>VRYO01002184.1:19846305-19883134 GCA_009812075.1 Sialia sialis
AGGAAGGATGGGTTGTGAAAAGATAAAGAACACTGCCCCACCTGGTTTCAATGGATGGCCCATTAGCAGAATATCTCCCATCGAGATCAGGATCACTGCCCCTCCTGGTCTCAATAGACAGTGATAGAACAGATACTTTTGATTACATCCTGTATTGCAACCCAAGACAGACACACTGAGCCAGGTTGTGTTCTGTAGTACAAAATCACATTTTTAGATAGCTAAATCAAGCCTGCAGACAGATATCTGTAAAAAACAAATGTGGAAGTTTAGGCTTGGCTGGGATGGAGATTTCCTCTTCACTATCCACCACCTGCTTTGCTGCCACCACACGCTGGCACAGTCACAGCTTTATTTTGTGATATCAAATGTACTTTTAGAGTTCCAGAGATGACATATTTTATAAGAGGAAAACTAAAGAACTCCTATGCATTCAAATTAATGACTAAATAATAATGACTAGAATAAGAGTTAAAGAAGCTGGATTTCCAAGTCAATTATCAGGCCAAGAAAAACATAAAATCTGAACTATAATAAATGTATTAAAATAAAACTAGAAGTTCTCAAGTGCTTTCTGTTTATAAAAATATCAGAAAAAAATACAGTATTGACTGCCTAAAAAAACTTTTGAAAATAATGCATTTATTTATGGAGAAAACAAAATTTCATTTCCCTTGCCATGGTTGATAGAGACCTTGCCCTAGCCTCCTACCATAGGAGACACAGAGAAAAAGGGATTTTATTACAGTCATTAAATTAGGGTTGAACTCCTTAATGACAAATGTAGAGATGCAGAATACGGTAGTATTGAAGGATAAAATTTGCACAGGGATTAAAAAAATATATTAATATTACTTTGGCTTTTAGGAGTGGCTGGAGTTGTGTTGGGGGATTACTCTGGGAACGGCTGTGCTGGCAGAGAATGAACCAACTTTTCCCTCCTTTGTACCACCCTTCTCTTTTCTGTCCTGTGCCAGCAAACCCAGGGCTGGTTTGTATAAAATAACTGAGAATAGAAAAATAAAAGTGGACATTTTCTATGCTGCACATCACTTGAGAAATCCCTGACAGACTCAGGATTTGCAGGAGACTGAATTGTTAACTTCTAGAATTACAAATCAAGCATCATCCCATATGGCACTACTTTTCAAATGACTTCCCTGTAAAGCACAGAATCAGAAATCTGACTCATCAGCACTGCCACTGACTGTGTCCATGACATGAATTTGTGCTCCTCACAGAACCAAAGAAGTTCCAACATCTCAGTCAGTGCCCAGGGTGAGCTGGGAGCAGCTCTGGGAGTCACTCAATTCTCCTTCTGTGTCTTCCCTTTAAAAAAAATTATTTTTTACCTTCTCAAGGGTCACTTTTATCTTGTGTATCTTTTCTGGAGCTCCTTGGCTCCTCTCCAGGTGAATGCAATATCCAGTAAACTCATTTTTCTGTAAATTTTATGCAGACCAACAAGGACATCCCCAGTGCCATGCTGCTGCGTTGATCCTACTTCCTATTATCCCCATTTATCAATTACCAATTATTTAAACAAGATGATCTTATTTAAATGCAACATCTTTCTTCCATCTGCCCTGATACCGGACCCAGAGTCAGGCAGAATCTGGAAGCAAATCTGATTTTTTGTGACATATCAGTGAATAAAACAATGTCTATAACCAGGAATTTCCTCTCTTCCCCAAAGTTTGCTTTTTTTCTGAGGCATTCAAACAATACCTTTTCCTTACATATTTATTGTACTCCATCAACAATTCTGAATATCCCTATTCTCCATGTTTGGAATAAGTGTAAGTTTTATCCTATGGACTTGTAGTATATGAACTTAATATAAAAATCAACTCTTCAGCAGCACTAGTAGCAAATCCCTTTTCAAGTGGAGTGACCAACGGAGTCATTCCCAGGAATCAACAAATAGAGAGAACTTCTCAGGGTTTTCTGACACCTTAATTTGATATATTGTTACTGAGAAATATTACACCTGTGTTATATTACACTTCAGCTTTCAAAAATATAAAGACTCTGCAAGAATGATGGGCTAAACGATGACATTTTCAGTAATTCCAACAGTGAATTAGTTAAAATTTGCAGTGGAGCAGGATTTAAGCTTTGATCCACGCTGTAGCATCCCCACGGCTCACTCCTGAGATGATTTCATTGCCATCTGAGGCACGTATGGAGAGACAGGGCCTGCTCTAATTACAATATTGTAGTTTTGACTGACAGACAATATGTCTACAATCAACTCTTTTGAAAGCCATGTGTTGCGACAGTTCCTTGTCCGACTCCACAGTGCAGAACCAAGACAAATCACTGCCTTGTTACTCTGCTGTTACCAATCCCACAGTTAAAATATTAAAAATTCTTAGGAAATACGTGTGCACAAAGAACAGTGGGCCAAGAGGTACCCAGTTTCTTTTTATCTTTTCCTAATTGTCAACATCTGCTGACTCCTTAAACACGTTTGAAAAGAACATGTAAACTCCAAAACTGATTCCAAACTTTCCCAAACTTCTCATGTGCTGTTCTAGACAGAGTTTGAATACGAAAATTTTAAATTCTCCATTTTTGAACTCACAAGAAGCCCCACATTATTGCACTTGCTCCTCGCACCAATATATATCTGACACTGAAACAATGCTTTTATTCTGACCCCACACAGGCCTGGCTAAGTATAATTATTATGCAGCATAATATGACAGAGATATGTGTCATTAGTAGAATTTCTGGAATTTTGAACATACATTTCAATAGCCTGAGTGGACCTAGCTTGGCAATTTAGCTGACCCTGGAAAAGAGTGCCTTATGTTCATCTTGTGCAATCTGTCCAGTAACAGATGCACACCATTAAGATGTAAAGTGAGGTGGAGGAGGATGGGAACAGCAGGAGAAGAGTCAGGCCATTAGCAGAGGAGCTATGAGCTTGCCTAGGCCAGCACCAAGGGAGACAGGAGCCTGCAAATCACTCAAAACAGGTTTTTCCAGCAAACCTGTGATAAACAAATCACTATTTTTGAAGCGCCGCGCTTGCTTTATGTGAAACGATATGTAAACATATATGAAAAATTCTAAAAAGTGAGTGCCTGCAGCATGTCTGGGGTGAGAGCACGAGGTGGAAGGAGGGACAGCAGTGGGTCCAGCCAGTCCCAAATGCCACCCTGGTATCAGATGGAGCAGCTTTCCTCTCTCCTGCAGCTCACAGAGCACCAGGAAGCCCAAATCTGCGGCGGGGGAAGTTCTGCAGGTGAAGAGTTTGTGTTGGTAACCTGCCACAGCAGCAGACACAGCCTGGCACGTTACTAACTCGTCTTTTCAGCACAATGAATGCACTGGGAGGGTTTCATGGCTTTAAGCTCTGTTCTTCTTATTGGTTTTTAAATTTTCTCACCTTTGTTTATTCAGTTACTGCCACGAATGTGTAAAAGCAGACAGGACTTGCAATTAATTGGTTTTTAAAGTGTTCAAAGTGCCACTTTCCAGGATTATCGCAACATAAAAATATTCATCATATCTGCCCACACCAAATGTTGGTATAAATTATTAATTTAAGGCAAATGTGACAATTAAGCAGATTTATTAGCCTTAATACATCATGCAATTACTAAATGACTTCTTTATAAAGCTCGTCTTCTCTCTTTCTCTGCAAGCAAAACTGCTTTTGTTTTAGGTACCATATTTTATTTATTGATACACATCATCTTGAGAACGAGCTATCCAAGTTAAATTTTGTAGTGACAGCATTTAATTAACACACAAAGTACATACAGATACTTATTAGCATCACAATAGCAGTCTCGAGGGAGGAAAAAAGTGTCTTTCAGGCAGAGTTTTCAAGTAAATAATTAACAGACAAAACAATCGCTGAAACGGTGGCTAAGGCACACTTGTGTTTGCAGTTTTAGTGCAGGGACCTCTTAATTGACCGGGGTTGGATTGCTCATCCCTAAAAGTTTCCCCTTTTGCCACGAGGCTGAAAGCACAGATGGGAGAACAATGCCACGTTTGTGTTTGCCTTGCCTGTGGCACAACGTCTCATCTGTCAATAAGAGAACATCGATTTTCAGGACGGTCGGGATTATGATTTTTATGTTTGCAGAGGTATGAGAGTCCCTGGCTGTCAGCACATTAGAAATATAGATAGGAAATTTTTAAATCCACCTAATTGTAATAAGGGCATATAAAATATGACACTTTGCACAACTCTGGTATTTACCACAAACACAACTTATTCACCACATATTCCTTTGGGTGCCTTTATAAAAAAACAACTGTGGTTGTGGTTTAGGTATTTTTTTTTCCCACCTCACACATTACATGTTGCTCTGGGAGCTTAAAATATTGTTTTCAGCTGAGCAAAAGGAAACGTCAGGGATAATTTTGATAAATGCGAACCATCTCATATTTTCTGTTAACAAGTGCTTTGTGTGTATAATAACATGCACCTGTGAAGCAGATTTTTATTTTTCAAATGAACTCACAGAACTAAAAAGAGATGGTGCCTTCTGCGGGGGCAATAACACTGATGGAAAAAATAAACAGAGATAGAAAAGGTCTCCTAACCTCCCAGCCTTGGATCATCCCTCTCCTGGGTCTCGGATTGTCCTCAGGATTTTTCTGGTGAAGAACAAACCCACAGGTAGTGGTGGGATGAACACACCAGGGCTCAGCCTGAAATGGGCTCAGCTCAGCTCAGCTCAGCCCAGATCAATAAAAAACCTCTAATCAATGCAAGATCAAACACTGGACTCGATGCTCTTGGAGGTTTTTTCCAACCTAAACTTTTCAGCCTTTCCTCCAGGAACTGAACTTTATTTACACAAACTAAGAAAAACAATGATTCCTCCTTTCTAGCTGACTCTTACTAGAAATGAAAAATGCAAAGAGCAGTGAGAATTTATACAAATCTCAGTATTTGGAGCGCTGTATTAAATTTCCATGCATCATTCCCTGTAGCTAAATACTTTTGATAAAGAAAAAGTCTGGAATTGTGAAGTCCAGGATAATTCTCCGTGGTTCCAATGTACTTTGCTTTTCAAAGAGATTTCCCAGCTCTTTCCTCCAGAGCTATCACAGCCCTGTTTCCCCACAGGGACAACTGTGGCTTTTAAAGTTCCCTGCCAAAATTTCCCAGCTCTACTTTGTCAAGGATGAACAGGGAATATTATATTTTCTTGTTTTGCACAGGTGGTTCTTGTTTGATTCTGTTCTTCTGGGGGTAAAACATTAAAAAGAAAGAATTAAAGCCTGATGCAGGGAATAGCTAGTGAAACAAAAAAAATATAAAACTCAATATTTTAAAAAATTCAGATTTCCTACAGAACTTCTATTGATACCTTTGTCACAAGTGAAAGCTTCAAAGTTTCTGTTTTGAAAGGTGTTTCATTTTTAATCCTGCAAAGGCTCCTGTGAATCGAGGTAAATATGAGTTTCTTTCAATCACTTGACAGCCACAAAAGAAGTGAATCTCCACCGGCTAATAAGAAATAAAAAGAAAATTGTAGCCTACCTGGTTTCCTGTAAAAAAAGATTTTCCTAAGCAGAATCAGTAGATCTCCAAGTGACAAAATATTTTTTCTTTAGATGAGACAACTTTCTCATCTTTAAAGAAATTCTTTAGAAAACTAACCACATACATATAAATTTTCTCCCACACTGAGCCTAACATTAAAATACTTCATCGTTAAAAGAAATGTCTTGCACTACATTATTTTTCACAATGTTAGTCTATAAACCTAGACTGCAATTCAAAGTGTCTGTGAAGCCCGACTAAATAGCAATTTTGGTTTTAAATTAAATATATTTTTGCCAATTTTTAAAATTATTCAGTCGCTCCCTGTAAACTCCTCTAAGCAAGCTTGTTTTATTTTAGGAATGCTCCTTCAATCAATTATTTGAATTGTGAGCCTGAACAACAGGATATGGTCTATAGGGATTTGTTATGTACCAATGGGTCATTTATTTATGAAATTTCTGTGCTCTATGCCTGCTAAAATATTGATGTTCTTCCCCTTTGCTCCTTCTTCTGATTTAACTAAAATGGTAAGTATTGAATTGAATTAATTTAAAGATTAGCCATTATAATGAAGTCTCATTTAATCATTAAGAGGAATCAAAAGAGGCAAAATGAGGCTGACAGAATTTAGTTTGCAGCAGCAGGAATCCTGGGAGCAGAGTGAAACTTCTGTAAAATCTCACCCACATTCTGGTTTAAATATTAAGTTAGTTTTCCTGAGGAAGGAAATGTCAGTGGCACTTGCATCACTCATCCCTGACCCTCCCAAGGAGGTGAAAATATAATAATAATAATAATAGTAATAGTAATAGTAATAATAATAGTAATAATAGTAATAATAGTAATAATAGTAATAATAGCAATAATAATATTTTAATAATTTTTATAATTTTTATAATTTTATTTTTATTTTAAAATTTTTATATTATTATTATTATTATTGTTTTAATAGCACTATCACCCCTCTTGATTCTTATTCATTTGACCTTCCCCTTTTAAACAACATCCATGCCTAGATAAAAGTGTTCAGGTAATTTAATTTTGCTAAAAATCTTGCAAATGCCTAATTCTCTTTAAGTGTGTTCTTGAAGCCTACCATTCATTTTTAGAAAATTTTCACTCATTATCTATTCTGTGATTTGGAGCCGCTCTCTTTTACCACAGGGCTGCTTTTACAAGATTCTCCTGTTAATAAAACATTTCCTGGCTACCAGAGTTTTCTAATTTAATTCCTGTTTTTTCACCCATAGGTGAGAAATGAACCTTGCTGGCCGAGCTGAGTGATTGGTGTGAATGTGGCCCGAGGTGTCATTTGTAAAACCATGAATTATTAGAAGAGCTAATAGGAGCAACCCATGATGATGCAGTGTCAACCAAGGCTATTTTTCCTTCATAATCCCTGTCTTTATGGGTTAAAAATAGTTGTATATTCAAAAGCAATCTGAATTTCAGTGTCTCAGTTGTTGGTGTGTCAGTAATTTATCTAGAATAGTCCATACTTTGTCATAATATCCCCAAAAATATTGCAAGTTCATTTAATAGTGTGCTACGCTCTAGAAAAATACATAGTTCCACTTCAGGAAAAATGTTGCACTCGAAGTTTTCTTGGTGTCCTTGGTGTTTTGGAAAAGACAAGAGACTTTGAAACTCTAATAGTTGAGTGTTTAAAGAGCTTCAGTAAATATATTAATATGAAAAAAACACAAAAAAATTAAAATACTCCACAGTCTCTGGAATAAAATGCAGCTCGTGGAATAATAAAAGAAAATCTTTATGTTTGCAGTTGATCAGCTTTGAAATATAAGTGCACAGGGAAAATTCTGGTCTGCACTTCCAACAACTTCTAAATTTAGTTTCTAATGAACAAGTGGATCATGAGCAGCCTCTGCAATCTCCACAAAGGGGGAGTGAAAACCTCCCTGCTCGAGTCAGGGATTGACACCTGACTCTGCGTTCTTAGGAAATCTGATTTTCTGTTTCAATTTTCTACTTGTAATGCCCGACTTTCACACAAATTTATAACCCAAGTAAGAAAACCTCAGAACGTGTAAGTAAAATCTGGGACTTGTTGTGATCCATGAAATCCTAATCACGGAGCTGTTTACCAGAGATAAAAGCTGCCTGACAATGCAGTGCACCAGCACAGTTTGATCACTAATTGTAAGATATCAGTAGCCATAAAATTACTTCAGAATGCTATTGTGGGTTTTAATTCTGAACTGGGATTTGGAAACCTTAAAATTCTATTTTAAAGACCCTTCTTTATCTTGAAAAAATAAGCTTCTACAAATGATTAAAAGAAAAAGAGGGATGGATGGACTGAGGAAAGGACAGACTGTAGGCTGCAGGCAGGAAGATGTAATTGTGGGAATATTTCAGGGCTGGCATGAATTCAGGAGCCAGTTTAGAGGTTTTCTCTGGGTACCAGGTGATCTAGTGGGACATCAGCACAGCAGGTATCTCACATGAGGTAAGTACATCTCAAGTACCTTGCTAGATCTCCAACATACTGGAGGGAATGAGGAGCAACAAGATAAATTTTCTTCTCTAATATTTACCAGTTGCTCCACTGAACATCTGCTCCATAACTGCAGTCCAAAATTTACCATTAAAATCATGTAAACAAAGAATGTAAATAATGACTGGAAAGGATTATTCCCTAATTCTAAATTACAGTGTTCTGGTAGCAGCTCCAAACTAAGCAATTTCATTGTGCTCCAGCTCTTTCATTGAACATTAAATTCAATTTTAGCAATTACAATACTTATGTCATTAATCACAGTTTGGACTTTAATGCAAATAGCAATGTGGGACACGATGAAAAATTCCAATGCTGGGTTAGAAAATAAGGCTGGCATTGCATTTTTAGAATGATGCAGATCAGGAATGTGGGCACAGGCTCTGGGTATAGGTGGATGTGACAAAATCAGCCTCAGGTACAGGTGCAGGTCAGTCAGGGACCTGCTGGAGTGAATCCATGCAGGAGTGAAGGGATCAGGGATGCTGGAAAATTTATTTATATTCTTTACAAATATATAGCTGACTTCAGGCTTTGCTTTCTGTGTGGCTGTCCTGTGAAGGCATGGAATGGAACTTCTCTGTCCTAAAATAATGTACTAAAATAATGTACTAAAAAAATATCATGCCTGGAGTGAAACTGCTTCACTTGGTCTGTTAAAGGACCTGAGTGAATTAATGGAAGAAAAATCCATGCGAGGTTACCAAAGAAAGGCACATCCCCTGTGCCCTGGGGAGGGCAAGCTGCTGCTCCTGGATGGGAAATATTCAGGGAAAGGCTCAGTCTGGGCTCATCCTGGACATTGGCCTGAGCTTGTACAGTGCCCTTGATGGAACATTCAGTCACCATCAATAAACCTGCTCTGAAGGAGGGAAATCGAGAATTTCAGTCACAACGACCAAATTATTGTAAACTATTTTAAACTACAGCAATTTCACAACTATAAGTTGCACCGGACTATAAGGCGCACTTTTTTTTGCAGCGAGGATCCGTGCACAAAAAAGTAACGAATTAGTAATGGAATGGCGCCATCGCGGGGTTTACTGGCAGCTGCTCAATTTGCAAACATTTTTCACAGATCGGCGCAGCCTTTAAAGGCAGCCCCAGGAGCCCTCCCCGTGCCGTGGGCCCCGGCACTCCCGCCCACCCCCAGCGCCGGCTGGTGCAGCTCTTGTGGCTGCCGTGGCTCATCGCGGCTCAGCTCGCACTTCCAGGTTGGCAAATTTCCAAACTTTTTTCCCTATATAAGGCACACTGGATTATAAGGTGCACTTCCAGGTTCCGATCAAAATTTTACTCAAAAGGCTGCGCCTTATAGTGAAATTACTGTACATTTAACGATTTTTAACTCTATTTAACTATTTTTAACTATGTTAAATATTTTTAATTCTACCATCCTGAACATTAATTGTGGAGGTAGATAAAAGATATTTCACTGCTACTTTTTCTGGTTTTGCTGTGGCTACCAGGCAGCTCGCTGACACTTCCCTTTGATATTCAGTTTCTCCCTGAATGAACCAGTGTTCTTACATAAAGGGCCACTTTGTTTTCCTGCTCTTCAGGGAAAAGCCCTGGCCTTAGAACTCCAAAGAACAAGTACTCACATGACTGCTCATAATATAGCACAAAAATAGTATTTTTCAGAATCTCCTGTAAAAATATTTTGCCTTTGAAAAACACTTTAGCCCCAATGTCACAGAAAGTAAGTTCATTGCAAGAATCCTCCTAATTTGGCAAAGGAAGTCTTTGATCCCAAATTTTACAGACAAGGCACTCTTTGATTTTGGAGCTCTGTTTCTTAACATCTACCTGTTCTTTTATATCCAATCATTTTTGCCCTTTCCTTTATATCCCTTTCTTTCATATCCCTTTCTTTCTAAACGCAGAAATTTTGCAGGTCGGGCCAATTTTCTCCAGTTGTCTTTTCCTTTGCTGATGGAACAATAATAATTTCATAAAGTAAAACTTTAAACAACTTATAATTCTAAAGATTGGTCGATAATGGTTTAGAAATGAAAATTTCTAGTCTGCTCTTTTAAAGCAAATCCAGCCACTGGTGTACAGAAATAACACGAATGCTTATCTCATATATCATTTTCAATAATGCAAGTTATTATTCTGACAATCATCCATCATGTAGGGTGGCTCAAAAATTTTAGGCAAGTAAAAACAACAAAAATTAAAAATATTTAAAATTCTTTACAAATATAAAGGTGACTTCAGCCAAGACAAATATAATTAGGCTGAAAATACATTAATAGATTTGTGAAACACACCTCTCTTTAATCTGTGCTCCATGAATTTTCTCTGCAGTGTGCATTGAATGGAATTTCACTCAGAATATTTGTACAAAGTGCTTTAAATTTAAAGTCATGGACAACTTTCAATCGAGACTGAAAAAAATAATATTATTAAAAAAAAAAAAGCTAGAGCTCACTGTTACTGTATTAATACAGCAGTACCAAAATTCACAATTTACTGTGCACTTATTTAAGGTTTGAAGCAAGTTTCAGTTTGCCCATGAGGTTTCAGCACAAATAAACTCCAGAGTCCTCTCTCCATGGCCCAAGTCTGTGAAGATAATGTCTCAATGGGCTGATTGTAAATGTCTGTGTGTTAATTCTGTAACGTTTTATAGCAATCACATCGGGCTGGTTTTATGGGGGATGCTTTGTACCTTGGCATCTGACATGGGGATTGCACAACACACACATTTATGGAGAGGAATCCAAACTCATCCAAACTCTGATGTCTTACTCAACAACATGTCACCACCCCAGATGTCTTATTGCAAAACCCTCTGACCAACAAAAACAATTCTAAAATCATTGCACACCACTTCTCTGCACAGAAATTAAGAACTGATGAGACTGTTGCTAAAATGCCTTTTTCCGACTTTTTCCCCCCAAACTTTATCAGTCAAATAGAGTTCAAATTCTTTAATTTTGTTCCTAAACTTAGATGATTATTTATATTATCTTTTTATAAGGCCATGAAAGAAAATCCTGGGCAGTAACTCGGGATAAGTGAACTTCATCTCTATTTTGTGATTATTTTTGTATTGATGCTGCTGAAATGAGAAATCCACCCCGTAGTCCTCACAGCGATTTAAGGGATGCTCAGGCAAATTTTTCACATCATTATCAGTAGTTATAAAGAGCGAGAGAGGAAATGCTTATTCAAGCTACAAAAACATGACAGAGGGAAAAAAAAACAAAAAACAACCCACCCTCTTTCACGTGGATTTTCCACATTAAAATTCTTTGTCTGTTTCAAATTTAAAAGCGAGTAATAGCTAAAATATGCATTGGGTCCTGTCAGATGCAAAGCAGCAGCGAGTGTTGCAGACCATCACTGCAGAGCACTGGTGCTCTTTTCTACACTGAGTTCTTCAGGAGCCCAAATCCCTCAGGCTATTCCAAAAATGTTTCAGATCCTCAGCTCCATGCCAAGGCAAACCCTGCCAAATCCGTGTTTCGTTCTCTGTTTGCACATAGATCACACCAACCCTTCCGAGGACAGAGGTGTGTTTTCTTGGGTGTTTGCACTTTGCTATGTAAATTCTCAACACTCAGCACAGCCAAAAACCTGTTTTCTTCAGTTGAAATTGATAGCACAGGGATTTTTTTTTTTTTTTTTTTTTTTTGTAAAAAAACACCCAACAACTTCAGTCATTAAACCCAAGCCTTAATTATTTACATAAGTTGAAGCTCCACGAAGCCGTGGGTATTTTGCCTCTATGTAGACTGAATTATAGTCAGTATTTTTGAGAAATAGGAAAGAATTCAGATGAGATAAAACAGAATAAAATGATATATCACGTTTTCTAGAATTAAATTAGAGTAAATCTGGAATTTCGGCAGAAAATAATCCAAATTAAGTACTGAAATCAACTCAGTAACAATTCCATTAGCTGATATAGCCGCGACAGATTTTGCTTTTTTGTTAAAGAGTGAATTTGTATCATAAACTCAAAGTTTCACCTTGCTATAAGGTGACCTTTGCAAACAGACAATTCTATTGTAAGACTTGTGTTGAAAGTGGGACATCCAAATAAAGCCCTGAAAATTTTTAATTATTTTTAACAAATATCTTTTAGGAAATAAAACAAACGCCGCAGCTCCAACCCTACAAGATGCAAATAAATCAAACCATACAGAGGAAATACAAATGAAAGATCCCTTCTCAATATTTAAACACTGAATATTTTGTCAGTGTACACGAGAGTTGCAGCTGCGTAATAGCACCATTAATATGTCTGCCATGGATTACTGCATGGAAGAGAACACTTTCAAGAGGAATTAAATACGGATACAACCTTCTGGCTCAAGATGTCCCTAAAGTGCAGATTGCCAGAAGTGTCCCTGGGGACAGGGCAGGAGTGGCTGAGCGCTGGCTTTGCTGCTCCCAATATTCCAGGAGATGCTGGGGTGACACAGCCCGTGCTCACCACGCCCTGGAGTTCTCAGCAAGGTGACTCTGGAGTATTTTTGTGCCACACATTTGTTCTTGAGAGAGGGAAGGGACTGAGAACAGCCTTTAATAAAGGGACACAGATGTTTGTGTTTATTGCGCCACCTGAGCTAATTAAAATTCTTACCTTTTTGAAAAAAAGGAAAAAGCTCCCTGCGGGAATGAGAAGTGGCTTTAAAGAAAAACAAAACAAAACAAAACAAAAAACGATGGGATAATTAAAAAAGGACTGCTTTCAAAATAAATTATTTGGTTTGGAGGTTTTGAGGAAAAATTGAGTATAGTGACAGTGATGCCCAATTTCTCAGCTTTCTTTGTTAGAATCAGGATATGAGGAAATGGATTTTTCAGACAAGATCCCAGGGAGATGTGCAGCACCTTGCATTGGGGGAGAGGTTTTGCACTCAACATTTGAGAGGGAAAAGACTGGAAGGAAGGATCTCACCCTGAACGCCTAAAGGTGGCAACCTTTGGCAGATAAACACTGTCCTGGTGTTGCTGTTGTTACTTTAATTCTAAAGAAGATGAAAAATCTCGTTGAGTATTTCCCAGATGTTCCTGAGCTTTGCCATATCCGCAGGGATTTCTGAGCAACACCCACCAGAAAATACCTGTGAAATTCATAGGCGCACCTATCTGACTTTAAAAAAAAATTTATTTCATGTTTTATTTTCAAGGACTAAATTCTTTTTGTAGTGAAGTAGTTAATGAATATAAATTGAACAACCCCCCCTCCACATTGCATTGAACTGCTCTTGAAACCAAAATGTCAGATAAAAGGAAAAAAAGAAGCTTTAATCTGAATTAGTTTTAGAGTCAAATTCTTTTGCTGAGATAAAAGATTTCTGTTCACAGATAGGTTCCTGTTTACCTAACAACTAACAAATA
This sequence comes from Sialia sialis, assembly GCA_009812075.1. Classification (NCBI taxonomy): domain Eukaryota; kingdom Metazoa; phylum Chordata; class Aves; order Passeriformes; family Turdidae; genus Sialia; species Sialia sialis. The sequence goes on from VRYO01002184.1 coordinate 19,859,706, forward strand.
TTTTCTAAAGGTCTGAGAATTTTCCATAGCATCTTGATGCTATTGAATAGAGGACCCATTTAGCCTAATGAGCATTAAGATTAAATCATTTACTCACAGATCAAAGGAGATTTTAATTATGTAAACGAGTTGTTCAGAAACACAAAGTGTTCCATTAAGCTTCACAATTAATACTTACAATATTTATGAGTTCAGACTTTTTTCCTTGTTAAAAATTGATTGTTACATCAAAAAAAGTTTCCCTAGATGCACTGATTGAAGGGAAAAAAATATTTTAAGCCATAAAAGTAGCAGGCATGCAAAAGATTTTACTGCCTTTTGCTTTTCCTTCTCCTCTTCATTTTCCCCTTCTTTTTTTTTTTTGTTGTTGTTGCTCTGAGTGCCTTGTCACCAGATGTTCATTATGTGTACAAAATACTGAGTTCCCCTAAGTCAGGACTTGCAGCACGGCCCTGGCAAACTGCAGGGCTGTCACTGGGTCCAAAAGCAAACCCAAAACCACTCCTAAAAACCCCCACTGAAGATCTCCACTCTTCTATTTCTTAGAATTTGGGACAACAATAACCAACAGCACGGTGCAGAAAGGAGCTGAGGTTTGCTTCACTGGTGTGTATAACAAATTATTTTTCATTCTTTTTATTTTTAAAGGAACAACCTCAGGTAAAATGAAGCATAACAGGGTCCCACGTGCTGCTGACAGATATTACAACAGTGCTGCACGGAGTAGATTCTTAAATCACTACATTATTTCTAACAGGCAAGATTAAAATAAATGCAAAGAAAACAAATGATGGAAAGAATGCTGATAAAATATGCAAGCTGGATTAGTTATAGAGTAATTTATTTCTACTAGAAGTTCTACTTAGGAAAGCAAATCAAAAGAATGGAAATTTGCTGACACTAAGTAATCCTGGAAAACACAGAGACTGTTCTAGGAAAACTGATGACTGCTTAAGAGGGATGAAAAATCCATTCCAATTCTCAAGGCCAGAGGTTTCCATTAGAAAAACTTTCAATGAGATTAGTTTCTAAACTTCAAAACTTCATTAAAAAGAAAAACATAGATGGCAGAATACTTTTACTTGAGGTGCTGGGGCAGAATTCTACCCCTGGCTGCAGAGAAATTGAACCAGATCACTGCTGCAGATGCATCTGAGACTCCAGACTGCTTTTAGTCAGAGTTAGCAGCTCAGCTAAGGAGGCAGCTCAGGCTCTGACAAATGTGTAAATTTGACCAGAATAGTCACTGATGATTTCATGTTAGATTTACAAGGAAGAAGCATAAAATATTTAAATATGTTATGAAATCTGTACCATTGTGTCAGTGAAAAATTCCAACACCTTCAACATTCTGTCTTAACAGAGCAGCTGAATTTTGGGATTTTTTTTCCTTTTTCTTTTTTTTTTTTATATTAGGAACTCATCATACTTTAGCTCTTTCACTCAATATCATGATCTTATGATTGATCTTATTTATTTTTGGTTTGTGTGCAACTTGAAGCTGCTGCCAGAGTTATTCTAATTATAACACAGTCAACAGAATGACAGAAATCTTATGTCCTGAAACTCCATAAATAATTCAATGGAATTCAATAGTTTACGTTCATTGCAATCCTAATATGTCCACAAACTTCTGGTCAGCTTTCAGGTATTTTCCATACATCTACCTTCTTATTGAAATATAATTGCATCCTAAACGAGAACTATTTGCCATGCTCCCAATGCTCCTGCTTTTGGATGCAGATGGTGGAGAGAAAAAAGTTTAATTCACTACTTATCTATTCCCTGCCTATCAAAATAAGTGTGAATATAAATTATCCCAATCCCTTTCATTTTGTGGCACATGGAAACTGAGAAATCCGAGTGTTTATATTTCCTTTTGGCAGAGGGGGAAGCCAACTGAAAACACTTTCAATACCTTCTCATGGCATATTCTTCTTACCCACAGTGAAGGCTGGACACAAATACCTCACTCCAGACAAAGCAGGGAAGCACAGCAGCAAACTCTCCCTCCTCAGCAGGGCCAGACAAGCTCCAGGGCAGGGGAGGAGATGTTCAGGGTGAGCCACCCACACCTTGGAGCAGCTCTGGGGCTCCGGGCTCACTCCTGCTCCTCTCAGCCCAGGAGCTGCTGTGCCATTGGGGCAGACCCTGCTCTGGCTGGATCTAATCCTCCTGATTTTGATTTTCCCAGAGGATTTCAGCTGAGGGTCTCCAAACCATGACCTCTTGGCAGAGCTGGGTGTGATGCCTTGGGATTTTGGCTTCTACATTTTTCATCTATTTGTAATTCCATAATTCTTTAGTGTAGAACTCTAAACTCCACCTCAGTGTGAGCTGCTGCTCTCTGTTTTGGTCAGACACAATTCCTCTCCAGGTTGGGAATCAAGAGCACCTCACTGCCTCAGGCCCTGAGAAATGGAAACAAAAGTGAGTTGTGGGGAGCAAACTTGGGGTAAATTACTTCATTACCTGAAGGTGAAATTGGAAGATTAATGCCCAAAATGCAAATGGACCAAACTTACAAAAGTGTGAAGAACCGTGACCTCTTGTCCATTTTTTGAGTCCAGCCCCTGGGGAATTTTATCTGCCCTTAATGTACCTGAAGGCCCTTCAGTGAATAGAACTGATTTTATTCCCTTCATTCTGTCTGGCCTCTGTTTTTAGGAAGCCCAAAAAAGGCATCAAGTGCACCCTCAGCACTTTGGTTTGGCTGGGCAGACATCTCCACACAGCTCCTGCCATTTCCCAACAGCTTTGGGGACATGGACTCCAGCTCAGCACAGGAGTGAAATACCAGCCTGGAAGAGAAGGACAGAACAGAGGTTTGGAAACATTTAAATGGATTTCCCGTGAGTGTGACTGGCAGGAGAAAGGAGCTGAAACAGGAAGGTCAGGGGGATGAGATCCTCACAGGCTCCTCGTTTGCCTCAGGGCTGCCTAATGTACCAAAGAGCCGGGACAAAATGTGCCATGAGTGCTGCCTCACGGGCTGGGAGCATCACCTGGGAAGTGCTGATATCCAAACATGAATTCTGCAGCGTTTAGTGAGGAAATGAGAACAAGCAGCTTCCAACGCTCTTGTGAGGTCTCTTCTCCTTCTTATATATTTGATAAAAAGCAACCAAAATTATCTATCTTTCAAAAAATACAATTTTTTCTGGGGAGGTGGTGAGTTTCTAGTGGCACTTTTAAAAACCCAGCAATACCCACTGCAAAAGGAAATGCATGAAGAGCACTGGTTGTACACTCATGACATTATTTCTACAAAGTTATATATTTCTCCAATCAAGAAATCATCTGAAAACTTCAGCTGCAAATCTCTTTCAGAAATTTCCTGTTTTTAATATCTGTCATTTACATATTCCAGTTCAGTGGAGAAGGAAGCAGAGATCAGAGCAAGAAATGTGGGGATGGAGCCTCCCTTGCTGTCACTGCAAGGTTCCTGCTCTAGATTGTTTAAAGCTTTTCCCTGTCCACTCTTAGAGGACACCAAAAGAGAGCATTCATCACTTTTATTGGAAAATGATTCCCTAGTTTAGCAGCTGACAGCCACAAAAAAAATAAAAGTTTAATTTTTTGTTAAGTTTTAGCCCATTAGTCGAGAAGAAACTCAATGCCAGCCCAGATGCTCGCTCTTTTAATTTGTATATATACAAATTATATTTGTATATATAATATAATATATTATATTCCTCATATTAGCTCATGTGTTTGGTCTAACCAGACCAAAAATGATGAATTTGATTTATTTTTTTAGTGCACTTTAAGTGAATCTTTATTTCTTCTTCTTCAGAGCGCAAAGACAAGTAAGAGGATAAGAAATTAAATAACATTTAAAAAAATATTCAGAATATATGTATGCCTTAATTCAAGATGCTTTTATAAAAAAGATACTATTAAAAAAATACACATAGTAAAAGAGAAATCCAGCTGAGATTCCACCTGAGGCAAATTGAAGCATTCAGGCTCTTCCTTAACCCTTCTACAGCAGTTTGAAGATGAAGGAAAACCCATTTTATCCACCAAAAGACAAGTTATATAGGGGGACTTAAAATAAACTGAGCTAAAAAGAGAAAAAGAGATAAAGCTATTATGTCGTTTTCAAAAATCACAGCTGTTAAAAAAACATTCAAAGTGAATTAATTTGTAACAGATTATTGAATTAAAATGTCTTAGCCCATCTCTCCACTGTTCCTTTCCGTGGGATTAGAGCAGTAATGATATTTTTATGTCATTTGCTGCTCCCTAGTGGAGATAAAATATAATTTCAAGGTTAAAAAGAACAAGAGGATAGAAAAAGATCAATTATTTGTTACTGAGAGAAGTCAGTGCTGCAGTCAGGGATCCTCATCTGTGAGTGCGACAGCACCAAGGTTGAGATTTTGATCGCTGATCATTCCCTTAAGAGCTGGACCCGATCCTTGTGTGTCCCTGCCACATCAGAATATTCTGTGATTCTGGGACATCTCACCCAATACAACACTGCAGTCAGGCAGAGCTTTTTTGAATATAAATGCAAAGTTCATAATGAAATTAGTGAGAGTGATGTTTGTGTATCAAACCCCCAAATTTTGGCTCCTGTTCTGCTTCAGTTGATGAAATACACTTTAAAATCTCGACATTTAATAACCCTAAAAGCCTGTAGAGCAAAATGAAAAATCACTGTACAAAAAGAAGAAACTTTTTTGCTTAACCTGCACCACTTTGTAAATGTGAATATTCCTGTGCTAACCCAGAACTTTCTGTTTGTTTGTTATTGCCTCTCCTATGAAATTGATTCCCTAATTTCCTTGAGTGCAGAGAAGGGCTCATCTGCTTTCTCTAATCACAGAGGAAAAAGCAATAAATTATATACAAGCAGAATGCATTTACAGCATCTTCATGCAATGGGTACAGCACGTGCATTTCCAGCTGATTCTCCATTAAAATCACATCACTGTGGCCAAGTCACCTTATTCTCAAATCTGACCATTTGCACAGGTTTGGCTTCTGGAGGGACAACCAAAATGTCTCCAAAAAGTACAATGTGAATTCTTCCATTTTAAATAGCATGTGGACCATCTGATTTTCAGCTGACTCCTAAATCAAATCAACTAAAATTTTCAATGGAAAACCGACTTGAAAATTTTGAGCTTGACTGGCAAGGCTGCTCTGCAGATTTATTTTAGGACTCAGGGACTTAAATAGGTGTTTGACACCTGAGCTGCAGAGAGACCTGGGGCTCAGTCACCTTTTAGTCCTGCTCACAGTTACCTCAAACATAATCACCATTTCCACCTCCAAAACTTGCTGTTCTGATGAAGAAATTCATTAGAAACCTCTGACAGGCAAAGGGTGAAGTGTGAACTGTGAAATTTGGTGAAGAATTGCTCACTCTGAACAGGAAGGCCATGGACAACAACCCCATTTTGGATTCTCCATGATTTTCGCCTGGTATTACTCTTAGAACAAGTACAGCAATGTCAAAACTGTAAGGTGCACTGGATTATAAGGCGCACTTCCGGGTTGTCGGCAAATCTCTAAACTTTGCCCATATATGAGGCACACCGGACTATAAGGCGCACTTTTTTTTTTTTGGCAGCGAGGATCCATGTGCAACAAAGTAACGGATTAATAACGGAACGGCGCGATCGCGGGGTTTACTGGCAGATGCTCAATTTGCAAACATTTTTCACGGATTGGTGCAGCCTTTATACGCAGCCCCAGGCGCCCTCCCCATGCCATGGGCCCCGGCACTCCCACCTACCCTGGCACCGGCTGCCACGGCTCTCACGACGAGTGGCTCGGCTGCCGGCGCTCGTGGCTCTCACTTCCAGATTGGCAAATTCCCGAACCTTGTCCATATATAAGATGCACTGGATTATAAGGCGCACTTCCAGGTTCTGATCAAAATTTTAATCAAAAGTGTGTGCCTTATAGTCGTGAAATTACTCTAATTGTATATTTAAGTACTTAAAGTTCAACACTTCATCTCGTTTTCCATTCTTACAAAGCAATTTGTGGAGGTTTCTCTGCCGGTTTGTACAGATACAACATCTTCAAATCTACCTTGTTTATTGGACTCTTCAGCAATTTTTAGAAATTGTTGCCCTGTGCAGTCAGATAGAATTCAATACCTTATTTATAGCACGCATTTTATGCATTGCTTTGTAGTTGTTTCTTCATTGGCAGTTTCAGTAATTACTGTAGTGCTTTGCAGAGCAAGAGCAACGAATTAAGCTCGCTGTGAGCACAGATAAGAACTCAGTGAAATAAAACAAAAATGTTGCAAAAAATTGGGAAAAGGTTTAAAAATCAACCTTTTTGAGAAAAGGGAGCTGTGTAAAACTTGCTAAAAAAGCCAAGAAAATATTAAATTTAACAATATTAAAACTTAAGCATCCTTCACCCAGTATTTGATTTGGAAGAGCAGAAATTGGCTGATTTGCAAGATTAGATCCTCATTTCCCCTCCAGTAATGAATTTGCTAAATACATGACAGAGGGCACCAAAGCCACCTGCAGAAACCAGAGCCATTGCCACACTTCTGCCTCCCAGAGAAAATTTTATCTGCACTGGAGCTCTGTGGAGAATGTTTACACCTCCTCTGTTATTATCCATTAATGCTGCATTTTTATCAGATTATTAATTCTCATTTGCTACATAGACCTAATGCTTTAATTTGGCTCTTCAATTTATCAATGCTTCTTCAAAGCCAAACAACAATAACACTGATTTTACTCTTCCCTGTCAAACTGACTTTTATTTGCAATATCACCCCTTCCAACTTTACCCTCAAAGAGTCACTATTATTGCCAGTGGCAGCTGTTTACCCGTGTGGGTCCTCCTGATAGCAAAGAGACAACACCCATAAAAGAGAATTTTGTGACCACTAAAGCAATATCAATATTAAGCAGAGAATGAAAAAATAAAAACAGAGTCCATCCTTGCTGAAAGAACTGTCCAACATGACTGTGTAATATTCCCTACAATAATGTTATCTGTTCCCCTCAGGGCTCAGGGAGGAACAAAGCAGAAGGTTTGTTTTCTGTTCCCATCCCCTTTTTGGAGGGCAGAAGAGGTGAATTCTACTTGCCTTTTGTGTGTGACAAAGTTTTTCATGTAGAATTGCCTGTTCCCTGTATTTTAAAAGTTTCCTGACTCAGTTTCACAGACAAAGAAGTTAAACAGAACAAAATTCATCTGGAGATTAACAATCACACCTTGGGAAGGCCATAAATCAACAAATGATCTCTCTTTTTACAGGGGGAACTTCACTGGGGCTTTGGGTGCGCTCATCAACCTCTCAAGCATTTCTGCAAATCTGAACACTTGAAAAAAAGCCAAAATCAAAACCTATCAGGAAAATAAAAAAACTCTGGGGAAAAAATCTCTTGTTCTGGAAATAAAGTTTTCTGACTCTGGATGTATGATCTCTCAATCTGAGCTTGTCTTTGCTGCTTGAATTACAAGATGAAAATAATATGAAGTATGAATATCCTAACCACTAAAAGGCACAGAGATGCACTCAGCCACCATGGACAGCACTCAGCACCACCTCCCGATGAAACATGGAGCCCAAATTTTGGGCTGGGGACATCAGTTTTTCCCAATTTTCTATTTCTGATCTCTCAACATCTATGCACTACAATATCTGTCAGTATTAGTGCTACTTGCACCACAACATACTGGAAAATTCTAGTACAGCCTATGCACCCTGCCTGCACTGAAGAGCATGGAATGAGATGTGCAGGAAAGTAGATGGTAAACATAGGGTTTTTATTGATTCCTCCTACAGTTTTTAATAGTTTTCCTCAAGTGCATAAATTTTAATTTAGAATGCAAATTCATAGCTATATAACTGACTATAATATAGTGGGATTAGTACTGTTAGCAGTGATTTATTTCATGTCACCAAGAGAAAATTCATAAAAACTAGCATGACACAGCAGAAAAATTCCTATTAGTTAAAAACTTTGTAGCATAGCAAACAATTCCCACTGATGAGTAAAAAAGGAATTGTTAACATAGTGAGTGTATCTTAAATGATAAGCAATTAAAAATTGACAAGACTTCTCTAATGGAATGATGATGGCTATCAAGGGTAATATCCAACCAGAGAATAAGCAACGGAGCTGATAGATCAATTAAACCTACAAGAAAATTTGTGCCCACTTTGTCACAGTGGCTGTTCCAAGAGCGGATGTTCTACACACAACAGCTGAGGGGAAAAACAGATTTTTAACAACTCTTGTCTCAGAAACTCAAAGACGAGGAAAAAAATGGAAAAAACGAGTGTTCAGCGAGGTGAAGAGAATATTTTGTAGGAAGTATAAAAATTTGTCTTTGATCTACTGGGATTCAAAACTCCTATCAAAAAAATTGGGTTCTTTTCATTTTCTTTCCTTGTTTTCTCTCTTCGCGAATCCGAATATTCTCAGAAAGCCCAAGATACGTTTGAACTAAAGACAGCATTAAAATCCTTGGTCCCCCCATCAAGAAGCCTCCACCTACGTGGCAGCCCTTGCTGTTAAGTAGCTGAAGCAAACAGATCCACCAGAGTTTTATTTATTTAGTGCATTGCCGGCGCGCGCGCTGCAGTTTATCACGGTGACGGCTGAATCCATCATCCTCTACCTGCAGCTATAATAGGAGCGCTCTCAAATCAACAAGTCTTTCCTTCGGAGGAACTGAACTGTAAATTGTCCTTGACCAGTCAGACAAACAAAAACAACCTTCCCTGTTAATCTGCCGAAGACAAACAGCTCGGTGTCTCCCCTCGTGCCAAGAAGGATGTGGGTGGCAGGGGTGGCTCATGTGCCACACCCCTCACAAGGGGCCAGCCCGCCCCCAGGGTCACTAGCCCAGTGAGAGATGGAGAAAAAGATGCAAGCCGACCTCTAAACATGTAAATAATCCTTTTGTTTCTAGGATCACAGGGCAGTTTTTAAATGGAAATGAGGTTTCCTGGATCATATTAGAGGAATAGAAATTTTTCTGCTGGATAGAGAGAACTTCCAATACCACAGGCACAACATCTTGACAACCTTATGTCAAACACGAGCAAGTTTTCATTCTGTTTATGATCAGAAAATCAATTTCATAAATTATAGTTAGAGAATTAACTATTTAACTAGTAGTAATAGAATTACCTATTTATTAATTAACTAATTAACTAGTGATGCCTAGGCTTCACTGATCTGAATTTCTAGCTCATACACACACACTCACACATATATATAAATTACTAGAAGTATTTTTTAATTCAGATTCTTTTCTGTGTTCCTTGTGGCAGCAACCGAGTGCAAATATTTTCTCTCCCCTCATCACTCTTTGTAACTGACTTTTAAAGGTGTTTTACCAAAAAAAAGCATTCCTGAAAGGCTCCATTAAAGAAATGCTGACACATTATGTTGCAGTATGTTACAGTATCTTGGGTTCTATCAGTCACATTTCATTACTTTTACATAACACGGCTCTATTGATGCAACCTGATGTGACATGTCACTCTGCAGTGTCAGCGACAAACTTGGGCTAAAAAGTTTTTCCTCCTCAAAACCACTGTCTTGACAAAACACGGGAGGAATGAGTGCACACATTCCTTTGTTCATCACCACAAATAAATAATTTAAATTAGACTAAAGCCACGCCTGTGTGTTAGTGTGTAATTCCCTGCCACGTTTGTGCACACTGTGTGCAAAGTGGGCAATTGTTGGAGTGTTTCACCACTGGCACATCTTTATTCAGAACATCCAGAGGTGTCTGGGTCAAGAGCTTCCTATTTATTCAAATTTATATTGACTAGCTTCAGAAGGCAAAGCTGACAAAATGATTAATTAGACTTTATAACTCATTGGCAGCCTGCAGTTTAATAGAATTAGCAGAGCTTAAGTTCATCTTTAAATACCATGACGGTTTTAATTTTAAAAACGTCAAATTGCATTTTTCAGTCAGTACCAAATACAAGATGACTTATTCCAAACTTATGGGAAACCCAAAGAGGCTAAACAGACATCATGTTTAATATTGGATTTTTATGACAATTTAAATCTTTAAGGAGCTGATTAATTTGTTTCTTTTTTCCCCACCTTAAGCAGCTGCACTCCTTGGATGGGCAGCGAGTTGACCAGGTATGAAGGTTTTTATAGTGTTAACATTCAGGATTTTTTTTATTTATTAAAAATTATTTACACTGGACAATTTAAACAAAAATACTGTCAAACTCTTCAAGGTGGATGTGAAACAGTTACCAAATCAGTAGTAATGATGGTATTTGGTCATAAATGTAAGAAGGTCTACCTGGTCCTCGACAAGGGCAGCTCCTACTGTAATATATTAAGATTAAAATATTCTTATTTAAGTAATATTACTACATTATAATATGTATATGATGTATGTGATATGATACAATAATATTTATGGTGATTCATATTTAAATATATACAAATTAAATAACATTTATATTGAATAATAAGAATTTAGGCTTTTTTTCCTCTTTATTCATCATCATTTCCATCTCCAGGTGATGTGACCTGACCGACAGAAAGACCTTAAGACTTACTGTTCACATTGGCTTTGTTTTTATTTTAAAACATTTTCTAGTACAGAAAAACAAGTTTTATATTGCCTTTCCATTTCACTCTGGGATTCTTTTACTAAAGAATATATCAGAGAGGGTCATGATATTCATGATGACTAGCATTTCCAACCGATAATTTTAGTCTAAGCTGTATCAAACTTTAATTTTACATGTGAAGGCCATTTAAACAATACTCAATGAAGAAATCATGTCTTAGGGGAGATAATTATAGATGAATTGTACGAAATAACCCCCCAAACTTAGTTTTTGCTGCATGTCCTAGAGGAATTTAACATCATGGCAGCAGAATCCCACCTCAGACAGCAAAGAGAGGCTGTAAGGAGAGATTTCCACAGAGGAAAGGGCAGGCTCAGAAATGCCCACAAATTTGCATGTGATTTACATAAGCACAGGCAGGATAAGTCACCCAGCCAACCAGAAACTGAATGAGAAGAGGAGGAGGCAAATAGCAATAGCGGGTCATTATCATGTGTCAAAACACTGCAAGACCACGGAGAAAAAAAGAGTGAGAGGCAGGATAAATAAAAAAGGATCCTGGAGTTAACGATATCCAGAACTCCCCAGCTGGATGGGCTTTTCTAAAGATGGTAATTTATTCACAGAATTACAAAAATTACTTAGAACTAAGAAACTCACTTATGATACAACACTGACTTTCTGTTCGTTTTCACAATCTGATTCTAAATATTTTAAAATAAACGCATGGCTAGCTAGTTTTGAGCCATGCTGAGAAGTTCTCAATCTTTTTTCAGCAAGGCAGTGGATCTCCAGGACAAACAAGCTGCTGCAATTCTAGATAGCCTTGCTGATGTGCCAAAATTAAAATCATAGAGAAGCACTTTTAGCACCTGCATCGATCTCAGATAAAGCGTGGCACTGTTTTTAAGCAGTTTTTCACTTTTTCAAGGCAGAGTTAGAAACTCCCAATTAATACACATACAGCACATCTCTTTTTAGCCTCGTAAAAAGTATTTTAAATGGTGTGGTTTCTGCCTGAGTTGGTGCCAAATTAAGTGTAAAAAAAGTGCAGTTTTTGGAGTAAGCAGATACTCCCCCAAATCTGCATCTCAGTACATATGAAATTCTTGTCAGTTTTTGCAACAGTGAACAAATCCCTCAATGTTCAGAACACTCCAAAGCACATAACGCAATCTCAGTTTTACAACAGAAGTGTCATTTTTATGGACTGCAGCACAAACCTCACTGTATTTCAGATACTTGGAATTAGAAAAGAAAATAAAATGCACAGAGAACAACTTTTATGAAGCCAGAAATGTATCTACAACACGTAAATAGGCTTCTGAGAAACTGTAATGCATTAGAGAAGAATAAAAATATAAAGCTAGTATATAAATATGCTGAAAATTCAGGCAAGGGGTGCATATCTATTTCCATCATGTCTAAATAAAAACTCTCCTAACTTTTCTAGGTATACCTGTGTATGTCACGAGACAGGAATTATTAATTGGCAGGGAAATTATTTCCAGTGGAAATTAGACACTAACTTTTGAACAGTGTGACATTGCATTTGTGTTCATACTCCCTTCTCAGTCAGGAGAATCAAGGCTCCCTCTGAACCTGCAGAATATTGGGAACAGACCTGGCTGGATGTGCTGACCAAGAGGAAACTGAAAACCCCCAGAGCTGCAGTTTCAGGGGGTTGTTTCAGACAATGAATTTTTTTGCAACATCGCTGGAATTCCTGCTTCATTCCAGGAACTATACAGAATTTTCTTCACAGACAGAGTTGAAGTAGCAACCTGTGATGGCAGGAAACAGAAAATGGCCAGGGTGTCTATGACTACCTATGGGTTCTCGTAAGCAATGGTGACAGGTGGATAAGGAAAACTGATCCCCGAAAATGAAATTACAGTAATTTGACGCCTATAGGGCACACCCTTTTGACGAAAATTTTAATTGAAACACGGAAGTGCACATTATAATCCGGTGCACCTTATATATGTACAAAGTTTGGAGATTTGCCGACCCAGAAGTGCGAGCTGTGAGCTGAGCTGCGGCAGCCGGGGTCAGGCAGGAGTGCCGGGGCCCACGGCATGGGGAGGGTGCTTGGGGCTGTGTTTAAAGGCTGCACCAATCCGTGAAAAATGTTTGCAAATTGAGCAGCTGCCAGTAAACCCCGCGATGGCGCCATTCTGTTACGAATTCGTTACTTTGTTGTGTGCCGATCCTCGCTGCAAAAAAAAGGTGCGCCTTATAGTGTGGTGCATCTCATGTATGGATAAATTTGGAGATTTGCTGACAACTCGGAAGTGCTCCTTATAATCCAGTGTGCCTTACAGTTGTGAAATCACAGTAAATTAAATGTAGCAGAGATTTGCAGGTTGAGTTCTGATCATGGGCATGCCAAGTCAAGAGGCAGCAAATAAAGAATTGCCTGTTAGCAGTGCAATATCCGAGTGTGTATTTTATGGAAAATGCCACCAGACAGGGCTGATGGTTCCTCAGGAAGAGGTAATTTTCCACTTTAAATGCATGTGAATATTAAGGTGTGTAGTGCTGTGCAAATGAAGAAGGCAATCTGTGAGGAACTAGAGCAGGCACACTGAATGAGATTCAAAAGAGCCAATTCAGCATACAGGGGATACATGAGATCATAGAGCCATCATGAATAACTATATCTCTTTGATGTTAATTAGTTGCACTTGATAAGGCAGTGCTAGGGAGGATTTACAACACTAGAGTAAGGAAAATCAGAACCTCAATAAAGCTTTGAGCATGCTAAAAGCAATAAGGAGTTTTTATAAAGCAAACCAAAACAAAGAGCCCTGTCAAGGAGCCCCTAATTCACTGGATCATCCAACCTCCAGAGAAAGAGGAAAGACTTCATAAAAGGCAGAAACAGAAATATCAAAGGAAAAATTTCGTCAGAAACATCTACTTTTCTTTTTCTTTTCCATGGTACTGTAATACCACTCTTTGCCTGTTTTAAAATCCACTTTTTACTTCCCCAAATCCCAATGGGGCACAAACAGTTTTACCTAGTCTGGCCAATTCTCACCATGCAAAAATTGAATTTGCTCCTGCTCCTGGATCTTCTTCCTTTGGTGTTTGTTCTCACTCACATCCAGCCAGACATCAAAGTTTCAAAGCTGAGTATTCCTGCTTTTGAGTGAGGTTTAAAAACTCCAAATCCATTTGAAATTCGGGATTTCAATCACTGTTGAACATTTTTCCTCTGACTTGCCCCTACACCTTGGTGTTCTTTGGAAAACTTCTCCTTACTGCTGCTTCCCCACCTTGGCAATCCCAAGGGAGAGAGTTGCAAGGACAGGAAAGGAGAAGTACATATGTGGAAAAGCAGTGGAAGAACAAAGGAATAAACTATCCCATAAACAATCCAAAATCAGATCAGCAAAGTATTTCACTGAATGAGCCCTACAAAATGCCCAAAATTCTACTAAACTACCCTTTCAAAATTTATATTACAGAAAAGGTCTTCAGTTTTGTAAATACATCAGGTTACAAAACAAGCCAAAATCCTACGTATTGAGTAAAAATTAAAATTATGGCATTAAAGCTCATATTCTTACACTTAAATGTTAAACTTCTGATCTCTCAACAAATTTTCAGTGATTGTGTTTGCAGCATTGGGTTGATAAAAAAAAAAACAAAACAAAAAACCAAACCACAATCTTATTCATTTCTTATTAAAAAACCCAACCCCCTCCAAAAAACAGATCATACTTTGATTTAGGTTCTTATCATCTGATAGCCTTAACTTCATGGCTATGTAAGGAGATGGAGGGAATGATTTATTGTTGACTGTCATTCTTTCTGGAGATGAATAATCTTCTTCCTCAGTATTAAAGTGGCTTTCAGGCAAATCAATCAACCATAGATCATGTCATGAGACTGTCTGCTGATGTTAATAAAGCATTTGGTAATAAGGAGCTTTATGTGTTGTATTTATAGACACAGAAATGCTGTAATGCCCTCTTTAAAAAGGGGACAACTTGCCTGTGGCATTGTTTAAAAATGAAGTTTAACACACAAGTTTCTTAATTCTCCAGCATATTTTATGTGCAAGAGAGCAACAGTTTGCCAGGAATGCTCAAATAAAGGGATCAAGTGAGGGAGACAAAAGTCAACTGCAGGTGCAGCCTGAGTAATGGACATCATGTAAATAATGATGGCATTTTGCCGAATTTATAATTAGCATTCCTGTATTTCCTAGGCTTCCTACATAACCCAAAGTTTGCCTTTTAGGTTGTAAGAAGAGAGGGATTAATGTGGAACAGCATAAATGTGAAGGCTTAGTTTAAACCTGCCTCTTCTCCATTGTATATATCATAAAATGACAAGATAATGGATTGTCAGGACTGCAGAACACACAACATTGCCCCCTGGAACTCCAGCGCAAGCACAGAGTAATTTCCAGGTCAGGTATGCTCAGGAGTGGGTAATTTAAATTATCTATGAATTCTCTCAAGCTACTGAAAATTCATTACCTCCATATCTCCAATAATAAGGGACAAAATTACATTTACTGCAGAATTTAAATATTTAGAGGAACGACTGAGTAATGACTTATGGTCATCAAATACAGTTTTGTAATTGAACAATGAAGGAGTAAAGAATTAGAAGTACATCAAGAGGTTTCTGGGAAATAGGGAAAGTGAATTTTTTCTAAATCCTAAAATTTGTTGTTTGCATGGGTCAGTTGTTGAGCTCTGCAAGCTGATCTTCATGATTTGGACATTCTTTCCATTATCAGTTTTTGAGTAGAAGTTGGCCATTGAGGAATAACTTGAAAAAAAAGATTAAATAAATGGTCAGGTAGGATCCCTCAGATTTAAAGGATTCCTCAGAATTTCTGAGTGTCATGATCCTGTCTGTGTGATATTTGCAGACATTTTCCTTACTGAGCAGAGACTTTCCCTGTGGGAGTGAAAAAGCGAGAGCCAGGAGACTGGCACCACAAGGAGAGACGGATAAGGCACAACTGAAGCAGCAACCACCCTGGGAAGCTCCAAAAATTCAGTTTTTAATCACAGATGGTGGAAAATCAGATACCTGAAGGATTTGGAAGTTCTTTGCAGGAACATTGAGATGGGCAAATAAAGTGATCTGGGCAACTCTGAGTTTGGAGCTCACAAGGAAACAATTTAATCATTGGAAGTTCAAAGATTAAGAGAGTACAGTGAAAAAAAATAGGAAGAGATGCTGGATCATTGATCAGTTTGATTGGATTTGGAACAATTATGGAGAGAGCAGTCCTAGATAAGATCAAAAAGTCCAGACATCAGCTCAGCCCCACCCCAGAGTTCACCACATCACATTTACCCTGGTGTGCTGCAAGCGGGGGTGGGGGGGAAGAATCAGACCCTTGACATTTCCTGGTGTAAGGCTAAACATTTCATTGCAATAATTTACAGTAATGTCACAACTTTAAGGCACACTGGATTACAAGGCGCACTTCTGGGTTGTTGGCAAATTTCCGAACTTTGTTGGTATATAAGGTGCACTGGACTATCAGGTGCACTCTTTTTTTGCAGTGAGGATCCGGCGCAACAAAGTAATGAATTAGTAACAGAATGGCGCCATCGCGGGGTTTACTGGCAGCTGCTCAATTTGCAAACATTTTTCACGGATCGGCGCAGCCTTTAAACGCAGCCCCAGGCACCCTCCCCGTGCCGCGGGCCCCGGCACTCCTGCGCGTCCCCAGTGCCGGCTGGCGCCGCTCTCGCAGCTCGGCTCTCGGTTCGCACTTCCAGGTTGGCAAATTTCCGAACTTTGTCCATATATAAGGTGCACTGGATTATAAGACACACTTCTGGGTTTCGATCAAAATTTTAGTCAAAAGTGTCCGCCTTATAGTCGTGAAATTACTGTAATTCTAATTCATGTGGGTTTTTTTCCTCTCCCCTCCCCCTTTCCTATTTTGTTTTCCATTTTCCTTCAAGAAGTTGCAGTGTGCTGGGGTTTAGCAGCCTCCTGTTAGAAGCCAGTTAGATTGGTTACCTGGTTATAGTGTGGAGTTATTTCCTACCCTGATGGCACTGAATTAGATTGCTGGAGTACAACCTTTACAATCTGTCACTTCTCCAGATCTTTTAAGTGCCATTGATATCATCCTAGAAATTTCAATCACTAGAGTAGGAATAGCTCTGGAAATTATTGATGTCTATAATAAGGTAATATGTCACGGCAACAATGTCATTTTTGTATGGATTCCAGCTGGTGTAGATATTAAAGGAAATGAAATGGGAGATAAAGCAGTCAAAAAAGCTTTGCAAAATAATTCAGAAGTCATTGAGAAAGAGAATTCGGTCAGTCAACAAACAAAAAAGCAAAGCCAAACAACTAATTCTGGCAGCTGAAGGTTACAAAAGGGTAAGGCAATTTACAGCAGTAGAATATCCTACTTCTGTGCCCAGCTACCCAGCCCCACAGAAACGGCAATAAAACAGTGCCCAGGAACCAAACCTGAGCAGACTAATGACATCAAGGTGCTGAGATGCCTTTTCTTAGATGCTATAACATGCTCACCCCAAACTGCTCCAGAGTAAACTCACTCCAACAGACAGAACATTGTTCAGTGTACAGGATTCCACACACCATTTAAGAAACTAATATTTGTCCAGGTGGACATGTTCTCTTGTTTGAAAAATGTGTATTAAATCCAAATAAAAAAGATCCAGGAGGAATGAAAAAATCAAGTTTTAGCTTACAGCTTGCAATTACTGGAGCTAAAATTATCTATTAAGTCACCCTCACATATTTTTTCAGCTGAAGCTTAAGTAAAATATTAATATCATGTAGTTTACAATATATGCTTTCTTCAATGATATTATTTACCTTTCTAAAATAGCTAAAAGTGGGATATTAAGCTCCTGAAAAGGCATGTTGGATACCTTTGCAGTAATAGCCAGAAAAATTGAACAACCCATCATTCCTAAATCAATCCTCTGACAATGGAACTCAGGGTGCCCAGACACACACGGGAACCTAAATACAGGTAGAAAGTAGATTTTTTGAAGGGTCACGGTCAGAGCATATTCCTCTTTACTGGGGAAGAAACAGCAGATTTGACATAGAGAGAGAGGATTTGGGGATAGTATCTGCAAGAGAACACAGTATGGAAAAGATTTGCTTTTATTTTAACGATTAGGCTGTGGGAGCTGACACTTGCCCATGCCAGTGCGTTACTTTCAATGCCCTTATGGAACACCAAAGCCTTTCCATCATGGAAATCTTAAAAAATGTTTGATCATCAGTTCTGGCCTCTTTACCTGCCTCTACCACAATTTCCTATACACAAGGTCAGGAAAGAGAGATCTGAGAACAAAAGTGGGAAAATACTTATGACTTATAAAATCTGGAGATGGTGAGCTGGGTGCTGTGTAAATTACCTTTTTGAAAATAGACACAAGTTTTAAAGCAGTTCAAATGTTAAAAGGCAAATAAAAAAAAGAAATTCAAGTAAAAGGAAAGGAAAAAGAAAAGTTGAAAATATTTTACCGCCCTCCAGTGGTGAAATGGGAGGAGGAGAACAGGCAGAGTTTTCAGGGAGTAAATGTTTTATTTCTTCATCTCTCCTCAAATCTGCCCAAAATATTAAAAGTTTAAATTCTCAAGAGAAGATAATACATGTATACATGTACATGTCAAAACCAGAGCAAGTATATAAATGCATGAACCCCACTGAACTTCTGCAAATCTTTCTGTCCCTCCTCCAGTTCAGGCAATGAATTCCTAGAATGAAGATATTTATGTTTTTAGAATTCTATTCATGGGATATTAAATTTTAGCATGCTCTTGAGAGATTTAACCAATCTTAGTGTGGCTTGTTTGCTTTTGTTTTTTTAAATATGTGAATAGAGGGGGGCTTCAAAAACATCTTTTGATTTAACATGAAAGGCTGAAAACAAAAAACTGTATTGATGTCAATTAACTGAATTAGTACATCCAACATCAAAGCATCTCCAACACACCAAAAATTGCATTCTCATGCCAGCGCTCAGCCAGAAGGCCCCAGGGAACAATTTTTCTAAATGTTTGGTAATCAAGACATAGCCTGATCTTAGGAAATACTTTACATGAATCACTTTTGACACAATATCTTTTCTATAACTTTTAGCATTTTTTTATATTTCCCCTCCAACAATTAAAATTCAGCCATAGTAATTCTGCATTAGACCTAGGTCACTGCAAGCCATTTTCTCAATGGATTAGAATCAAATTGTTTTGGGACTTGTCTGAAAATTAGAGATAACTTCAATGCCTCCTGAAGGAGAAGTAAAATCAAACAATACCTATTGTGCCTCCCCCAGAATCCCTAAATCCAGCAATTCTCCACTGCAGCAGTGGATGCTGTGGGACTTGAGGGTAACACCCAGCAAAGATCCCAGGGATTCCAGCAGCTCTGCTGGAAACCACTCCCATCCCAAAATGTGAATTCCTTCATCAGCTGAACCCAGGGAGGGTTTCCAGAGTGCTCAGCACACTCTGAATGGTCTCTGTGGTGCAGCTCAGAACCTGACACACAAATTCCGCCTGGAGTGCCCTGCCCTGGGCTGCTCGTGCCCAGAAGCACAGAAAACACAGATAGCTGAGGCTGTCTTGCATAAAACCTGTTTGCTCTGCTGTTTATTAATTTCTCATTCAGCTGTGCAACAACATCTATAATATCACTTTCAACCCTGGCTGTGAAGTGGCCAAGAAAACAAGTGTTCACTTCTCTGGGGACAGCCACACTTCCTTCCCTCCAGTGCCCCTGCTCCGGGGGAAATTCCACCATCACTCTCCTTCTGTTGAGACATATGACTGCAAACATGCTCTTCTCACAAGCAGATAAATGTTTCCTCTCAATCACAGCAAGCTATGTCTGTCAGCTGCTCATTTCCTCACAGTACTTCATTGTGTGTTTTCTATTGAATTGTATTTTCTTGCAATTAAATGTTATTGTCGTATTTGAAATGGAGAAAAAAAAACCAAATCCAAACAAACCAAAACACTGAAAAACTCAAGGAAAGCACTGAGCTGTTTGATTACTATGGTATATGATTTCTGTAGAAGCCGCATTTTGCAAAATGCTGAATATCTGTGCTGAGGAGCTCAACAGCTCTCAGGACATACCTGTGAATAATTGACAAAATCAGTTCTGAGCCTGAACTCCTCTTCTGAAGCTCTCTGAACATGGGCAGTCTGCAATAAAAAAAGGAAAATTTCTCATTTTTCTTCTTTGTTCTGCTCTGCTGTTCCTCCAACAGCTCCTGCACTCCTGTGACAATAAAGCATTAACTGTGGAGCAGCAATTGCAGAAGTTCCTTCAGCAAATCCCACCCATAACTGCAATCCAGTAAAATCACATACAATATCCTTGTGCAATCAAAACTCTCTGTGACTTCAGATACTTCATTCACAACTTCAGCTCCCTGTCCAATGCAGCTGCTAAATGAGACCCCAAATTTGCATCTCAGAAGTAGGTGATCCTTGGCAATTTTATTCCTATTATAACTTCTACAAAAATACAGATTTGAATCTGTACAAACAACTTTTCTGCCACATTTTTACCTGTTCAATAATTTTGTCCTTGTGGAAATGACACCTGTCAATTCCACCTGGGTAATATAAATGTGCTTGAAGAAAACAAAATGTCACTACTTTCAATTACAAGGGCAGCAGATAAACGCCAACTCATTACAGAGTACTTAAGGCTCAAGTCTATACTTACTAAGAATTACTTTCTAAATCTAAATGCCAATATTATACTTAGGTGTATTGATTGAGACATATAAACCTATTTAACTCTCTGGGTCAGAGTTTGTTTATCTTTTGTCAGGAGCAGATTATGAAGGCAAGGAGAAGAGTAGAGGGTGTGGATAATGGAACGAGTTTGCCTGGAGTGCCCAGCTTCATTAGGAGATGACAAAAGCGTGGAATTACAATGCATGTGGCATTTCAATGCATGCACCAGGCTGTTTTTATATTTTACATAATGCTCAAGTCTGAAATTAGAGGCTGAAATTCTGATTGAGTATACACTGTGGCATGCACAAACAGCAGAGGGACTTGAGAACACGCTTGAAGCCAAACAAGTTCTTCATTGTACTGAGGCTTCAGAGAGGCCTCTCAAAATCCAGTTAATTGGGCAAGAATCATTGCATCAAAGAGCCACCCACACAATGGAGTTTGTTAGTCACTCTGTACCATTCCTGATGGAATTAGCTGCCTTGCATATTCTAATGAGAATCACGAGTCTCTGCAAACACAGATTGTGTGTCCCCATCCCCTCAGGTGCCTCTGCTGCCTCACCTTGGCTACAGAAGTGACAACATTAAAGGGTCTAACAACTCCTTGGAAGATTCCAGAGCTTTTCTCAGGATTCTTAAAACTAAATTACAGTAATCTCACACCTGATTATAAGCCGCACATCTGGGTAGCCGGGCAGACACAGGATTTGTCCATATATAAGCCGCACATGAATATAAGACGCGCTTTTTAAATTTTTTTTTAAGTGATGATCCATGTGCGACAAAGTAACAAATTAGTAACAAAATGGTGCCAGCTCGGGGTTTGGTGTCAGGTGCTCAAGTTGCAAACAGTTTTCATAGACCAGCAAAGCTTTAAAGGCAGCCTCAGGCGCCCTCCCCGGCCGGCTCTCACTTCCGGGTTGGCATTTCACTGGGATTTGTCCATAGATAAGCCGCACCTGATGATTAGCCACACTACTGGGGTAGGCTGGATTCTTCAATGAAAAAGGTGTGGCTTATAATTGTGAAATTACTATACTGTCCTGAAGGCCCACAGACAAAACACACTGCTCAAAGCCAAATGTTAACTCCAAACAACACCTTAGCAGTGGGCAGAGGGATGAGAGAGCAAACTTGAGGAGCTTTTTTTTTCCTTCTGAGTTCAGTGGTGCAGGATGGTGGAAGTATCTGTGCGCCTGTCTGTAGCTCTGACCACACCAGAGCTTGGACACCCTGAGCTGGAGCAAGCATATTGCCTGGAAAGACTGATCTGGAACTACAGAGAGACCGAGCAAAAGGGATAAAATAGGAATTTATTGAAAGGATTGACCTTAGGTAGTGCAAGCGCCCGGCCGGGGCTACACCCAAATCAAATTCAGGATGGATCCCAGTCACGAGTTTTACACTTTAATAAGTTTTGGTTCATCTCCATATTGGGGTCAATTGTCCAACCACAGCCCCAGTTATGAAGTCTCAGCCCCTGGCTTTGCCCCCTTTCCCTGAATGTTGTTTATGATTTTTGGGTACCAGGTGTCCTTGATTCTCCAGCTAGAAAGGAATTGTTTTGTCACTACCCTGTGAAGAGAACTTACTAACAGTAGTATGAAGTTTCAGAGTCACACACTAAGCAGTAGAGATTCCGAAAAATATAAATGCTAAAACACAAGGAATCACAGAAATCACAGAATTCCTTGTGAATTGAAGCATTACCTATTTTTCTATGCATTACAAGCTTTATTATTGATGTTTCAGTGCTTTTTATAGAAATTCTGATCAAAACAACTAAATTCTGAATTTACATCTCGAAAATCCCAGCTCAGGGCAGATATTCTCATATTAATTTAAAATCTAAATAATATGGATATTATTTATGGACTCACAAAAATTTAACGTGTTTCTTTTCTAAATAACTTTGAAACATTTATAGCCAACCTAACACATAAATGGAAATAGACTCTAAACAAAGACAGGGATATTACTTCACCTAGGTAAATATTTTTATCATTAGCTTCTGCTTCCAATACAGATTTCATTTATTTATTTTTTTAATAAAAAAGGTCAATGCCCATCCCAAACTTGAGGAGTATTATTGTCAAATTTTCTTCAAATATTGCTATGGTGTGTTTGATTTATCATTAAAATATCATTAGGAAAAAAATCAATCTTTTTCTTTCAAATGTCTTTGTGAAAAGAATTTCTAAAGTCATGTGAAGACAGCTGTATTCACTATGTAATGTTTACTGATTTTCTTTATGAAAATGCTTTATGTTGCTAATGATGCACTTGAATCTCAAGGATAGCAACTCAAATGCCTTCCAACCTGCGGAAAGGAATTTTGGAAGGAGCCAGCAGAGGGACCCCTTCTGTTAAAAATTAAAAATCATCCAAAACCCAACCCTTGAACGAAACCCACCAGGGTTTTATCCAGGCACAGGCTCAGACAGTGTCTAAAGTAATAAAAGAGTAAAAAGAAGAAAATTTCTCACACAATCCAGTGAGGATTCAAACTAAAGAAGAAATTATATTTTTGTATTGATAAATTTCCAATAAAACCTGTGATATTTTAAGATTACCATTCACTTACATAATGCTGAGGATGATTGGAACCCCTTTGCCAAACACCACAGTGTCAGGATCAGAGCAGGAAAATGATCTGGGTGCATTTTATGTTGTTCCCTGAGAGTAAATAGGAAACAGGGCTGTGGCAGGAGCAGAAACTTATCTCCCAAGCTGTGCCTTCCTTCTTCAAACACTGCCTTCCCCAGGATTAAACAGGATGTCCATGGGAGTGTGAGCACAGGGAAACAGGGAATTCTGGCTGCAGAAAGCATCCTGCACCAGCTGAGTGCTGCTGGGTGCTGCTGCTGCACACAGATTTAAAAAGTGTGGTTCTAAATATAGAATAGCAGCAAACACTTCTGAACTGCATCTTTAATTTGAGGGGGATTTGATCAGTGAGTGTGTCTTGTGCAATTGTTGCCATGGCAGCTTAGCTAGACCTGCTGTTGTAGAAACAATTAATTTTTCACATTGCAGGAACTTGGTATTTTATAACTTTCTGCTTTTTATTATTTGATTCTGTGAACTCCAAGAATTGTTTCTAGTCAATAGTGGTAGCACTTTTATAACCA
>VRYO01002184.1:19894966-19906697 GCA_009812075.1 Sialia sialis
CTTGATTTCAAAATTATAATAATTTGGAGGGAGGGGGTTTACATTCTCCATTTCTGCTTTTCTTAGCAGACACCTGTCCTCCAAACCAGAACACGTGCTGAGCCCTGTCGAGCCCCACGGCCCTGTGCAGCTCAGCTCACAGTTTGCACTTCTGGGTTGGCAAAATTCCCATAATTGCCCATCTATAAGGCACACCAGCCTATAAGGCGCACTTCCAGGTTCGGACCAAAATTTTAGTCAAAAGGGTGCACCTTATATGCGTGAGATTACTGTATTTCCTTTTTTCCTCAGGTCCCACTGGCTGCTCTCCATTCAGACTTTACACAAACTCTTTCCCCTCCACTAGCTCAGCACCTTGTAATCCCAAATCCCTCAGGATACCCCTTCCCCAAGCCTGTGGTGCTCTCACACCTTCCAATTCCCTGCCTTTGTTTTCCGCCTCATCTCTCTATTTGCCCTGCAAAACCTTTCCTCCACTCCAGCTGCTCCTCACTGGGGACAAACAGTTCGCAGAGGAGTAGAGCCAGGACAGAAACATCACATTTCCTGCACCTTCGACAGTTTTACAAACCCTGACCCCAGTAAAGCATTTGGTGTGGCTGAAGTGAATGTGGAGTGATTGGCAATGAGCTGTGAACTGGAACAGCCTTGGGAGGAAGAACCACTCTGAAGTTGAACAGAGGTAGAAAAGACGTAAGAAGTAATTCTTACATAACCTGGAATATGTCTGGGGGCTTTTTTTGAAACATGGTTTCAGTCCTTTTTCAGAAATTCTGTTTCTTTGCTGACAGCAATATTTTTATCGTTTGCAGCACAGCTTTTATTATTCATCTTTCACTTAGTTATTCCGAGTTAGTCATTATTCTGATGAGTTTTTCTAAGTTATTCATATTTGGATGTTTATTCATCTTGTATGGATTAGAGTCTTTCACTAAGTGTTAATTAAGAATTTGAATACATCACTTAGTTTCCTAAGCAGATATCCAGTACAAAACCTCTAGTAAAGAAAGGAAAATCTGCCTGGTTTTAAAGAATAGCAGATCAAAGCTGCCTGAGAAAAGGAATGGTGTCTTGTAAGAGAGCTAGGATTGCTTTCCAAAGGCTAGTCTTAATCCTTTCATATAATATTCATACATGGAAGCAAACTCGGGTCACGCGTCAAATAACTTATTGCAGAAATTAAGTTCTGAAGCCTAACTTGAATATTTGTCTAAAAATAGTAAACACGTGACCACAAAAAGCTTAAAGCTGAATTCCTCTAAATCCAAATGCATTTTGGAGTCTTATTTGAGAAGGTCAGAAATAAAGGCCATGGAAATGAGTTCAGTGTTGCTGATATAGTTTGATGACAGATATTTTTTAATACACCAACTTCAAATAATTTTTGAATGTGACTTCAATGTCAGAAATGCTCTGCACAAGTTGAGATGTCTAACTATACAAAAGACAGGAGCTCATTTATTTGGTGATAAACATCTTCAAGACTTGCACATAATGACAGAACAGGAACTGGGCAGAACTGGTAAAACTGCAAAACACAGGAAATAAAAATATTCTCTCTCCTTTTCTAGTAATGTAAAATCTCCTCCAGACAAGGGATTGAATACATAAGACATGCCATGATGTAACCTACTAAATGCTTTAGCAGCAAGTTAGGAACAATTATCCCTGGATCCTGGGATCTTACTCTCATCCTAAAACTGTTTTGTTAAGCCATGAGCTCTATGCATTCAAAGTCAGACAAAAGTTACAGCAATTGAAAAGTGATAAAAATATAACTGATTTTTCTTATTCACCAAAAGACAGAAGTAGAAGGAATAGATTTTGTACAAAATTTACTTCACTGTTATAGTTCAGTGTTTGCAAACATCTTCATAAAGAAGATTTAAATCCTGTATTGCTTAAATAGACCCTGAAAATGATTTTGCTGGTGTCCCTTACTGCATTGCTGAAAGAGAATAATCAAACAGTTGGAGGCCTGATTTGAAAACCTAAGAAATAAGAAGTCAGTCATTTAAGGAACCATTTTCTCTCTATAGAAACATCTCAGTGATGCTTCTTTCAAATCTATTTTGTTTGAAGAAGTATTTCCTAGATAAGAATTATTTGTCTTTCATATGCTTGGTTCATCTGCTCCTTGATTTAATTTCTCCTTCAGCATTTTAATTGACTGCCTAATTGTCTGTTCCTGTTCTGGTTTGGTTGAGGTGTTTGGGGATGGGTTGGACTCGATGATCTTGAAAGTCTCTTCCAACATCATGATTCTGTGATTCTGTGATCCAGACAGCACAAAAAGTGTTTTTCTGACAAATACCCTTCTGCCCACCTCACCTAAAAGGCTTTCTGAACATAGTGACCATGCAAAGGACAAGGATCTCTGTTTCTGTTCAAAACACCAAAATTGTGAGGTCACTACAGCTGGGTTTACTCTGTTTCTCACACAGATGCTCAGCTGTGAAATCACCCATCAAGTATCAAGACACAGTTCAGCTCTCTGCTCTGTTTCTGGAGAGGGAACAGCTCCTGTTCTGTTCTCTTCCTGCTCAGGGAAGCATTAAATCACAGAGGATTCATAAATAAATAATTAACTATATTTTAAGAGGCACCAGTAGGTTTGTTATTAGTATTTTATACAACAAACCTCACTCCTGTGTTGGAACAAAGTACAAACATGTAAAATATCTCTACAACTCACTGTGCACTGTTCACCTCTGTCTTGGAATAGTTCTCTCACTGCTGCAAATTTGATGGGCTAAATAAATGCCAGAGATGAATGCCCACATATTGCAATTTTATTCCAGTGTTGGAATAAAATCTATTTATCAGAGAGCAAAAACCTGTTCCCTGGACCATGTTTTTGTCACCTCTCCATCTTGGTATGAAAAAATCTGAAAACTTTGTGTCTAGTGAATGGGAAATGGCATGACAAGCACAATAATGAGTTCTGTGAGCACAGGGCTGCTGAAGGCAAGAATTGGAATTGCTTCTGACTGGAAATTTTAAGTATTTCTTGAATAAGGTCCATACAAAAATTTTCCATTTGAAAAGACCAGTCTTGTAAGCCACAAGCTACAAACCCTATTCCCATCTAAAAAAATCTAATGACAACAGCAACCACAATTATCATCCTGCAATCAGCTGAAATTGGATCTCTTTACACCATAGAACAGATAAATGGTTTGCAACAGCAGCATTATTTCTAACCCCCCTTCCTAATTTACATAAAGAAATTAATATTCTGAAAGAATTGTCTCTGGTGTATTGGTGGGAATATAATTAACAAAATCAAGACAACATTTACATGAGTATTTGTTTTGATAAACAACAAAATGTG
Source organism: Sialia sialis (assembly GCA_009812075.1). Classification (NCBI taxonomy): domain Eukaryota; kingdom Metazoa; phylum Chordata; class Aves; order Passeriformes; family Turdidae; genus Sialia; species Sialia sialis. Next base: position 19,898,301 of record VRYO01002184.1, read on the forward strand.
CTGAAGACAATTTTTGGGAATAAATCCGTATTTGTTTTTTTTATGGATGGCACAAGTTGGCCGAAAAGCTTGATTTTCATTCAGGATCTTAATTACAGCCATAGCAACAAATGCTTGCAAATTCTGACAATAGCTGTCGAGCTTTTTTGTCTTAATCACTCTTCCCTTACTGTGGGGAATATATTTTTAAAAGTATTTATTGCTTAAGCAGCAATTCACCCCAGAGTGCAGGACATCCGTCAGGAAGATCAATAAAATCTCAGCCCTGAGGGGTTTGACCAAGGCTGACTAGCATAAAAACCACAGATGACGCTCAGGAACCAAACTAAAAATTAAGTTTAACTTCAAAAACTCTCAGGGTAAAAGCACTGCCTCTAAAATCCCGTCTCCTTTTAGCTCTGTGGGGGACCAATGGGTTTCCATTCCTGAAAAGCAGCAAAGGCTCTCATTTTCTCAGACAAACCCACGCAAATGTGTCACAGCCACGACTCCTTCCACGTCCTTTAAAGGCCTTTCTTTCGTCAGCATCTGTAATGATAATAATTTTCAGTCCTGTTTGTTCTATGTTAAAAATTGCTGAAATTTAACTGTCTCTACTTAAAGTACATTCATAATTAATTTTCTGCCTCTTGATGTATTTTAACTGTGCTTACAGCACTGATCTTTGAACTCGGCTGAAAGGCATAAAAATAGCAGGAATTCTTCCATTAGTACTCCCAGCTATTCCATTTGCCATCCTTCTATATCATTTGGATTTGTTGGCTGGAACAATGTCAATATAACTAGAAAATCAAATATAAAGGCTATCTCTGGAGTCAAGGAGAGAATGATTTAAACAAAAATAAAGAAATCTGTGATATTTCCTCTGCTGTGTTTTGTGGTTTTTCAAAGTTACATATGATGAATTTCTTGCTTTAATATATATTACTGAGGTTGTGCAAAGAATCCTTATGCTCCATCTAATATCTTTTTGTGCCAGAGTGTGCATTTATGAGATGTTCATGGCTTACCCCCAGGGATTTCAGTACTACAAGGTGCATTTTTATACAAGAATTCAACATGTGCTTGGTTGGGGCTTTTTTTGGTTGTTAAACCAATAGCTATGCACAGAGAAATCTGGTGTGAGCTCCTCTTTTCACTCCATAAATTCAGTCTGAAATTAGATAGAATTGTAAGATTTCCTCATTTCCTTGTGTCCTTACACTGTTTCATCTGTTTTCTGCAGGTCTGCTCATATTCTTGTTGTATTTGAGTGCACAAAGCAGTGAGTGACTGCAGAGCAGGGAGAGCACCTTTGGGGTGAGCCCCAGATATGATCCTTCTCTCAGTGAGCACAATCAGATATCAGGAAATCCTGCAGCAGCAAAGCAAGTGCAGCTGAACATCCCCAGAGTTAATTTTTTTTTTTTTTTGGAGGGGGTGGTGCATAATTTTACATTTTCATGAGGTTATAATCACAACCCAGGCTCTCCCTCTTGGGCACGACTCAGAGCCCATCATTCCACCAGTGCATAATTTGACATTTCTCTCTATCAAGTCTCAGGGGCCTTGTTATTGCCCAGTTACCGAACTCTGTAGACTTTCTGTTCAAATCTACAATTCTTCACTGCCAGGGCCTGAGTGTGATCATCTGCTGCTCAGCATCATCAGGAAATGTTAACAACTTATAACTCAAATCCTTTTCCCAGATGTTATAAATGTGCTGGACAGCAAAGTTCCAACCTCCAAGCCTTATGTAACTGCTAATAAATTCCCTCAAGGTTAAAGATGAGCTTGCACTCCCACCTCATTCTGCTCTTTGGCCAATTATTTTTCCTCTTATGTGCCTTCCTTCTTATCACACATCACAAGAGGATGTGCAGACCAGGAAATATCCTGTGAGACACTCACAAACAGGCAGCAGGAGCTGTAAACACAGAGATTCAATAATCACTGGTGCTTGTGTGCATGCTTAATGCGGGGATAAAATGAGTAATCAATCAGAAATTGTGATGCATGGCAGATGAGAGCAGATAAGAAAACAAGGGAAATGAAGAGTTGTAGCTTGGCTCCTCTGGTTATGGAACAAAGATAAGACTTTCAGTGCTGCTCATCAGTCACACTAATTCTTCCCACCTCAAATGCAACATCAGATAAATGTATTTCCATAGAAAATCCATCTTGAATCATATCCTGATGTTTAAAAAAGAAGAAAAATAAAAGGCATACCAAGGCCTTTCCTTGAAAAGTATTCTGGAAAACCTGCCATATTTGAGCCCATGTTTTAATGACAATTAATACTGACATCTAGATACTTTCAGAACTACAAAGAGTTGTTTTCGGTGCTGTGATGCCACATATGGGACTAAAGGCTGTATTAATCCCCTACCAAGTCATTTTAGGAGCATCTTAGAACAGCTGAACACAGCTAGAGTGGCTTTTGTTCTGGGGTGTTGTGGAAAATTGTTCCCCTCCTAAAAGTTATCATTTATTATTTCTTTTCCAGCTTTGTCCCTCACTCTCTCCTGACATTCCCATAAGCAGTCAACAGCAAGTTTCTTTCCTTTTAGACATCTTTTCTAAACATCAACGTCAACTTCTGTTTAGACATTTGTTTTGAAGAAACCTTTACCCTTTGCATTTTTACCCCAAATGATATTATTTGTGTCTGCAAGGAGTCCCTGCTCCATAATGAGATATTTTCTAAGATGTCAGCACTCACTAGAGCTGCAGCAAAGACAGACTGGTACAGCTAGCACAGTTTGAAGTGATAGTGCTTTTGTTAGCATTTGATTATTTAAAAGTGCCTTTTGTTAATATTCTCTGTTTCTATGTTTCTCTGGCTTGGAGGCATTTAAGCAAACTTTCTTGAATCAAATATCTAAATAAGAACCATGCTCTCACCTTACCCCTTGACTTTCATGTGAGCAGGGTTAGGTTCTACTAGCTGCATTTTTAGGAAAAACTGCTGGTAAGAGCTTTTAGCTTTCAGATGAAACTATTCTTACTGAAATTATAAACCTGCTGCCTCTACTTACAACCAGTATTTAATTCTGCCTTCCAGTCAGCTCCCACACCTCCGTGTGTGCAAAAGGAATGCAGCTCACACATGTGATTGCCAGGGAACTCTCATCAAATAAAAAGCTGCCTCCAGTCAGACTTGAGAAGAGAGCCCTTGCTAGAGCTGCAGGGACTGCAAGTGGAACACTGGCTCTGAAGTGCTCCACTTTTCACTCAAGGTGCTATTTTCTCACAGATCTGAAACTCAGGCTCCTCCACCACATCCAAGGACGTCTGACACAGATCTACCCAAATCCTTCTCTAACACCATCAACCCCATTTGCAATCTTTTCATTTTAATTTAAAAGCTGTTCCTGAAGAGAAAAAAAACCCTGCCTTTTATCACGGCAGCTTTGCTGTGACTGTGATGTTTCCTCCACCACTCCTTACAGAAACTGGATAGCCTACAGGTGCAGCATAATGAACAGGAGCTGTGTGCAGTCTATCTCCAGGTTTTCCAGCAAGGTGACACTGAAAGACTTTCATTTTTAAGTTGTATAAAATTGGCTTCCTCACTGAGCTCCAAGATATGAAGCAGTTCATGTTTTGACAGCTTATTTAACAGGCTTTGCTGACTTCACAGGCAGTTTTATCTTTGGCCAGGAAGCAAAGCAACCAGGGACAATCAGCTCCAGGAGGGAGGAAAGGGCTAAAATAATGAAATTAGAAAACGTAATGATTCATACACTGTAGGAAGAAAGGGAAAAAGCCTATTTTCTAATTTAAAAAAAAAAAAAAAAAAAAAAAAAAAGTAATTTGAAATTTCTGCGTTGCTTTCCCCTCTGCAACAGCTCTCATATTCACTGCAATTTGCTCCAAACTCCTGTTATTGTAAGGCACATGCCATGACTGGGTCACAGTTCTCCTGCCTAATTAAACAGAAACAGCTCTCTGAGTCATTTCCAAGGAGGCACTGCACGTGTTGGAAAGGCTTTCACTCTGAAACAGAATTTTATCTACTTGCACGTGGCCAAACCACTCACTCCCCTGTCTGCATTTCCTTTTAGAGGATTCCCTTTTAACCCTTCAATATTTCACCTCCAAGAGCAACCTTGAGCATTTTCTTTCATGGGAAGTTTTGTCATGACTTAAACAGGAGATTTAAGAGTTTGAAGGGAAAACAGAACTGGGCTTGAGCAGGAAAAGCAGCCTAGAACTAAATGGATCCACAAAATCTCTTTCCACTGTACAGGCAACAGAATTAAAGAAAAAGTTATTAAAAGTCAGGGATAAACATGGAGCTATCTCCAGCACAGAAGCAGTTCTGAGAGTTCTGAGTTTCAGAAATCAATAGTATACTGAGCCACAAAATATGAGACTTAAATGTTCCTCTCTGTAATTACCCTTCATGATTCAAAAGCTTTGCTCAAAACTGAACTTCTATTCAACCAGGCTGTGTGTTTTGATTTTCTCTCTAGCAATATTTCAGGATTTCTGAGAATTTTCCATAACCAGGACTTTCATTGGGTGGTTTTTACCTGACCTCCAGGAAGGATGAATCTGGTACCAGTGCTGGTAGCTACATCTTGTTAAAGATGAGACCAGAGTGGGGAAAGCAGCATTTGTGCAGCTTTTCTTACCAAACAGAGTGGTCAGAGCATACCCCCAGTTGTGAGGAGCTGCTCTGTGCTGTTTTTACCCTGATGGGGACCCATATTCCCAGGGAAGGGCTGGGTGTTACCAGCAGATGTTTCCAGCATCACACCCAAACTGCTCGGGATGTCACCAGCCCTCCTGCAGTAACGAGCATTAAATCCCAAAATATTCTGAGTTGGGAGGGACCCAGAGGGCTCATCAAGCCCATCCAGGGATCGACCCCAGAGCCTTGGTGCTCCCAGCACCAGCTCTGAGCACCTGGGCCAATCCCAGGGCTCCAGGTGACAAGGCTCACCGCACATTTCACCTTCCCCACATTCCCCAGGTTGGGCGTTAGGGAAAATTCCTTCACTAAATTAAATTAAACATGGATCAGGCTGACCAGGATCAAAAATAAGTGGATGTGGCCCTTCACAAGAGGATTTAGTGGTGTTTGAAGGTTGGATTCAGTCTTGGAGGCTTTTCCCAACCTTAATGATTGCTACAATTCTGAATGTTCACTAACTGTGCTTAAATGAGCAAAGCACGATGGAACGACACTTTGGGAGGTGTTTACATGAGGTAATATAATGATATTTCCATGCTGTATAATTGCAGAAGATATAATCACAACGAGTTAAATCATTGATCATTTTGAAAAACATATGTTGACCTTTCTTAGCTAATCAATTTCTTCTAAAAATAAAAATAGATTTTTTTTTAAGCTGATAATAAGGGTCTCATACAAAAGGGCTGAAACAAAGTTCAGCAACATGGCAGGTTCATGCAAATAGCACAGAAAAAAAGCATATCACAATCCAAAGCTCTACCTCAATTTGCATCTTCTGTGCAATTTCCACTTTAAAAGCTCAGTTCTATTGAACAGAGCCAAGAATTACTCATTAAGTACTGCCAGGTATGAGAAACTTGGGAAATAACTGAGACTCTTATGAAAGATTACAATGAAATAACATGGGATCATTCATTTTAATGAGCATCACAGCTCAAATCCCTCTGCTGTCATTGTCACACGCCACACAAGGTTTATTATGAACTTGCATACAAATGTTAATCAGGAGTTTCTTGGAAGTTTGGAGAACAGGAAGGGTTTGGTGAGAGCTGTGACAAATGCTCTGCTAAGCCACGTGTCCTTTTTGTGCATGACTTTCTCCCAGGATTTATGCTGGGGGATCTACAGCAGGATCCCTGATGTGGATCCAAGCTGGACCCTGCTCATGCCCTAAAGACTGAATTCAGCTGTGATTGAACAGCTACACAGCTATACCAGGCTGTAAACGTGTCTGACATGCCCTAAAAACATTTTATACGGAGTTATAAAATATCCACGCCAATCTGATAAACACCTTTGGCAGTGCCCAGTTCTGTTTCCCATGAAAAGCTCATTTAGAGCAAGCATCACCCATAGCACTAACAGAGTCATTTACAACAAAACGAGTCCAGTAACTTCCCTGTCACCACAGGAAAAGAGAAATATGAAATATGAAATATGCTGGACATACCCCAACAGCTCCATGCTCATTCAAGCAGAGACTTATTCCTATTTGCTAAATATTAATGTTAACTAGAATGTTAAATCCATTCTTCCTACTCAGATTTTCCAGCATGATCAATTCCTTGTCAATACTTTGCACCTACATTTTTGTATCACCTGTCCATTTAAATGCTTGCCTTGGTAACACTGGATTTCTTTGCTGTGCAAGAGAAAGCCGTTCCTTGAGTAGTCCCATGAGTATTAATTACTCACCTCACCAATTTCAGTAAAGGGAGAAGTCAGAAAGCTGCCAGACCTCAAGTTAATTAATCCTGTGGAAGGGATGGAAAATGCTGCACTACTGCCTGAAATCCTCAGCAGCCCATCCAGGTGTGCTCGCTGCTCTTTGAACAGCAGAGCACGGGAGGCTTTAAAAACAAAGATCAAAACCAATTAAAGAGAGCACAAATCCGAGCAGTTCTTTCATATATTTATTTTTTCTCACCAATTTTAGGCTTTAAAACACGGGGTAAGGAGTGTGGAGGCTGCTGTACCTGTGACCTCCTTGCACACATCCCAGGCACAGAAAATTGTGTCCCTGCTGTGTAATGGGGCTCACAGAACAAGGAAGCTTTGCAGTTAACAAATGCCTACATTCTGTAAAAAAAAATAAATCCTGCCCCAAACCCAAATAACTAAAACTCCTCCACCCTCCTAAAAATTCCACTATTATTTTTAATGCTATAAAGAAGCTTATAATTTCAATTCTTACCTTAACATCCTAAGCATTTATAGATCGCATCTACATTTGAGTGCAAAAAGATTTAGTAAGAAAACAATAAAGACCAAGAAGGATAAACTAGAGGCCCACTAAGTTTCAAAGCATTGTTTGCCATAGGTTTTAGCACGTTCTGTGCTTTTAAACTCATTTTCTCATGTAGAGAAGCAGCATTTTGAGTCATTCAGGGAAATTTAAATTAGCAGATCAGTGGATGTGTCATTATTGTCTAACAGGTTAATAGAATTATTGACCAAACCAAAACCAATGGACTTAAAACTACATGGAGAGAAAAAAACCCAATTTAATGTGAGAATGTGGAAAGCTACCACTATATTTTTTCCTCTTTACATACTGCAGCTATCCCTTCACAGACACACTAAATTGACTGGAACAATTCTCCTTGGCTTCAGTGACTTTATAATTTGTCATAACCACCCCACGAGCTGTTGAGGAGACAGACTCTTCCTCACACTGCCAAAACAATCCTATGAAATATGGTTTGCTTTAATTAAAGTATAATTAATGCCTTGAATTTTAATGAATTCTGCTGCGATCTGGAGATGAAAATATTCCTCTGCCAGAATAACACATTTAAAAGGAAATGGACATATTTTGTATTAATTCCCACTCTATATCATCCTCAGGAATGAGTTCCTTTGACTGAACAGGCAGAACCTGGGAAAAAAAAAAGTAACCCACAAAGCTGCAGCTTTTCTGCCTGTCAGAATATAGATGTACTTGTTGAAAATGGAATTCATTAATTTTATGCAAAAATAAAGCTGAAATTTGTTTTCTGAATGCTAAAAGCTATCTGAGATTTTCCCTTTTATCTAGAGATGTGACTCAGAAAAAAAAATCGTGGCTAACAGGGAAGGAATGTTGAGTGACACATTGACATGAAAATATTTTTGCTAAACGTGCATGTGCTAAATTTTAATTCTGCTCTAGGGAGACTTGAGAAGAAAAAAATCCCTGCAGAAATAAATACAGGGCACTTTCTCCTCAGAGCAGTGATTCCATGACAGGTTGCTTGGAAAATGGTGTGGAAATATTTAATATACAAATTGTAAAGCGTACTGATAATTTGTTTTTTGTCAAATGTACATGGTTAACACTTGATTTAGCACTGCTGACCAAAATTTAACAGGTGGCAGAATGCTGGAGCCAGGGGAAAACTAAACCAGTTCATTCAGTATTTACAACTTCCCCATTAGACACTCTTAGTTTATTCCTTTCTGAGCTGACAATTGCTCCTTTGGTTCAGAAAAACCCACATATTCCAAACACAGAAACAGAATAAATTTGATAGAAAGTCAAGAAAAAAAAAAAAAATGAATAAAAAGAATCTAAGATCTCTCAAAGGGCACCACGGTTTTCTGCTGGTGCAGAAAAACTTTCAGTTTAATTTGCAGATTCACAGAGTTTGGGATGCTCAGTCCAGCATGAGAGGAGGTTTTGGTTGCACTAATTAATTCAGGGTTTTTTATTAGCTAAATTCCATGGCTCAAAA
>VRYO01002184.1:19909767-19931870 GCA_009812075.1 Sialia sialis
GTCAGTTTTGCATTATTTGACAGGCACTTCTAGTTGGGGCTTCTTTTCTGAGAACATTTTGACAAGTGTATCATGGCACAAGCATTTCTAAATACAAAGAGGCAGTTTAGGAAGCAGAGAGATGCAGAGCAGGGAGGTGTTTGGGTTAACTTCTCAGGAGTCTGCAGAGCAAAATGCCAAAACTGAGATAAATATTTCCTGAGCAATAACAAACACACAGAATCTCTCCTCAAGTTTTGCATGTGAGGGTGTGAGCACAAGGAATGTAATTCATTCTGCAATTTTAGAGGTTTTTTTTTTTGCTGACCAGCACTGTGCTTGCTTTTGAATAAGAAAGGAAGAATGAACAGATGATACTGAGGACTGCAGAAATTGAAAATTGGCTGGACTGAGGATGCTTCACTGCAACCAGCTGGCTGATTTTACAAAGAGAACTTGGCAGGAGCAGCAGAGTGGTGGCACATGGGACTCTCAGAACACCCTGGGACATGGATGCACTTCCTTAAGGACAGCATTCCCAAGGTGACAGCACCCTAAACTCTAACACAAAATGATTCACCATCCCTCAGTCTGGAAATGTCTGTGAGCTCTGCTCACCAGAAAACACCGATGGTTCCACCAGGAGATGGAAATTCCCCAAGTTCATTCACTCACCTCTAAAGGGAAAACTTTCCTCCTCTCTTTTTCCCAGATAGCTGCTGGTGTTCTCAAGGCCCAGGCTATTTTTGGCAGGGCCTGCTGCCCTGTTCCAGGACAGAACATTCAATAGCCTCTAAGGTTGCCTTCAGCATTCAGCTGAGGGTGAACTGGCAGGAGGTTCAGTAGCACAGCCTTAGATAATGGATTGCCATGGCAACATTCCTGCCTGCTGCCAAATTCTGGAGCTCAACTTTAAAAGCTGATCTCAAACCAAGGTGCTTTTCCAAAAAAATCTCTAAGCTCTTATTAAAAAAAAAAAAAAAAAAAAAGCAAACATGCCACCATATTCCTCTCAAAAAGAAAAGGGGAAAAAACCCTAAAAACCACACACACACACACACAAAAAAAAAAAAAAAAAAAAGAGGAAAAAATAGAAAAGAATGTCCCACATAAGAGCAGGGAGTTCCAGCTCTGCCATTTACTTCCAGAGATGTTACTTCAGCTCTTCTGACCTCAGTATTGGCTTCTCTTCTGCTAAAATGCTGCATTTCCACTATGAATTTGCCTGGCATAAAATCAAGCATGCAATATTTATATACTTCTAGTCGAGCATGCAGAAGATAAAAATGCCATTTCTGAGGCAAGCAGCAGAGTTTAAAAGGCATTTCTGTTACTATGGGTTTTCAAAAGCACGTTTGGTTACTGCCCTGTGCTCCTGTGAACCTCAGCAGAACTCAAACCAGAAGTTTCCCAATAACTAAATTTGTTCCCTTGGAAATTCTGAGCAGGAGAAAGATTTGCCCTAATTTTCTGAAATTTAGAGCAGTGTGAAAAATCCCTAGACCTATCAAACAGGTTTTATTAATACAGAAGTTAATGTAGAAAGGAGTGGAGTTAAATTCATAATGGAGTTTGAATGTCGTTCCCAAACTGCAGCGATGGCACAATTCTATCATTATATTCCAATTCTCAGAGCTTTTGAATTTGGGTTTCCAATTCCCAGCTCTAAGTTCTTAATGTATTTGAGCTACATTACAATGAAAAAAACCCCAACAATCTGTATCAACTCAAACATCCTATCACAGTAACTTCGAGCCTATAAGGCACTCTGGATTGTAAGGCGCACTTCTGGGTTGTTGGCAAACTTCCAAACTTTGTCCATATATAAGGCGCACCGGACTATATGGCGCACCATTTTTTTTGCAGCGAGGATCTATGTGCAACAAAGTAACGAATTAGTAATGGCTTGGGGCTGCTGTTGGCTCGCATTTCCCATTTGGCAAATCCCCAAGCTTCATCCATATATAAGGCACACCAGTGTATAAGGTGCATTTCTGGGTTTCGATCTAAATTTCAGTCAAAGGGTGTGCCTTATATGCGTGAAATTACTGTACATAGGGAGAGAATGCCAGGAAATACAGCATATAAAGGTTTTTTTCCAAGAATGTTGATCTCTTTCCACTCAGCCCTCAGAAAGCATCCACACTTCGAAGCAGCTAAAAATGAGAGATGCAGCTGAACAACCACTGACACTTCAGATAAGAAATATCCTCATCATCTTCAAAAGCCTCTCAGTGATGGACATTTCTATGGCTCGCTCACAGTGCTCACTGTCAGGCAGATGCAATAATCCCTATGGCAGCTGGCAGACACCAGCACCCAGAACTGTGCACAGACTCTGCCTTGCACATCTCACTTTTCCATGCCTGGAATGAAGTGCTTGTATCCCACCTTTGCACTGCTCAGCAAATCCTCCAACACACACCAGCACCATGCCCTTGTTGTTATAAATAATAAAATAAATATAAATAAATCCATTTGGTCACTACATGGATGGTGAAATCCTATGAAAAATGAGGAAGCTTCCTTTAGCAATTTCAGGTTGGGGTGTATAAAGCTTTCCCCAAAGTCTGAGATCACTGACATCCAATGGGGAAAAAAAAAAATAAAAAAGAAGCACATCAGATCTGGCTGATCTGCAATTCAGATTGCCTGACAGAGTATTTTAAACAATGTATTTTGGCAAAATACCTCATTCTAGGTGGTTCATGATACAAATAACATCAACTAAGCAGAATAATTGCTTTGGCTCATCCCTTTCTGCACTGAGTGCGTGCATTATTATTGTATGTACTCTCCTAAAGCAAACAACCTCCTCCACTGACTATTAAAAAGTCTTTTCAGCTACTTGAATCATCAACCTCCCTGGTTCTGAGTGTGCTCTCTTTTACACAAGGGTCTTGTTTGTACTTCCTATAATTCTGTGTCTGCACATCTGCAAATGTGCTTATTGTGAGCAGATTTTAGAAACACACACTGGGCTCCTTGGGGGAAAGTTCAAGGATAATGCTCCTCATGCACAAGCAACACAAAAGAGCTCTTTTAAAGACACATTGTTTGCAGTGATTTAAAGAAATGAGCCTGCCTTTAAAAGCTCTGTAAAATCTTCAGGCTCCCATAAATCCCAGTGACAGAATGGTACTCACAGATTCCAATGGTTACCAGCAGATTTTGAGCGTGCAAAAATAGGGAAGAAATATTTTTAGGATGTTTGGCTTCCCTTCTCCATCCTTCCTCCCTTTCCCACCTGTGGTGGGTTTTGAGGACCTTGGGTGAAGAGTTTTCGTCCTGGGATGCTCAGAACCAAGGAAGTTTTAAGAGCAGATTAACAGGACACCCCCCCTTCCACAGCATCTCTTACATCCTCGAAAAAGTTTTATATTGAAACACACTGCATTAAAAAATAATCCCAAATGGATTCTGTCCTGATTTAGCAGACTGGAAATACTCAGCAAAACTGGTGAAGTTAAGCCAAATTTTCCAAAGATGTTTGGATTAAGGTTTGAATGTGCTAGGAAATTTGGTAACTGTAAATACAGGCTCCTTTTTGGTCTCTGTGGAGGTTCAGGCTGGATTTTAGGAACAGATTCTTTCTCCAGAGGGTGCTGGGCACTGCCCAGGCTCCCAAGGAATGGGCAGAGCCTCAGGGTTGCCAGAGCTCCAGGAGGGTTTGGATAACAGGGGACATAGGGGATTTTTGGGGTGACTGTGCAGGGCCAGAAGTGGGGCTGGAGAATCCCTGTGAGTCCCTCAAAACTCAGAATATTCCATTATTCTATGAAAAAGCCCCACAAAATAACCTGGAGTTCAAGAAAAATGTGCCTGCAGTGAAATTTAAGAAACTAATTCCAGAAAAGAGATCAGTAGGAATTTTACCAGTTTCAATCTCAGATTTAGGATCCAAAACCTCTCCTTCCAATCCCATAACAGAAATAAAATTGTGGCAGTTTTAAAAATTCTCCCATGACTGATGCAATCAGGTGCCAATGTCTCACTGAAAATGTATAGCAATGACATATTTATATATATATATTTATATATATATATATATATATATATATATATATATATATATGAAATGCACAGCAATTACACACAGTGTACATGCTGCAAAGAGACATTTCCAAAAGGAAAAAGGCATCTTCCAGCTCTGGAGATTTTGTGTTACGTGTCTCACAAGAATGGAGATTTTTTTTGGCAAAAATATGCCCATTTTATTTTGATGGTCTTGATCTTAAGACAATAAAAACGTATCACAGAACCATTTTTCTATCCTTAATATAGTCATTATCTACCTGAGCCATTTCAGCAGTGGATGAAAAGAAAAAATCTTTGAGTTTCTGCTCTCTCCCAGCTCAGACTGATTTTAAATCAAGGTGTTCACAGAATTTCGTTTTCCTTTGGCACCAGCCATTTCTGAGAGTGCCCCTCAGCCTGACAGGCTGCACCATGTTCTTCATTTCACTAAAACAATTCTGAACTTGTGCTTTTTATAAGGGGAGATTTTCACCTAGATTAATAACAGTAATTTCATGACTATAAGGCGCACCCTTTTGACTAAAATTTTGATCGAAACCCGGAAGTGCGCCTTATAATCTGGTGCGCCTTATATATGGACAAAGTTCGGAAATTTGCCAACCTGGAAGTGTGAGCCGCTAGAGCCACGGCAGCTGGCACTGGGGACAGGCAGGAGTGCCGGGGACCACAGCATGAGGAGGGCGCCTGGGGCTGCTTTTAAAGGCTGCGCCGATCCGTGAAAAATGTTTGCAAATTTAGCACCTTCCAGTAAACCCCGCGATCGTGCTATTCCGTTACTAATTCATTACTTTGTTGCGCGTGGATCCTCGCTGCAAAAAAAAGTGTGCCTTATAGCCCGATGTGCCTTACAGTTGTGAAATTACTGCAATTGTCAACAAGACTTTATGAAATACAAAAGTCTATGAGGCAAAGAAAAGTGATGCACAATTTCTTGACCACCTTGTTTTAAGAACAAAATTCAAGCAGTTGAACAGTTGCACCAAACCATTCTGGCCCATGGCATTATTTTCCAGTAAATCAAACATTCTGCCCTAAAACCTCTGCACAGAAGTCACCCTCACCATGATCAGAGTGTGCTGATGAGACAGAATTATTGCGTTACTTTCTTTTGAGGAATGGTTCTGCTCAGGGCTGTGTCCTGGCTGGGAAACAGAATGGAGATTTTGGCCTGGGTTTGGGAGCAAGGACACTTCTTGGATTAATCAATGCATTCTCTGTCCCAGTATATTTCCTTCTGGGTGACTCACAGAAGGACATGGACAACAGTCAGGTCAAATTAATTATTGAGTTAATCAGGTCTCTGGTCTCTGCTTTAAAGAGAGAAGGGTCACAGAGAGCATAAAGTTAATTTATACATGGCAAAGTAAAGATAGGGGAATATTGCTTTTCTAAGAATTTATTTAAAGATTTCTGAAGAGGCTCTCAGAGCTTTGGATCAAAGATAATGGAAAAACACCCAGTACATATTCTCATTATAACTTCTAGACCAATACTCTGGCATTTTCATCAGAGAAATCCCAATTTTTCTGCAGATTGCTTTTGCTTACTAGGAATTGAATTATTTCTTATCTGTAGTTGCACACCCTCACAGACCTGATTTGGTACAAGGAGACAACTGAGACACTGAAACCTACCTCAAATCCTCAAAAATATCAGGAAGTGTCTCATTACCTTGACTTTTATGGCTGAACAAACAGAGCAAATTGTCGCCTGCAGCTGTTGAATGCAAACTTATTGCTCTCTGCCCAAAAATGTTTCCACAATTGTAAATAATGAAAGCTGTGCCCAAAAGTAGCCGAGAAAGCACTTCCAGTTCTGCAGCACAGCTTCAGTAGAACAAATAATCTGAAACTGGGTATTTCTGACAATTTAATTTGCTGTACAACATTTGCAGGCTGACAGCCTGTGCCATGGAATTAAGAAAGAGATGCCTGGCAAGATTTATGTGTTGGGGAGAACCCGCTGGAACCTAATAGGTTTTTGACAGGACTGAAGAATTGAACAAACCTAATGACTCTACTGGTGGTTCATATAATTTCCTGAGCAAGGTTTTTTAAAAAAAATGTTTTAAAAATATGTTTACTTGCTTTAAAAACAACCAATCAGGTAATTCCAAATTCAAAAAGGCATTGTTGTATTAGATAGATTATCAATGGAAGTTTATGGATTATATAACACAACACAGGAATTTCCAGCTGACCGTGTTCATATCCCACTGCTAAATTAAAAAGGTAGGAAATGTGTCTTCAGCCTAGGGATAAATAATATAGGTAAAACAGCAAAACTGGCTTTGAGGAAAATCAGGAAGAGAGAAAGAGAGAAAATAAAGAATAAAATATTAATAATAATATTAAAGCCTCAAGCTAAAATAAAGTAAGAAAAGGCTTTAGTCGTGCTATGGAATTCAGGGCTGAATTCTTTATAGGAATGACAGCACAACCAAGCACAGGAAAAAAATGGAGAGTTTAGTTTGAAGTTAAAGAAAGTGGGTCTGTCCGTACAAAAGCTGCCTCTTTTGCAGGGCAATGGATGATCTATTTCAAGTACTTGAAAGCTTTCTAAAGAGAACATCATGTAAGGACAATTTTGCACTGACCTGGACCACGTGCCTGAGATCTTCCTGTTTCAGATTATCTCATTAAAAACTGAGATGGCAGCTCTGATCCATTTTACATCATTTTACACTGCTGCCAGCAATTTAAACAGGCTCCAACAAAAAAAAAAAAAAAAGAAGGAAAACAGAACCAAAAAAACCCAACCAAATGAAAAAATTCCAACCTTCTTTTTAATTTCTCTTTTTCAAAGCGCGTTTCTGTAATCCTTGGGTTGAAAGGGTTCCAAACCTGTGCCAGTGCCCAGGCATTTCAGTATTTCATTGCCACCAGGCAGAGCCTTTTTGCCTGGTGACACTTTCAGGTGCCACACAAACCACGTTAGTGGTTTGAAAAGTCTTTATTGTGTCTTTCAAACCCACATCCCTCCTCTGAGAGGCTCAGCTGGGATGTGCCCTGCACTGCAAAACTCTCCATGGGTATTATGGGCTGATTCACAAAATCTGGGCTGGGCTCAGCACCAGCTGAGGAACTCTATGAAAATTTGTAAAGACTAGTGAAGCCCTTTTATTTTGCCTCATTCTCCCCTTTTCTTTTGTACACTGCTGACATGTATCAGCATCACAGGTGAATAAACTTCCAAACTGCTTGGAGCAGGGGGACACAAAGCAAAGCTTATCTTTAAATCACAGCAGCTCAGAGTAAAGCCATTAGTTCCTACATGCTGAGAATTCAAATACTGTATTTGTTCTAAATGCACATTTTTTTTCCTCTTCAGACACAGCCAGGCAAGGGAGCTGCACTTTGGCTTTCAGGACACCTCTACCACTAAACCTTCCAACACGTGTAGCTAAAGATGCAGCTCCTTCTGCTTTGGCCCTGAGTCTTGCAAAGCTGATTTGTGCAGCCAGATTAATGAGCTACCTATGTGCTGGCAGTGCCACAGAATGTTTCATGCAGTGTTGATTAAAATATTGACCAAAATAAGATATTTAAGTTAAAGAATTCTCTGCTTTCGAGCTAGGTGAAAAGGCAGATGGAATTCTGCAAGTTGTGTCAGGAAGAATGTGGTTCCTGTAGTGGTATTAAAAAAGTCAGACAGAATAATCTTGTGTTTGTTAAAGCTTCTTGGACTTGACCAGGTTGGTGAAAAGAAGGTTATTAAAGATCCTGACATATAAATGATGTGAATCACGCCACAGAATTTCAGTGTTGCTTCCTTTAGAAGGTAAAAGAGGAGTTATTTTCCAGAGGACTGGGTGTCCTGGTAATCCAGCAATGCTTTTGCTGTGGCATGTGCTTGCTGTGTGTAAGTGAGAGGTCTGCAAGGCAGAATGATTAGACTGTCAGCCAGAAGAACAATGAGCTGTGTTCCAGCACACAGAAAGCAATTTCAGAGGGAAAAACCACCTCAGTGGAGCAGCAAGAAGCAGTTATTAAGTAAGGAGAGGCAAATAGCTTTTCTTGTCCCACTGCTTTCTCCCATAACATTTTCATTCTCATGACACATAAAATTATGAAATACAGCACTAATATAATCAACTGCTGGCAGTGATTAAAAAGCAATCCCATGTCCAAGGCTTTTCTGCATGTTTCCATGGTTAGCTGAATTGGGTATTTTAGAGCAGTGGAATTTGGGAGTTATATTTTTCCTGTAATCACTAATTCCACATTAGCACCATCACATTTACAGCCTTAGTTCTTTAAAGACAATCGTGTTTTACATGAAAATGGTGATGGCATACAATATTCCTAAATGTCCAAGAAAGTGTAAAGGCATCAGGCACTCACTAACAAGTGCATTAGTGGTAACTTAATTTAGGAAATTAATGCCACAAACTGTCACTCCAACTGTGCCAAACAACTTAATATGTGTTCTAAAGTTAAAGTTCTTTATAACCCTTGATGTACAAATTGAGACCTCAGAATGATTTGGTGCAAACAGCCTTTTAAATTGGCACGATCAGCCAAGAGCATCTCTCTCATTTGTGACATATGCTGAACTATATCAGTCAGATATTACCAATTTATTTCAGCAGAAGCTTAATTTCAGGAGCTTGCTAGCCTTAATTTCTCCTGAAACAGCTTCCTATAGTGTACTTGCAATATGATTTAATTTATTACAGCAGAGCTGTCTTTGCTATAGAATTTCTATAGTTAGTGTATGCAGCTGCAAATATTTTTCCTTAATCAAGGAGAAAAGGGCCACTTTCCACTGCCAGATCTCATCAGAGCACAAGCACCCAGCAGTGCTGGGTGTTCCTGTCCTGCTTGGATTTCTACACTCGGAGAACCTTTCAGGAAATGGGGCCACTTGACATTATCACCCAAGCACCAGAAATTCCTGCTGACCAGCTCAGGGCTGGAGAGTTCCCATCTCCCAAACGTGCAGGATTGACCACCTGCATCCCACTCAGACTCCCCAAACTGAGCTGGGAAACTGAAAATGGAGTTAAAGTTTTTTTCTGCAGCTTTTAACTCTGTCACACTGACAGGAATTCCTCTCGCCTCATTGGGTTTGGGGTGGTGCAAATCACATCAAAACTCAGGTTCAAGATTAGGAGATAAGGAACTGTGTCAAAGAGGACTGTTGGTGAAATTCTGAAAAAAATTACAACAGCCTAATCTACATTAAAAATAGGTGATACTCCTGATCACATCCCTGTCTTAAGCCATAACTGCATTTTTCAGCCATTTAATACTAAATAGTCAGATTCAATGTGTTGGTTTCTGTATTTCTGTTTCTCTTGAGCAGGCTGTAGATCTCTGGTCCTTTGGGAATCTGTCATTAATGGGCTTTGTCTCAGAATATTGTGTGTTAGATTCAGTAATCTGTGTTTTCTGGAGGTTTCATGCCATCCCTCTCCCCCTGAAAATTGCTATCACTTACAAATCTAATCACCATGTTGTTCAGTATCTTTTTTATTATTAATAAATAGATATGAAGACAAAACCTATTACATTTTCCTGTCAAATAAATAGATATGAAGATAAAACCTATTACATTTTCCTGTCAATTCCCAGATTTCATCTTATGGCACAATACTTAAATGTGCATCTATTTCTTCCCCCAGAATATATGAAAACACTTACTAAAAATTCCTTACACATCAAAATAGAAATGCTGAGTCTCTCTACTCCAAAAACTGCAAAAATGAAAGAACCAAAGGTTTTTTTTTGCATGGTAAGGATAGGACTTGAGTATTTTAAATGTAGTTTTGTATTTTTATATTCCATGCCAGTATCACACAGTGAAAGTGCAGCTCCAAGGTGTTTTGGCAGCTGACAGCAGCTAGAGCCAGGCTGAGCAACAATAATATTGTGATGTGGATCTGTAAGGTTTTTTGTCAAAGTAAAAATTGAGTTATTGTGTGCTTTTATAGGCAATGTGAGCAAAGGAGAGGTGTCAGGATGCTGGAGACAGGTTGCTGACAAGGATATTGGTTCACAGCACTTTTTTCAGATGAGCTTTGACTGTGATGCTTTTGAATATATGATTTTAAAAATTATTCTGTCCCCTGCATTCTTATGGAATCACAAAGGAGAGATAGACCTCTGGGAAAATTGGTAGGAAAAGTGATGGCAACCGGGAGGGAAACTGAAGGAAGGGAAAAGGTTGATGGATTATTATGCTACCCAACTCCAGCAGAAAGAGCCTCAGCTTGTGAAAAATGGCACTATTCCCTTGCTGATGCAAAGGCAAAGCAGCTGCTGTTCCAGAATTTCTCTTTGCACCCCTGCAGAGACAAAAAACCAGTGTGGGTGAGTGCCTGTGCTCCAGTCCATGTGTGCACTGCAAGGCAGAGGAACCTTAAGGAAAAAGACACAAAACAATTGTCTCAGACCTCTCCAACACTTGCCACAGGCTGGTAATTTTCCCAGGAATAGTCGAGGAGCTCTCCAGCCCCTGAAATCAGGGCTTCAGGAGAGATGCAGGACTACATATTTCAAGGGGTTTTATTGACATGCAGCACCTTTCATGAGCCTCAGAACACATTTGTGGGATTAGGAACTAAATACTCCTAAGAACCATTACATTCTAGAATGCACAAAAATACAGCTGCCTCCAGGATTCCCCTCCAGGATTGCCAGTAAAGGTCCCATTTTTTGCTTTTTAAGAGACAAAGAACACGAGTCACATTGAAAAAACTTCCCAGAGAAGACTGACCTTGGGCATAAATCCTTGTTCTTCCAAGGCTTTAGGATGGCAAATGATACAGAGCTGTGATGACAAGTGTCAAATCTACATTCTGGGCTTTGCTGAGGGTTTGCCAGATCCTTTGCTTACTCCTTCATATCCAACAGTTGTAATTAGGGGTTAAAGAGAGGTTATTGTTATCACTGAGTGTGCAGAAAATTCAAGTACAATAATTTCATGACTATAAGGCGCACCCTTTTGACTAAAATTTTGACCGAAACCCAGAAGTGTGTCTTATAATCTGGTGGGCCTTGTATATGGACAAAGTTCAGAAATTTGCCAACCTGGAAGTGCAAGCCACGGCGGGAGCTGTGAGGGCATCTGCGAGAGCCATGCCAGCCTGCGCCAGGGGTGAGCAGGAGTGCTGGGACCTGCGGCACGGGGAGGGTGCCTGGGGCTGCGTTTAAAGGTTGCTCCGATCCGTGAAAAATGTTTGCAAATTGAGCAGCTGCCAGCAAACCCCGCAATGGCGCCATTCTGTTACTAATTCATTACTTTGTTGCGCGCGGATCCTCGCTGCAAAAAAAAAAGTGCGCCTTATAGTCCGGTGTGCCTTATAGTTGTGAAATTACTGTATTTTCTGCAAGAACCTGACTACCATGATCTTTTCACAGTTGTGGAATACAGACCACCATATGCTTGTTTGAACCATCTGTTTCATGTAACAAATGCAAGTTGCAGCTGCAATTCTACCTCTACTGGTAGTTACTGGCACTTTATTGGTGGTTACTAGGTAAACCACACCTTTAACCTGACACACATAAACACTGCCAAGTTTGCACAACCCTGCCCCACCAGCACGAGAAAGATGTTGAATAACTGAAGAGAGTTCATAGACATAAAAATCAGTAGAAATAATTTTTACACATCTTGGCACCAATCCACATTTTCCCCCTTTTATATCTTGTTCTCGACCTGTGACAGGTGTTTCAAGTCATGCATTTGAGCTTTATTTTTGCTGCATTAATGGCATCACTTTCAAGCCCTTGTCCATGGGAGACATGAACATTTGCTATTTCTTATTTCACTGCAATATCCTGGTTTCATTTTGAGGGTGACAACATTGCCACTGTTTATCAAGATCATCAGAATTATGCCAGGCTCATGTCTCACATTCTTTTTCCTTGGATTTTGTGGGAATGCTGTGATTTTTTTTCCTGTTTTGGCACAGAGTTTTGTAGGTGGGTTGCAATCTGTAGGACAGCTCCCAGTTATTTGAGGAAGCAATTGCATTTAAATGTGTCAACACCTTCCCTTAAGTGGATCATTCCTCCTGCCTCCTTTAGTGGGGAGCATGGGAAGCCACTAATTGTCTTGAACTGATTCGTGTCTGTTTGTGGCATTCAAAGTTTTCTTTGAAAAGAAAGAGGAGCTTTCCTGCAAATTTTCAATAGAACTATTTGTTTTGGGTTTTGTCCTGCTCCTTTGCCCTTAGCTCTGACTCCTGCAATGCTCTGCTGTGCTCTGCAGATGTTTCCTGGCCTATCTCCTGCACAAAGGATGGACTAATGGGAATTCTTTTTAGCATTATTTTTCAAAACAGGGTAATAAAAATATTCAGCTCCTTGTTCTCTGTATCTGGCCTGATCTGCACAGGCTGAGTACACAAAGTGTGCAGACCCTGTGGAACACAGCTTGGGCACAGAGGGAGCTGTTTTTAAATAGGGCTTGGTTCAGTTATCAGCAATCTGTGCACATGAAAATCTTATAATGCTCTTCCCCCCAATGCAAACTCTGTAAACCATATTGATACGAGTAATTAACTTGACTTTCTAAATAATGTAATATCATAATAGGCAAAAAATGTCTTAAAAAAAATGACAAAATGTTCTTTACTTTCTTGCTTTTTGGTTGTCTCCTTCAGCCTATGCAGATTTTTACTGAGTTACCTGGCACTGAAGAACTCTGCTCCAAAGCTATCCTTGACTTTAATAAAACAATCAATTTTTTATGGTCTGTCTCATATCTAGCAAAGAGCTACTTTATCAGCTTCTGCTACTAACCTAGTCCTTGCAATTCTCCTGGTCTCAGACTCCACAAGTGATATTTTTCTGGGATTATTTAATAAGAAAAATGGATGATTCCCCCCCCACTGCAGTGGATCTCACTTTCCCTGAGGAAGGAGATGCCACAGCCTCTCATGGCAGTTTCCTCCCTGACCACCCTCCCTGGTAGAAAGTTTTTCTTGCATTTCCTCAGCTTTTCCCATGGCCCAACACCTTCCTGCTTTCCCCAGCCTGACCCTGCTGTCTCCCTGCTCTCCCATCAGGTACCTGCAGGCAGCAAGAAAATGCCCCTGAGCCTTTTCCTCCTAAGGTTGAACAACTCCTGCTGCAGCTGCCTCCCCTCATCCATCACCTGCTCCAGCTGCCTCTTGGTGGCCCTGGCTGGACTTGCTGTTGTCCTAGAAAATCCTGTCCTTTGGAAATTTCCAGCCATGAGTGCAAAAAATTATTGTTGTTACATGGTTATTCATCTAAATGAGACCAAAGGCCTTAAATTAGGGATAATAACACTAGAAAAATCTGTCCTTTCTCATTTGGCAGTTTGAACCCAATAAGAGATACACCTAAAAGTATGTGAGACATTCAGAAAGAATCACCCAGAAGTAAACACTCATTGCATTCAGGTTCAGGAGAATGAATTTTCTCACCAGGAGATAAATGTAAATGGTGGAAAGCAGGTACCTGGCATAAAGCTGCTCCAGGGTTATACATATATGCCACACTTCTAATAATTTCAGGTCTTAAATTTCAGGTTATCAAATCAAATATATTGACCTGGTACAGCACATTGAAATTTTAGCTAGCACAATAACAAGCTCTGTAAAAAAATAATCTCCTTATGCCCCATCTGAAACATATTCTGTGCTGACTCAAGCTGACTTTGTGAGCAAGATGGTTTCTTTAGCAAATGCCCAGTTTGACTATTTTAATTTTAGCTAGATTCACTATATCTGCTAAAACATGTACTGAGTTAGCAGGAACAGGAGTAATTCACAAGCAGAAGTGCTTCTTGTACATTCCCCAGTAAAATGGAAGGAATATGCTTTTGATGATATCTCAGAGCAAAAGAGATTTAAGGGAAGAAAAGTGACAGAAGCTTTGTGACACAGTGGAAAAATATGGATTAAATGTATTGGAGCTGTTGCTAAGAGGAGCTGACAGAGCTGCTGAGATAGCTCAATGACCTGATTAAAGAGTAGCAAGAAACTGTATTCGCTGTCCACCTCTACAAGGTTTCATCATAAATTATTTCATTGACGTGGTGTACAGAGGCTCCCTCCCTAAAAGAGATGTCAAACTGCTCTGTAGGTAATCCTCAGGAATATATAGAGATCCACTAAGTCTCATTCCTTGTGTGAAGTTGAAAAGAAAAACATCCTTAGGTGTGCAGGCTGAAACTGGGAAGTCAAGAAACATTATTCTGAATATTATATACAGTAACTTCACAATTATAAGCAGCACCTGATTATAAGCTGCACATCCGGGTAGACCACGGGATTTGCCCATATATAAGCCGCACCGGAATTTAAGCTGCATTTTTTTGTTTTTTAAAGTGAGGATCCATGTGCGACAATGTATTGAGTTAGTAACAGAATCACGCCAGCGTGGGGTTTGGTGTCAGGTGCTCAAGTTGCAAACAGTTTTCATAGACCAGCCAAGCCTTTAAAGGCAGCCCCAGGCGCCCTCCCCAGCCGGCTCTCACTCTGGGTTGGCATTTCGCTGGGATTTGTCCATAGATAAGCCGCACCTGATGATTAACCACGCTACTGGGGTAGGCTGGATTCTTCAATGAAAAAGGTGCGGCTTATAATTGTGAAATTACTGCTTGTAATGCAAGAAAATAATACCTGAGACACTTGGGTCTCCAGAAAGTTTTAGATTACTGTGAAAGGTCATCATTAAAGTGTGAAGACATCTTTGTCTGACTTCTGGATATACAATAATCTCTCTTGCTCAGTGCCCAGCCTTTTCACTGATCTACTCCCTGTCTATAAATCTTTTAATATCCCTGAAATTTGGTAGCAGCTTCTTTATTAGCTCATATCCTCAACAAGCTTGACTTGAACCTCCTTATTAAAGCTACTTTAAGGTCTTTATGCACCTTCTTCTTAATGTGACTTATTAAAAGTTGAATAAATTTTCTAGCTTCTCTCTATTCCTAGAACACCTCAAAGGAAATCTTGTTAATGTACATTTAATTGCAACAGCTCAGCCTCAATGTTCTCTATAGCAACAAATATGCACTGGCTACGTCTGTCAGATCTTCCCTCAGCTTTTTCCTTCCTGCCTTTTATGGCCAAGCCTTCCACACAGGTTTGCTCTTGTGCAAAGTCTTTCCCCCTATGGATCTAGATAGGAAAATATCTTTCAATTATTTTGATGAGTTCTTCACTCATCCTGTAATTTCTCTCACATGCATCCAGCCCATGATGCTGCAAATCCTTTACTTGAATACCATGAACAGGACAGGAACAGGAGAGCCAGGCATAAAAACTGGTAATTCCTTGGTCCTGTCCTCTCATTTTGCTTTTTCTTCTTCTTTTGTTTTCTTAAACTCTACTTCACATTTCCTTGCTGTGTTATATGCAATCCAAAAGAATAAAAAGCAGATTTTATTTGGATGTTCAATGTCCCATCAGAGAATTTAGGTTAAAAAAAGAAGAAAAATTCACAGAAAAGACAGAGAAAAATGAAATTAATGTCAGGAGGTCTAAGAGGAGAGGTGTGTTAGAGAGGAGTCCTCTCTGAATCGTGTTCTACTGACTTTGTGTTCGAGCTTTTCCTATTCCTGAACACTGCTTACAGTTGGATAGACCATCAGTAGCCAACCTGGGAAAATATAACAATAAAAAATCCCGTTCGTTTCTTTTCAATTTGCACATGAAAACATTCCATGTACATTATTTCAAACCACACAGGGAACAGTTCCCACAGCCCTGCCTGGTAACCAAGGGATGGGAGTGAAAACATCTCCCCTGTTAAATTTGCTGAAAACGCGTTAACAGCGCACGCTATCAAAAGAAAGAAAATAAAGGTGTTTTCAAAAAAAACAAACCCACGAGTGTCTCACTGTCCGTGAGAAATCAAGAGCAGGATGGGAAAGGCTGTTTACGCAGGCACTTAGCCAGGAAAGTGTGTTTTGCACGGATCCAGTGATTCAGGGAGCACATCTCCTATTTCCCTGCGCTCCCTGCCTCTCTCCTCCTAGCCCTGCAATTCTGTTGAGAAATCCGCGTAGGTGAGCAAACACTGCGTGCATCCAAAGCTGCCTCTCCTTTAGGTGAGTGCTACCACACCGAGGCCATTTGTAGGAATTTTACACAGCACGACAAACAAACGCAGACCCTCAAGGATTCACGGGAATCGCCACCAAAGCCGAGGGCATCCTCACTCATCTCTCCCGTGAAAAGCAGCGCTGCTAATGAGCAGGATTGATGGAGAGCACCGTGAGATAGACAGACAGAAAACCTTGTCACTTTATTTGTGCATGCTTGCCTGCATCTCCAGTTGCATTGGGGCTGGCCAGGATCATGTGAGCCGCGTTATAAATGGGAGGGTTTGGCTGTGGGGCTGGCAGTGTGTAACCCGGCAGCTGCCGGCTGCTCTGCGCTGCTTTCCTGTGCTAAGCTGATTTACTTGTTTGAGGTCTGACCTCATCATCCTGTCAGCATGGATTCCCACCTATACAGCGAGCAGCAGCGAGAGACCGCGGCGTGCTAACCGGAGAGAGGGGGAGAGAGAGCTGCTGTTTGTTCTTTTGTTGCCTTTTCTTAAGAAGAGAAACAGAAGAGATAACAAAGAATCCATTTCCTTCCTAAAAGAATAGGCTTTTTTTTTTTTTTTTTTTTTTAATTTAAAAATAATTTAAAAAAAATAAAAACCATGTCAGTCTCAGGGAAGAAAGAGTTTGATGTGAAGCAGATCCTGAGGCTCCGCTGGAGATGGTTCAGCCACCCCTCGCAGGGCTCGGCCGGCTCCGGGGGCTGCCACCAGCAGGAAGGCTTTGAGCACAGGGGCACCCCGGTGCAGAACAGGCTCAAGAGCCACTCTCGGGACAGAAACGGGCTCAAGAAGAACAGCAGCCCCGTGCACCACAACATCCTGGCGCCCGTGCCCGGCCCCACGCCGGTGCATCACCGCTCCATCCACAGCTGGCACCAGCAGAACCTCATCGAGCAGCTGCGCCCCGGCCAGGACAGCCCCAAAGCCGGCACGGAGGAAAACTCCGCCAAAGAGGATCCCAAAGCCACGCAGGAGCTGCAGATGATCACTGAGCAAAATGCAGATGAGTCTGCTGAGAGGTAGGAGTTTGGAAGTCTGCGCTTGGAAAGGCAGACTTGTTTCCGAGTTATTCCCTAAAAGTGTCTTTGTTTTTAGGCAGAGCTCCTTGCTGCATTAATCTCACTTTCTGTGTGTGCACACCCACACTCAGACGAGCAGGAACACTTCTGCAGCAGGAAAATGAGCAGAAACATTGTCATGAGATTTTGATCTTTGCTTAAGGTACATCATGCCATAACTCTTCCATATGCATAAAATCTGCCACTTTGTCAAATTTGCTCTATCAACATTCAGAGCATATAAATTTCTTCTCCTGATTTATGATGTGTGAGTGCAGTGAAAAAAGGAGCCTCCTGACATCCTGTCCTCGTTCTGACTTTATCAATGGGTGCAACTTTGACAAATGGGAGCCGCTGGAGGTGCACGGGCTCTGTGCTTGCCATTGATTCTCAGATTCCTCACTGATTTTCTTTTACTGTCTTCCTGGCAAGTAAAATTAACCTTGAACTAAGTGGAAAGGAAGCATAATTCTTTCCTTTTTTTAAAGGTTTGTTTGAAATCCCAGTACTTTCATTTCTTATTTAGCATGCTAAGACAAATATTTTCTTCAAGGTCAGGTGAAAAAGCATTACAGCTATGAGAGCTTAAAGGTGTAAGCACAAAAGAAGAGCTATTTTTAAGCTGTGAATAACAAGGAATACAATATTAAAACCACTTATTTAATTAAGCTTTTTTATGTTTTCTTTTTCAAAACTCATGTCAGTGTTTTTAACTTATCCAGCAACATTTTCATCCCACCTTTCCCCACCTTGGACTCTAATCAAGCATTTATGACATGATTATTTGCACCATTTGAAGAGATTGCTATCAGTCTTTGGACAGAATTTAAATGTATTGCACTGCATTTAAATACAAAATTATCTTACTCGAAGTTACAGTTCTCTCAGTAAAAACCAAGCTGACAGCTTGCATATTTTTAGCAGTTATTATTTTTCAAGTTGTGCATCTGCTGTGGGGAGCATCTGCAGATGGAACAGCAAAAACTGCATTCCAAAATGCCACTTGGAAAGCAGTCCCAGCAGTCAGTAGGTACCAGATAAAATCATGAGAGAATAAAAGCACTGAGGAGGGACTGTGGCAGTTCTGAGTTTCCAGGGGCACTGGCTTGGAGTGGGGAAGCAGCAGACCCTTTGCACACAATTTGAAATGATAGTACACATTTCCTGAAAAAAGGTGATTTTAGAGACACCTCAGAGGGCAAAATAGTTTAATTTGAAGAAAAATAAGGAATACTTATTCATCCAAATAAGATTCTATGTGAAGAAAAAAGAAAGCGAAAGCAGTTCAGTTTGGGGGGTAATAAACCACTGCCTTCTAAAATAAGATGTGACATTTTCTCCAGCTATATATAAAGTTTCTGCTAAGACCTCCTGAAGTTTTGTACCTTCATATCCACTCCAATTTAAGTTCGGCTCTTGAGCTGTTTAAAGTTGCATCTTTCAGGATAGTTGTGGAACTGCATATATCATATATTGTTATAGTGAAACAAGTGTGTTTCTTTGAGATATCAGCAAAAGCCATCATTGCATGTTGTAGATTAAAATATAATTTAACATACATCTGAAAAAGCTGAATTGGTAATAGGTTGTTTATGAAGTGAATCATGATTATGACCTCTCTATAATTAAAATTGATTTCAAGAAAATAAAACTGACCATTAAGGACAATATAGCTCAAATTTCTTAAACACATATCAACAGAAACCATTAAGTAAAACACTGTTCCCTTCCCCTACAGCAGCCAGCACAGGCCACACATTAATTAATACATTAATTGGCTGGGTAGAAATGAGACACTGAGAAGAAATAAGGAGGAGCAGCATTATATCTGCATCTACCTAAATCTAGGATGTAGATATTGACATCTGGATATATTTTCATCTATTCAAAACAATGTCTCATCTTTGAAATAATTTCAATCATTCCAGGCCTCCTTTTCCTTTAGAAATCCCAGAGAGCCCAGTGGTGATCAGTGGGCTCTGCTGGTGATGAACAGGTGAAATTCAGGTGTTTGCAGGATCCCTGAGCCCACATCCTCTCACTGCTGAAGCCACCACAGCAGGAGCTGTGCAGCTATTGCAGCCAAATTTCACATCCACACCTGAGACAAAGACAAATTTGCCTTTCAGACCACAAGAGCACCACAGAGCAGCTGTCTCCAAAGCAGTGGGTTTTCCTCTGCCTGGAGAAGTCCCATTTTTAGCTGGATCTAAAGCAGGACTCTGCTGAGTGTCACATGGACATCCAAAATAGAAGAAAAGGAGAGAGAATCTGTCCAATGCCTCTACAGGTTCTACTAATTTAATGTTTCCCATGGAAAACTTTTGGAATGTAAAAACAATATTCTGAATTTCTTCAGAAAAATTTGAGCTGTCTTTCTCTAGAAACCTCAGGACTGAAGACTGGCAGTGAGGGACAGAGAGCATCCTGGGGTTTGATGAAATAAGGGTTGGTTACTGAAGAGGAAAATTAAATAATAAAGTTCCAAACAACAGTTCCATTTGGAATACATGATCATCAATGCACTTATTTCTGTTTTCTCCAATCCTTTCTGGTATTCCTGACCCCAGATTTAAAATGCAAGACTTAAAGAAACCCTTCTGATCCACAGGCTTGATCCTGAGTTATATCACAAATGACAAAGCAAATGAGGCTCAAGTGACTAAAACTCATTAGTTTTGTCCTAATCATAACCAGTTAATGTGTGACCAACCAATACATTCTGGGCCATAAATAAATGGTTTATTGGCACAAGGGTGAGGAAAGCTCTCAGCATCCTGGTGCAGTGCTGCTCAGGGAACCTGCTCAGACAGGAACATCTGAAATTATGGCCTTGACCTGCTGCTCTGAGATCCCTGCAGAAGTTACATCTATAGTTTGGAAAAAAGATGAACAGTGGACAATCTGTATTTGCTGACCTCAACTGATTCTCACCAGTCTGCTCCTTGAATGAGGACTGGGACCTCTTCATGGGTGAAAAAAAGAGAAACCAGCTAAAGTCTGTCTAGACACCAAGGTTTTTATTTGCAGAGTGTATCTCCCAGTAGAGCACTGGTATTGCTGGGGTGACCAGAAAAATCAACCTGTGCAGTATGGCCATGCCAAGGGAGAGCAAACACCTGCAGAGATGTCAGGCTTGGCTGAAGAGGGAGCTGAAGTGAGCTCTGTAAGAACCCAAGGAAATAAATCACCCCAGCTCAGCAGGCAGGGCTGGGGGCAGCTGAGCCCTGGAGCTGTTCAGGACATCTCTGAGCTGTCCTGGCTGGAATCTGGTGAGGTTCAGGCTCCTCTGCCAGGGGATCAGTAGGCATTTCCATTTCTTTCAAAGATAGTAGTGTGGCATGATGCAGAGCCATCAGCACACGCCGGGAGGATTTGATAGATTTTGACAGTCAACAGAAACTTTGTGTGCACCCCACAAACACCTGTGTGCACACAGACTGGCAAACCACTGAAACCTCCTAAAAAGAAGAATTTTGATATTGAATTACTTTGATCACTTCCCTTAAAAAGTTCTGGACTCACAGATAATTGACTTCTCCGTGAGACCACAGTGCCCAGCATTTATTAACATCATGCCACATTACCACATCCATCCCTGCATGCCTGCCAGCTTTCTATTCCACAATTGTGCTATTGCAGACCGGGTGTGCTGGTTAAGTATTTCCTAGTTGCCCAAAGGCACTTAGATTTCAATGGTAAATGGAGCATCCATTCATCATTTTTCCCTGCTGCATTTTTTTTTTTTTTCTAATTATGTGGCTGAAAAAATGCCGACAAACTCTAGCTTGGGACAAATTCTAGTTTTGCTAAGGACAAATGTTTTCTAATTTCCCACATGACACAAAATATATTTCTACTTAATTTTAATAGATTCTTTTGATGTTGTAATCCAAACAGTCTTTACGATGCACATGAAAACAGATACTTGGGAGTGCATCCTCCCAAAGGTAATCCTTTTCTGTGCTGGCTATTTCTGATGTGCAGATATTTTGATAGTTCGTGTTAAGACTTGAAAAGTCACATTTTTTGGGTGTTGGCAGACATATGGCAATAACTATCAGACTATTTTCTTCACTATCTCTGACATACACATAAACACACACACGTGTACATGATTATTTCAGAGGTTGTCTCCTATCTGAGAGTTTTCCTTTGAGTTCTGCTTTTACCTCCAGTAGCTGATGACAGCCTTGGCTCCCATTCCAGTGTGAAATAAAGAAAACAGGTGAAGAATTCAAAATTTCACTAATTTTCCTAGTGAAAATGGAATATATGTGTTATTCTATGAAACCATTGGTCAAACCAGATTGAGAGAACTTCACTGTGAGTGAAGTTATGGACACCCAAACAAACACAGGAATGACTGGAAATGGATCCCAAGGCAGCAGCAAAAGGGAGGATGTGATGAGCCCTGGGCAGAGAGGGGGATAAAGGGGAGAACATCACCCCACTGCTTCCCTGTTGTGGGTAAGAATTCAGTTCCAGGAACAATCTCTGATGGCCAAGGTAAAGTTTAGAAATGACAATTCCTAATCTCACATCACAGCAGTTTATGTTTTTAAAAGAACCACTCTGATTTTGTTTTCACTGAACTTCCAGCATTTAGAAAAAAAACTTTCAAAAAAAAATCTTCATTTTGACAAATAAGTATTTCAGAAGCAAGATAAAGAATGCTGGATGTGCAGTCAGCATTTCAATCCAAAGTTGGACCAAGAAGTTTTAGGTGCTTCCTTGCTTGTCTACAGTAATTTAATCTCATTAATGCCTTGGTCTTTCCCAATTAGTGTAGGTACCATATTGTTCTTCTCATTCTTCTTATTGCCACACTTTTTTTCTTTACACCCTTTGCTTATGTTTGAAAATTGCTGTAAGTCCCAAAGAGCAGCAACTCTTGCAGTCTTGTCTCAGAATTCCCACCCTGACAGCTCTGATGTTTCATTGCTGCCCTGCCTGTCCCCAGCAGGTCTGTCTGGACCTGCAGCTCTGG
>VRYO01002184.1:19932870-19947296 GCA_009812075.1 Sialia sialis
GGGAGAGCTGGGTTCCTTCTGTGTCATCCTGATCAAATCTGTCTGAATATCCTCAGTAGTTGTTTTTCTTTTATCAACAAAGTGGTGTCATGCCTGCCCTGTGATTCATGTGGAATTCCTGCCTCTGTAGCAGAGACCTGTTCCCAAACCATCTGTACGTTCTTCCAGTTATTTGTTCCTAAAACCAGTGCTTTGCACAAACAAATTCCATCTTGTGTTTGGCAGATAATGTCTCCATACTGAGCTGGTGTTCAGTTCTGCTTTTATAGCCCTGATTTAGTGATTTCATGTTCAGTTCTGATCCAATACTCCACCATGCCTGCAGCTCTTCTCAATCTCCAATTGTAATACATAACACCAAAGATTTATCTTTATTTTTTCAAGTAATTTAGAAAATTTATGAGATGTTATAGAGGAATTTCAGTGCTAAGTTCCTTAGGAACCCAGTTTGATTTACCTTCCTATTTGTCAGGGAATCATTTATAATTTAATAGCATGATTTCAAACCAGTTTGCTCCAAAATGGGTTACTCCAGACAGTCCTTGAGGTTGAGCTTTGCACTGATATAACACACTGAAAAATAATATTCTTATATTCAAGGTACACATGACAACTATTTCTTTTCTGTTCTCCATAATTTCTAGTAAAATCTGTAAATGAAGCACTTCAGTTTACTTTGACATTTATTCTTGGCAAATTCTTGCTGACTTAAGTTTTATTTCTAAGTGCTTAGAAATAATCATTACATGAATTTTACACTGTATAATTTGGCAAGAAGTAGTGACAAGGAAAAGAAATTATGTTTGTGTCTTGTGGAGAATGTTTCAGTTTTTTTAGAACATTTACAACAATTAAATATCAATTCCAGCAGTACATTTTACAAAGATGATTTTCTGCAAGTGGATAAACAAAATGCTTCCTTGTTACCTCAGGGACAAGCAAAAACTAATTTTCTTCTAACAATGGTCTTTAGCTAAAGGTCAAAATGTGAGTTCAAAACTGGATTGTTCAAGATGTTTGCCGCTGATTTGAGAGTAGTCAGAAGTGGCAGCATTTCATGGAAATTCACTCACAACTGGTTGAAATATGGTAGCTGGGGGCAACCAAGAAAATATTCTATTTCATATTTGCTAAGTGTGGAAAATCTATAAGGTTACATTAAGTGGTATCTGATGCAGGATTAAAATCGAAGAGGAAAATCCCCTTTTTTCTTGATAATTCACGGAGAGGAACAGACTTTTGAGGCCAAGTGCAAATGCACTGAGCAGTGACCAGGGGATTCATTCTGACCAAACAAATGCTGTGACCTCATACAGGAGCTCCTGGTACAGAAATTAGAACCAAAATGTCTCAAAGGCATCCTTGGGATGTATTCCTGCTCTCGCCTTCTATTATGACATCTTCTGAAGAACTTGAAAAAGATAAAAATGGTGAAGTGGGTTGAAACAGTTATTAAAGATGAAAGGAATGAGTAGAATTGTATTTTGAAATTCATTTTATATTCACTCTGTGGAAAGACTGGATATTTATATATTATTTTTTTTAATAGCTAGATAAATAAAATGATAAGAAAATTTAAGCTGAAACGAGCTCTGGATGTCATCAAGTCTAACCCTGTCTACCCACCAAGAAGTTTATAATGAGAAATAATCTGAGTTTCTAGAAAACACACAATATTTCACAGGCCTACATTTAACAAGCCTAGCTTTCAAAGATGAATTATTACAGGCAAGGGAGAAAATACCATTTAATAGTAATTTAAGAATCTGGGACAATTCCAGTCATTTCAAAACAATTTTTTTATGATTCAATTATCTTCTCATTTTCACTACACAGAGCTCGCTCTCAGCATAGACAGCTGTTAAATGACTTTTTAAAGAGTTATTACTGTTCTTAAAATCACTTCTTAATGTCTCCAGAAAAAGGAGATGATTAAACACATGTGCCCAGTGCAGAGCAGTTTTTACAGACACACTGAGATTATGCAACTGAAAGATCAACAAGAAATCAGATGGTTGCTGAAACATTCTGGCAAAAGGGGGAGAAGGTTTTGCTTGGTTTCAAGATTATAGCCAGACAGGATCCCCAAAGAAAAAACTATTTATTTTCACCCTTGGTTTGTGGCTGAATTCTTTACTTTCGAATTTCGTAATGAGGAAAATTACTAATATCCTACACATTTAAAAAATAAAGAGATTTGCTTGTTATAATCAAGCAGCTAAATTTGCTCAAACTAGACCAGTTTGGTTTAGCTCCTTTCATTCTGCTAGAATAAAATAATTCTCTAATGTACTTAGAGAATTTTATATCAGACAATTAAATAAGACTGTGGCTTGTTGTGCACCTGTTGTGCAAGGCAAAATAATTTAAAAATGAAGCTGAAGTGCTGTTGGGATTCACAGAAAGAGCTGAAGAGAAGTATAGGATATAAACCGACCTCTAAAACAAAGTCATAACAAATTTATTCCTCTGTGACATCAGATTCCCCCTCAGTGACCCCATCAACAGAAACACCAGCACTGGCAATTCCCACCCTGCTGTGACAGCAAATCTGCTCCCAGACACCTCCTTCCCTCCCTTTTCAAGCAAATGCTTCATAGTCAAAACTCAAAGCAAATTAAAATAGCTAGAACAAGACCAGAGAGCCTGGCTCTTTACAAAAATTCTGCCCATCCAATAATTCTTAGCTTAAAACATCTCTGATTTCATTGTAGTGATTGTTTCCATCCTATGTGACCAGTCAGGATATTTCACTAAACCTGACTGCTGCCCACAGGGAGCAAGAGGATAACCAAAAGTATTTAAGGAACATCCTGCCCTCATTTCAGGTTCAAATATGTGCTAGAGCATCGAAATCAATACAGTTTCCAAGTATTTTGTCAGGAAACAGGCACTGTATTCTCATAAAGTTTGCCTCATCACATTCTCCACTAAAACCCATTTAGGCCAAACAAACATTTTTGGAGGAGAAGAAAGCAATGGCTGATACCTGGCCCTTCCTTCAGTTCTGTTGTCCATATTTTGCAAAACTTGGGACAAGAATCTAGATTCCTTACCAGGACGTTAACATTTGATTTCATCAAATTCAAGCACTCTCAGCCTAAATCTTTAGCTTCATGACTAGGATCTGAAAATTAATCTATGGGCTATATCTCAGATTTGTTGCCTGCTTCTTTTGTCACCTCAGAGCCATCACCCAGGTTCTTGGTTTCACAGCTCACTCGAGTAAAAGAGCATTTTCCTGGGTACACAACAGGAACTGAGCAGGGTTTTCAAACCCCCAGATTTGCCTGCAAGCAGCTTTGCAATGCAAAGTGGAATTCGTGTACACCACGATTGATTAATTATATTTCAGTTTCACAGTTTATCTTCTCATTGTGCTGACATCAAAGCCTGCTAGGATTTCCCATTACAAGAAGAAGACACCAATACAGTTCCAATAAAATGTTTTGAACAGCAAACAAAGGTAATTCATGGGAGAAGGTGCACAGCCACTGTCACCCTTTGTCATGCTTCAGTTTACCTGATAAGTTACAAGTCAAAAGGAAAGGAGGCATTCTGGCAAGAAATGAGCATTTTCAGACCCTGTTCATTTTAATAGAAGGTGAGAAAATGAAGAACCTTTTTGAACTGGGCAAATAGACCCTGATTTAAATGGAAATTGTGAGCAAGCCACTAAGAAATCCTAGGAGTTGGAGAAAAGCTATTTTAAGCTATTACATATGGTTTGAGTTGCTAGGGAAACCTCTTTTCCAGTGTTCACTTAGCACAGATGCTCAGGAAAGCTCTGTCTCCATGTCAGACCGTTTCTGAACGCTGCAGAATGGGGAGAAATGGAGATGCACTTACACACATCACACATACAGGCAATAATTCCTCAGTAATTTTATCTTAGTCATGTTCCACATCTTTGCTGGGAGCTCGTTCTTTTCCTCTCTGCCATGACCAGAAGCTCTGATTACAGACTGAGAATATTTGTTCGGTATTGAATTTTGCCTTCAATTTTGATCCATTTGGGTCCACGTTTCAGACATTCTTTTTTTTTTGTGGAGCAGAAGCTTTGCCTTTGTTATTTACTCAGTGAAAAGGCAAAGGAGAGAGGCTGGCTCTGATGTCACCATTTCTGGCCACTGCTTTGAGCAGGACAGACAATAAATACATTCTGAACAAAAACTGGGGGGGCTCTATCAGGTTTATAACAGGTACATATTGACCATTTAAAGATGAAAATGCTGGTTCTGGGTCGTGACTCTCATTACAGTCTCACAAAAGTCACTCACTAAAGATTCTCTCAGCTCATCATTCAGTTTATGGAAAACCACACCTAAAGGCAGGAATTCCCTCCTGTGCCATTCCTGTTCTGTGTGCTGGTGCAGTGCTTAGGACGGAACTCTGACCTTTCTGTCTGAGATGCCTGACCCAGTAAAATCCCCCAGCAGAGCAGCCTGTCACAGGGGATTTAGGAGCAGAGCAAGACAATTCCTGGGAAGTTCCAGCCAGGGGATCCTGCTGGAGCCAGGCTGTTCAGCCAGCACACCATGAGCTGGTGAGATAAGCGCAGACAGGACAAGGCTGCAAGTCAGCACTAATTTCTTTTGCCTTAATTTTTTTTCATTCACTCAAAGAATCCCAATTTCTGCTTAAAAAAAAGATATAGGATGGCGAGATGTACAAAATGCCAGTAAGGTTGCTTGGGTGGAAGCTCCCATGGGATGCCACAAAGCAGGAGAGCTCAAATGTGCCTCTCATTCCCTCATTCAAATGGAGCCAAATTATTCTTCAGTTGTTTAAAGTTTCCTTATACTTTGTCACTAAACCTGACTTTAACAAAGTTAATAAAGTCAGGACTGG
Organism: Sialia sialis; assembly: GCA_009812075.1. Lineage (NCBI taxonomy): Eukaryota > Metazoa > Chordata > Aves > Passeriformes > Turdidae > Sialia > Sialia sialis. The sequence goes on from VRYO01002184.1 coordinate 19,937,722, forward strand.
AAGGACAATATTTGACTGAATAAGTGCAATAAAATTGCTGTGTTATTTTTTGTGCAACCACATTGAAATGCAAATTTGCCTCTCTCCAGCCTAGTGAATACTACTGGCACTCCAGGAAAAAATCCTGTCATCATAATAATAATATAAACAATATTTTCCACAATTCATATCAGTAACACACTTTTAGCCTTTCTTTTTTCTTCTTTTGATTTAATGTGCTGCATTTATTTAGATTTTGTGTTTTTATGCTGATTCAATTACAGTGAGTGAGGCTGACACAGACCCTAGCCTGTTGGAGCAAATTATCACTATTATCTGTCCAGATAAATGCCAAGTCACTAATGGCATGGACAGAACAGGTTCTATTAAGCCAGGTTGTCAGAAATGCTGTTAAATACACTTGATCCTGTCAAATTAAAGCAGACCTAATGTTCTGTCTGTAAAGGTTGCAGAGACAATTCTCTCTCTGTCCTACAAAAGTGCTGTGGGCTCATGAGCAGAGGTTTCCTCACTGAGGAATCCCTCTAAGGTGCTGCCTCAGCCTCTTCTTTTTCTGAGCAATCACAGGAGATGCTCAGTGGATGTTCATTTCTGACATTAGCAAAGATGTACATGAGAATAAATGCTAAAATATTCCTCAGGTGTTAAAAAGTGCAAGTCAATGCCCAAAGGTAAGAACAGAAGCTAAAGCACAACACCCTACAAAACTGATAACTTTCAAAATTCCTTGCAGTAAATATGGAAGGGCATTCACAATATGCTGGTTTGGTTGCACTGACTTAAAAGAAAATGCCCTCAACTGAGCCAGAAATGAACACAGCAGGTTAAGTTATTTGAATTCCTTTCCAGACCTAGGTTTGAGTTATATTTTCTGACACAGAAGCTCAGAAGATAACAGCTGGCTGGAGAGTACTTTGGTATCAGCATATCTGTACCTAGGGACACAGAAATATTTGGATTTAACACAGGGAAACTCTCTCAGTGTGTCATTGCACAATTAAGAGAAGGAGAGAATTGATCACAGATAAATTATGTGGCTTACAAAACCTTCAATCAGAATAGAAAACTTCAGTCTGCTTCTCATCTCTGATTTCTGCCTGAGTCTGCCCAGAACTTTATTCACATCCTCTCTCCCTCATTCCTAATAAATCTATAATTATGACAGGGCAGTCTGGCTAAATAGGTTAAAAATCACATTTTTTTCTCCCCATTGCAGTAGTACTTAGCTTTGAATAAGGTATCCAGCAGATCAACTGAATCAGATCAGGGGATATTTTGGAACAATCCTGGAGATTTTTACATGACTGGAGGTGTCTCATTTAACAAAATGAAATTTGAAGTGGTACCTTTATCTAGGGGATCATGTTTCATTTGAATGGGAAAATGTGATAAGTCTTGTCATTTGTTAGTTAGGATCCAGACAAATGTAGGAAAGGAAAGACGTATAAAAATGAAATGGTCATGAGAAGCACAAGAATAGTGCACCTTTGCCTCTGATGAAAAACAGAAAAGAACTGAGAAGCACTTAGGAAGGTATTATGGTATTATGGTTTCAGTTTTAATAAATCAAGGTATCTTAAAAAATCTCCCAGCAGGATCCACATGTGATGAGCTGCAAGGCTCAGATTGGAATGGGCAGGGATAATTGCTATGGAGACTCTGCCTTTTCAAAGTTCTGCTCACTGGAGGCACCACCACTTCACATTTGGTTTTTTCTTGTACTGGTGTCTCCCTTTGCTGCTCTTTGCTCCGCTTTTCCCAGCAACATCAAAAGGGACAGTAAAAAGCAGGGTCTTCTTCCTCTCACTCTCTCCCATCAGGAGTTTTCCTGAGATGTGCTTAATGAAGGAACAAACATGGAGTTAATTAGTTTCATCTGGCAATAGCTTTGCTTGGAGTGAAAACCAGTTCTTTTTGCCATTGGCCTGTATTTTGTTTTCTATGTCCTCTAAAGAAAAACGCCACAGGCCCAGATCCAGTTTTAAGCCGTTATTTTTCATTTTGTACTTTCTGACAGCTCAAAATCATGGCATATCATGCCTTCTGGTCACATCATTTTTCGTTCTTTAGAAAGATCAGCACTTGCTTCCAGGACATTGAGTAAGAAGCACAGTAATTTCACAACTATAAGGCGCACTGGACTATAAGGCGCACTTTTTTTTTGCAGCGAGGATCCGTGAGCAACGAAGTAACGAATTAGTAACGGAATCGCTCGATTGCGGGGTTTACTGGCCGGTGCTCAATTTGCAAACATTTTTCACGGATCGGTGCAGCCTTTAAACGCAGCCCCAGGTGCCCTCCCCGTGCTGTGGGCCCTGGCACTCCCGCCCTCCCCGTTCTGTGGGCCCTGGCACTCCCGCCCTCCCTATGTCTGTGCTGGCTGCCGCGGTTCTCACAGCTGGCACGGCTCGGCTTGCGGCTTGCGCTTCTGGGTTGGCAAATTTCCCGAACTTCATCCATAAATAAGGCGTCCTGGATTATAAGGCGCACTTCTGGGCTTCGATCAAAATTTTAGTCAAAAGAGTGCGTCTTATAGTCGTGAAATTACTGTACTCATCCTCCCTGAGTTTCCCCTTCACTTTTAATTTCCCTCCAACACAATCATGTGCTACAAATGTGAGTTTGGAATTCATGCATTGCAGTGACCACTTGGCATTACCAGAAGAAAGGATAATTTTAAGATGATAATATATAAAATAATGCTTTCACCTGAAAGGTTTCACTCAGTTACTCTTTATTACATAATGTAAATGAATGCAGTGTTAATTCTCCTGGAGGATAATGTTCTTGAATGGTGATTTAAACTGGCATTAATTGAAATGATTTGTCTGAGACACTTCATCCCTGAACATAGATACATTTCTATTTAATAAAACACTCAGGCTGTGCAGGCAGTGCTCTCTCCAGGATGATTAGATATTGCTACAGCTCTGATTTCTATGTCACAAAAATCTATGTTTTTAAGTCATGCATTTGATTGTCTATAGCAAAGTTTCATGTTCAGATTAGTTCTGTACCAGGTAGAGAACCATTAGAAGCTCCTTTCTATGGACATAGGATTATTTAATTTCTTGATTATCTGAATAAAACAAACAGTGAGCATAAGCGCTTCTGTAGACACAAGATCTTTCAACAGCAGAAAAAGTAGAAAAGGATCAACAATCAAGAGAGTTCACACACTAATCTGCAGAGACTGGAAAACAATTTTGTAATTCCTCTGTTAAAAAATAATAACTATAAAATTTCCAAAAGGAAACAGCTTACTGAGGAGAGTGTTTGGATGGATTCATTTTTGTACCTCAAAATCACAATGTGGCCACAGCTGAGAGAAGGCACAAAGGGCTCGGGGGCTCTGACTTTGGGTGCAGCTTCCATTTTCCACTGGAGTTACCCCAAAAAATCCCTGATTTCTGTTCCTAGGAGAACTCAAAATATCATACCCCGTACTCATCCTGATATGAATCATGATGACATCTGTCTGTACATTGTCATGTCTGGGGGAAGCACAAGACTCAAAGTGACACTGAAAAAGTGGTTCCAGTGTTTTGCTGAAGCTCCTGCAGTTAATGACATGCACATTTACACTTGTAATCCCAAATGGGAAAAGTTATTTTAGCTAACACTGACTGAGAGAAGTGGCAGGTTTATGTCAACCCTAGCAATAAAAAAATTGCTAAAAGCAGGGTGTTTCGGGAGCTCCAAGTTCTAAAGGAATTGTTAGAGCTTTCAGTTTAGTTGGGAAGGCAGGAGCTTCTCCATTAACTGTAATAAATGATAACTTTAAATTACTTATTTCTTCACTTGCTACATAATTTTCTATCATTATTATAACCTCATGTTAATGTTATGACCTCAACAGTCCTACTCATACTCTTCTAGGACAAATGTTGTTGCCCATACCCTAAAAAATTCACAATAAAGAATGAAAAATAAAGATGATTGCAGCAGGAATTTCAAGGCAGAGGCTGGGACTGTTACTGCTGTGCTACAATTTTATCAGCATCAATTAATACAAGCACATCAACTTTATCGTGATTTTATCTGTGTTCAGAAATGGCTTCCTCACTGAAATATTTTCTATTCTCAGTCAGCTGCTGGGGTTTAGCTGTGACAGATGCTGTGATTTTTGTGGGAAAAGTGTTTTTCTCAGCAGCCAGCCCCATGCAGCCAGAGGGGCAGAGCTCTGGGGCTGTCTGGGGAAAGGGGCTGAGCTGCACTTCCCTTAAACAAGCAAAAATAAAATAAAAAAATAAAAAAATAAAAAAAAGATGAGCTGTCCTGGAAATATTGCTGCACAAACAACCTGAACTGGTGGAGCTGCAGTTTTGCCTTGGCACAGCTTTTTTACAGAGCACAGGGAAGGACATCCCAAATTTAAATCTCTAAGTGGCACCAAAAACTGAACTTGATTAAACTGAATTTCACAAATATTATGGCATCTTGAATAGGTACATTCAACAAACATCTGAGAAGTGGTCACCACAAAAATGTTAATAACAGCCTCATCAACACCAAAAAAATTAAAATATTTCAATAAATCACCTTATTTTCATACAATATTGTGTTCTTAGCTTCCTTATCATCAGGTTTGCTTCCTGGCTTTGGCCACAGGCACACTGAATGAGGTTTAATAAAACACTGAATTTTAAAAAGGACATGGCAAATAAATGGCATTTATGTGCTATTGCACTCTAATTAAATAATGAGGAAATCTGGATTTATCCTTTATATACTGATTAATGAAGAGTGCTCTGCTGATTAATGCGAAGAGTTCTTCATTCTGACAGAAAATAAATCTAACATAATTCAGAAATTTAAATAATTGTAGGCCTGGAATGCATCACAAAACTCATGACATCAGTTCTGATTAGAGAAAAGATGAAATTTTACCTCCACACACCATTTTTGAGTCCTGGTGTTACTAAATTCCAGTACAACCTTGCTGTTACCTGCCATTTCCTCCCTTGTGTTTCATTCAGATAATTATTTGAACAGATGTCTTAGCAGCTCTTTGGAAAGTAAAAATTTCCCTAAAATTTAATGAGGACAAGGGCAGAGATCCTTCCCTGAATTTAAAACTAGTTCCCAAAAACCTTTTTGTCTTGCTATGAAATACCCATAATAACAATTAAACGCTAATAAAATGAAACCCTCTTCGTAGCACACGATTTTCTGTACCAAAATCACGGAGCAGCACCAGGAGCAGGATTTGCCTGCAATTCTCTCAGCACCTTGTTCTGCCTTTGGAACCGAATCCCTGACAGATTTCAAGCGTGGCTAAACACGTTATTCATATCTCTTGTATTTATTACACTTCAAACCTGCCATCCCAGCTCGATTTTGAAAATGTCATGTGAAATAGTGTCAGGAGCCATCCAAAAGGCGAGATGACTTCTGACAATTCATGTTTTTCTCCCAGTGAGCTTTTGTACCTTGAAAAAAAAGAATAAAATCCAATGTTCTGACATGATTCACTCTGACTAGCAATGCTGGCTGGTATTTATGTCCCTCTTATCACTGAGACTCTTAATGCTTTTTGATTATTTCTTCAACTTTTCAGTTTATATTGTCTGTCTGTTTCAAAATTCCATGTTTCTTTCAAAATATGAGGCCATATTTTGACTATGCTTCACAAATCCTTTACAAGAAAACTCTGGGATGATTTCAGTTGGCTCTCTACCTAAAATGAAATTCATACAACTCCGTGATTTGGGAATAATTTAAATACAGATTTCTCTCTCCAGGCTAATCCTCGTTTTAAGCCATTATTAGGAATGCTAATTACAGCTCCTCATCCCAGTGAACACCAACACAAAGATGACATGAAACAATTTGAGCTCTTGATTCTTCAGACCAAATCATTGATATTTTTCCTTCCCGTCTAATGCACTTTTGGAAACTTTCATTTCTGAATACTCAGCTTTTGTTTGTCCAAACTTGTGCACATTTTATAGGAATAAATCTTTATCTGTGTGTCCTAGGTTACAATGTAAAGATGTGCCCAAAAGTATGTATTCAATCACCATCTCCATTAACTGTTAAAAACAGAAGGGGCAGTATTTTTCTTGCCTTCTCCCCCGGACTACCTCCTGTTAATGGCCATCAATGCCCTGATTGAGTCACAGATATCTCCTGTTAATGGGCCATCAATGCCCTGCCCCATGAGTCACAGATATCTCCTGTTAATGGGATCATCACTGTCCTGCCCCATGAGTCACAGATATCTTCCCTTAATGGGCCACCTGCCCCATGAGTCACAGATATCTCCTGTTAATGGATCAATGCCCTGCCCCATGAGTCTCAGATATCTCCTGTTAATGGATCAGTGCCCTGCCCCACGAGTCACAGATATCTCCTGTTAATGGGATCATCACTGTCCTGCCCCATGAGTCACAGATATCTCCTGTTAATGGATCAGTGCCCTGCCCCATGAGTCACAGATAACTCCTTCCGGGAGACATTCCTGTTTCATGGCCCATCAAGGAGCCACCATGACTGATAAAATAACATCATCCTATTGTAAGATGCTCTTCCCAGGGGGAGGAGCCAAGCATTCCCACCTGGATATAACGTGGGCCTGGGAGACTGCTGGTAGCTCTCTTACCCGGTGGTTTCCAGAAGACAGCAGCTACCAGATCTTTCTACAGGATTGCCACTTCAGCAAGGCCACCCTAACTAGCAGGGTGTCAGGTTGTATTCTGACTCTGTCAGTGTTTGGTTTTTTTTGTACTACTGCATGTATTTTACTTTTTTTGTTTTCTATTAAATTGTATTTCTGACTTGGAGTCTCACTGGTTTTGCTTTCAAACTAGTACACTGTGCTACACCCTCAGCATCCTCTGCCAGGATTCCACATCACACTCCAGGGGTTTTCCCCGACTCCTTCCTTTAGGATATTTTGATCTCTGACTTCTTTAGTTCATTGTTACCCAGCACCACACTCTGAAGGTCAATATTTGAGTCTGACAGTCATACACTAAGGAAAATATATAAATATTTATCTTTAAATTTAATTTTTCCCCTCCATAATATATCTACCATTTTGAATCAGCTGCTGAAGATAAACCAGAAATTATATTATTAATTTTAATGGAGAACTTGCTTTTGCTTCCAGTATTTTTCAGTCTCTAAAGACCTTTGCCTTTGAAATAATTAATTATATTAGTGGTTTTTACGCTGCAGTCAAATGTAGTCAAACTTCTGAAAAAAGTACTCAAGACTAAATGAAATAATTAGACTTTCACTCCCTTAGAAATGATTCTCTAACCACAAATAAATACAAGCTCTGGGGAATTATTTATTTCACACAACCAGTAGTGTCTATTTACAAAAGGGATGGTTGAGTATTATTTGAGTTTTTTCTGCAAACATCAAGGCTAAGTGCAATGTACCGAGCTACAACACTTAGAGTGGATATATTGAAACTGAAAAAAGATATCTTCAAAAAACAATTTTCTGGAAAACATTAAAGGAAACTTAAGAGGTAAATAGCAAAACATTCCAGAGTATGAATTTGGCATCCAGTAGCTGATACAAAACTAATGAGCATATAATCCAATTTTGCAGCTTTGTCATTGTCTATGCAGCATTGAAAGAAAACAAATAAGAAAGTGGAGTCATTAAACACACTGAGACAAATTCATTTTTGTAAGTCCTAAATGACAAAGGAAACACATTAGAGGTGAACTTGGTTTTCCCCTTGCCCTTTAAAACTAAACTAAGCTGAGCTAAAATGGATTTGAAATTGCAATAAAGTCAGTAATGTTTTGCAGAGGGGATGGGAAACTGCGGTGGCTCAATTCAATATTACATTATAATTTGATTTCTAATTATTTCCCTTGAATTCTATGAGCTATGTAATGAGATGTGATCTTTGAAAATACATGATCTAACATCTCTATTTTCTGGTACTACCAATTCAACCTGACTTACCGTTTTTTATTTCTCTGTTTTCTGTATTAGATGCTAAATTGTGGATGTAATCCAATATTCTGCTATATTTAATACACTAATTTCATGAAGAGATCTTATCTCTCCTAATCATTTACGAATTTGCATTAACAATATCAAAGACAACCAGGAAATTTAGTTAACCAGATGTCATTATTTCCCAGTTGGGCTTGGAAATTTAAAACAATATGACATTAAACTGAGAAAAAATTTGTCTAAATAATCTTTAGCTAAAGCTGTGCTAAATATTGCAGCATTTTCAAGCAACAAATGCATCATTATTTACTAGAAAGAGATGAATAGAAAAATAAAGAATTTTCTAAAAAAGTGTCAGAAAGGTGTTTCAATCCACATCAAAACCCATATTTAAGGCTGTAAGGAATGGTGTTTCAAAACAACAATATGAGTTTTCTACAAGTGGGAAAGATAACAGAATTCTGGAGTGGGAGGAATAAATTTATATTGTACATTTCTGTGACAGGCAGAGAAATTAATTTGTCTCCATTATTTGCATTCAGATTTTAAAGGCCATGCAATGTAGAGGTTCCATGAGTTTTAATTTGGAAATTTCTCTAGAATTTTATGGTGCTCATTAAATTGTGTTCAGATTCATTACTACTGAGTCAAGTAATTTAATGGACAAATAAAGAAGAGATCAGAAATGAAATCTAAAGATGTAATATCCAACATTTCATACCAAGAGGCATTTTAGCTAGTAGTATCATAGGAAAGTGGTTTTTATTAAAGGATTCTGTTTGTGAGTGCTCAGGAGGCTGCATTTATCAGCCCAGTGCTGTGCAAACAATCCATCCACTCACAAATGATGGGAGCAGACAAATCAGTAGCACCACATCACAGCAGTAAAATACAGTTTATGTGCAGGTTTATGAATGAAAACTTCCAGATACCAAGAGAAAAAGATGGAACAAGGCATGGTAAGACCAGGATTGCGGGACTTTTATAATTATAAAAATTTCTGTGCTGCCTTTTGAACAAAACCCAACATGATCAGAATGGATTTCTAACGCTGTGCTCATCACTGCCTCTGTCCTTGGCAGGCTGTCCACCACCAGCAGCTCTCTTGGGATGAGCACCAATGGCTCTGACGAGTATTTCCAGTCCACGAACCACGCGGAGCAAACCTTCCGCAAGATGGAGAATTACCTGCAGCAGAAGCAGCTCTGTGATGTGCTCCTGATCGCTGGCGACCAAAAGATTCCAGCCCACAGGTACAGCTCCTTTATGCATGAATTTCCAAAAAAACTCAATTCATGAGTACCCTGGTTGGCTATGAATGAAAAGCTACTATAATTAGGACCCCAGCTGATGTGGAATAAAACCACGTGATTAATCTTTCATATCTATTATTTTAAACACAATGAAATTCAAATGCAAGCCACTGGCACTGTCCACCCTCTCTTCTTGCTGCTGTCAAACCACTGCAAGATTAGAGAAGAAAATCTGCCCAGATAAGCACTCTGGGAGAAAATTAGATTACTAATTACTCTTTTAACTTCACTGCTCGCTGCTGTAAGATTGGAGTCCTGTGCTAATCATTTCCGTTGCGCACACAATTGCTAATATCACAACGTTGGATTTTCTGCCTGGTGTTGAGCTGATGAGGT
>VRYO01002184.1:19962675-19984249 GCA_009812075.1 Sialia sialis
TCCACCTGGTCTCAACAGATGGTGATAGAACAGATACTTTTGATCACATCCAAGACAGTATGGCAACAGCAAAACCTCCCTCTGGGCTCCCATTTGCTTCCTTCCTTGGAAATGCAGCTTCCTGAGTTGTGTTTTCAGGTTTATGGTTATTAACGGCCTCAAGGAAACAAAGGGAAAAATCTAATGTGCAGAAATAGGAAAGATGTGTGGTGAATGGATTTCAAACTTGCAGTCAGGTTTGAAACATTTTAAATTACAGCAATGTGAAAATGTTATTACATGCACATCAGGATTTTACCTAGATTATAACATGTGGGGATATAAAATCAGCTACTTAAAAACATATTCCAAGTTTATGTTTACACTTTAAAATCATTGTGCCTAAATAGACTTAATGTGTATGGAAAGGAAGTCTTTCCTTAGTCATACAAATTCACAGCCAATTTTTTAAATGTGTGAGGTATATGATGTGTTTAATGGAAAGAAGATGAGTTTATTAATTAGGTATGGAATAAAAAACCTCTCATAAATCTTATCCTATCCAGATTTGCTCCACCCTCTATCTCTTGCTTAAATACATGAAATCAAGTGTTATTTTATTTAAACATTCTGCTAAGGTGCTAAAGCCATCCAAACATGTTTATATGGGAGCAACTTCTAAAAGGCCTCAGGTTATGGAGAATATGATTTGAGCCAATATTTCTAGTTCAAACCTGTGGCAAACTCTTAGCAGTTTGTAGGGGCTGGGAACACTCAGTTACAGACCTGGAACCTTTGCCACTGGCTTCGCTGATCACTTTGTAAATTCCTGAGAAAGAGAAGGATATAAAGCAGGAACAAAGACGTCAGCAAAGGGATATTTGTAAATGCAAGCTGAGCGTTTGCAGGATTCAAATGGTAGCTCACAAGTCCGAGAGAGGCAGAAGTGCCTCTCCAGGGCCCTGCTGTACCTCAGAGGAAGTGTTCTCAGCAGAAACTCCACCACAAACTCCTGTTGGTGCCTTCCACAGCAACAGCATACAGGAAACCACTTTGTCAGAGAGGAAATCAGCCTGATCCTGCCTCTGCTCTCAATCATTGCTGATACAAACTGTCTCCAGCAAGGCTTAAATCATGTCTGTTCATCTGCTGATGTAATTTCTGGCATACCAGGAGATCAAATGTCCATCACTCAGTGCTACTGCTGTGCTCCAACCAAGAGAATGCTTCTCCTTTTCCTGTTTCCCTAAATCACACCATATTTTTTCCTGTTCAGCCCCACCAGAAAAGCCTTTACATATCTGTGGAGCAGCACTTTTGGACCAATAAATGGTCCATTGAAAACATCAGTCAATGATGCTATATTTGGTCTTTTCCTTAGAGAATGGGAAACACCACTGTGTTTATAGACATGTTATGGAAAACAAAGGATCCCAACCAACCACTTTGTATATACAGAGATTTCCTTGCCCTGTGAAAGCTGTGTAAACAAGCAGGCTGTATCAGTGGCATGATGTGAAAAGATATTAAATCAAAGCCGCAACTTTTGAATGGATCAGACAACAAACTGCACAACCAAAGTCAATTTTATCAAACATTAAGAGAGACTTGGAAATTTTTTATTATTCCAATGATGGTCAAGCATCTTGTCAGTAAAACATGCACCAGAGAATTCTGAAAGCTTTTAAACGTCTCTGGAATAAAACAGGCATGTCTAAAAGAAAATTCAGCTGGTCTGGTTTACTTGATTTACTCTGGACTTGTCCACATGTTCCATAAACTGCACCAAATAAATTCAATTTCATGGCAGAAGATAATAAAAAGGGTTTGAAAGGGAGTGGAAAAAGTAGCACGCTCAACACCTGAACATATCTTATGTTACATTCCATCCTAGTTCAGCAGCATCCAAATTAGCTTGAGACCAGAAAGAAGTTCAGGCTTTGTAAAATCCATTGACAAAAAGCCAAAACTCCTGATGTTTTTAAATAGGGATTACCACAATTTATCCCTAAAAGTTGCCACGATATCAGCTGTTCAAGTCTCCAGTTGTTTGCTAGATGCCTTTGGGCTGAATAGAAAAAAGGTGGTGCCTTCTGATGAGAAATTTTCGTAAATACAGACTTGAAGGAAAATAAATTTAATATATGTTATATTTTTTTTATATATATCTATTCAAGTTATTAAAGCTAATTGCCCAGGAAAAAATTTTATGTGATTAAAATGTCAAATATAGCCAGGGAATGCTATCATATATTTCAAACATATGCAGCATCTTTCAATTCAACACTTTCTATTACTCACATGTAGAGAACCTGGTATTTTTAGTGTTAATTTTCATATGTGGCTGCTTGAACATTTCTACTGCAAGGGAAGAATACAACTTCATATAACGCACAAAAACTTTTGAGCAAAGAGCACAGCAAATAACGGGAGTAATTACAATTTTAAAGTGAAGTCAGCCAGATAAAATTCTTGTTAGTGGGAGAATAAAGACTGAAATTGTTTTCCTGTTTGTGGGTTGTTACTCCAGGCTGTACGCAGTAGGAGGGAGAGATGGGAGCTCCTGTCTGAAATCCATGGAGTGTTTTGACCCTCACACAAACAAGTGGAGTCTCTGTGCCCCCATGTCCAAGAGGAGAGGAGGGGTTGGTGTGGCCACCTACAACGGGTTTTTGTATGCTGTGGGAGGCCACGATGCTCCTGCCTCCAACCACTGCTCCCGCCTGTCCGACTGTGTGGAGAGGTAAGAAATTATTATTTTTATTTTATTATTTTTTTTAAATATTTTTTTTCTGCTTACGTTCCAGAAAGGGATTATAGAATATGGTAATTTCACAACTATAAGGAGCACTGAATTATAAGGCGCACTTCTGAGTTGTCAGCAATTTTCCGAACTTTGTCCATATATAATGCACACTGGACTATAAAGTGCACTTTTTTTTTTGCACCGAGGATCCATGCACAACAAAGTAGCGAATTAGTAATGGAATAGCACGATTGCGGGGTTTACTGGCAGGGGTTCAATTTGCAAACATTTTTCATGGATTGGCACAGCCTTTAAATGCAGCTCCAGGCGTCCTCCCCGTGTCATGGGCACCTGCACTCCTGCTCGGCTCTGCAGCTTCCGTGGCTCGCAATTCCAGGTTGGCAAATTTCTGAACTTTGTCTATATACAAGGCGCAGTGGATTATAAGGCGCACTTCTGGGTTTCGATCAAAATTTTAGTCAAAAGAGTGCGCCTTATAGTCATGGAATTACTGTAAATTCTCTTCCCCATCGTAATGTTGTGTTTGTAAAACACATTCCGCCTTTTAAAAATAGTATTTTGGGCAGGAATAACCGATTAAACCTCGGCAGCAAATTCCTCCCTTCTGCCTGAGCTACCCCATAGTCAGGTAAAAGCAACTGAAGTACTGGGACAAATTCAACATGCGACCTTTCTGTTTCTCAAGTGCCAGAACTCAGGTTTAGCCTGCTTGCACCATGTGCTGTAGGAATGAAATACTTCTCAGTTGTTCTTCCAATAGTTTGACTGATACTGATAAAAAAATAAAATAAATATAACAAAGTCTTGTCATTTGGGGAAAAGAAAGGAAAACTGAGTGGGTGTCAAACCCTGCTGTGAGCAACAAATTCTGTTTTCAGTTAGATGGGGTAAAGGAGGAACTGCCTGGAATTCATTGCAATAGATCTATTCACTGGAATAGATCAGAAGTAAAATCAATATTAATGTAAGGTACTGCCACCCATTTCATGTGAGAAACGTAGAGCTACTACACAAGATATTTAACTTCTTTTATGGTAAACTTCTCTGTAAACATTAATTCTGACAATAAGCAGAAAACCAAAAGCTTTACGGAGGAAGAAAATAAGAATATATTGAAATTAACTTCAACTGGTGGCCATGCTATCATTCCCTCAGGTCCCATTTGTGACTAAAATGTGTTGATGGCTTAATGTAATTGAGATGGAGAGACTGTAATCAAAAAGTGAAAACAGGGGCATTTTCCATGTGCTTGAAGGCCCCTCTAGTGGCTAAATCAAAAACTGAATCACATCTCAGTTTCACTGAGTGTAACCCAAACAGCAACACAGGAGAAAACAAGTGAATATCAGCAATTTAAATTTGAAGCGTGCCTCCAGCATGCCTCTTTCTGAATCTGATCCCCAGTTTTCCTAGGTATGACCCCAAAACAGATGCCAGGACCACGGTGGCTCCTCTAGTGGGTGAATCAAAAACTGAATCACATCTCAGCTCTATTGAGCGTAACCCAAATAGCAAACAGAAGAAAACATGCAAATATCAGCAACTTAAGTATGAAATGTGCCTCCAGCATGGTTTTTTCTGAATTTGATGCCCATGTTTCCTAGGTATGACCCCAAGACAGATGCCTGGACCACGGTGGCCCCTCTGAGCGTGGCCAGGGACGCGGTTGGGATCTGTCCCCTGGGGGACCGGCTCTATGCCGTGGGGGGCTACGATGGCCACTCCTACCTGGACACCGTGGAGTCCTATGATGCTCAGAACAACGAGTGGACAGAGGTAAAGGGAGCAATTACAGGGGCTGGGAATAATTCTGTCCAAATAATTGTAAAATTATCGCCAGTTTGGTGAAACGCGCATGTCAGGATGCAGCAATGCTGTAGGTCGGCTTGCATAAAATACCAGCTTCCTCTCCTGTAGAGTCACCATGTAAAACTCTTCAGACTGGGGGTGGAGGAAATGCATGGGCAAGCAAACCAGATTGCGCACATCACTTTGGGTTTTAAGTGCTTAGATTCACTGTTGAATTGTTGACTCAATTGTCAGTGATTCCCCCCTTCTGGAGGCACCCTCAGACTTTCAAATTTCTGTCCCTCCCCACTGAGAGCAAGAGGAAATGCCTGCACTGCCAAGATGCTTTTGCATCAATCTGGTTTTGGAACATTGGATGTGAAGGCTTTTCGAATATGTCAAGGGAACAACACCAGACTACGCCCTTGTAACCCTTGCTGAATTTTGCAAAAAAGCCCGATCTGTGTTTCCATACCTTAGTTCAACCTTTTTTTTTAGCATTACATCAGTTTGAATAAAAAGATTGCTTTCCTGTTAATATGAAAGGAAATTAATATGAAAGTCCTATCCATAGCATGCTACTAAAATTTTTCCTTTTTCCTTTTTCCTTTTTCCTTTTTCCTTTTTCCTTTTTCCTTTTCTTTTCCAGGAAGTTCCTGTCAACATTGGCAGGGCTGGAGCATGTGTTGTTGTTGTGAAGTTGCCCTGAGGACTGTAAATTCTCACCAAACTGAACTTAGGGGAGTCTCAGAAGCCAAGAAACCTTTCCAGGACAGCACAGACTGCACACACCTCAGCAGCCCTCCCTTACAGACAATATTCATCCCTGAGCCATCACACTCTTGCAGCACACACGTGTCTTCCTGCAGCCCAAAAATCAGAGAACTTTGCAAAAGTGAATTACTTTATTATGCCTACTTCATAAAATCCAGTCAAAGGTTTCAATGTTTGAATGGTTCAGGTTTGTTATGAAAGTGTATTTGTTATTTATAAAATACAGCAGTGAGAGATGTGTATAAGATTTCAAAAACTTTTTTCCTTTCTATGTTGTCAGGAATGCTGAAGTTTACAAAAAAAGCTTTTATATTTTAAGGAAATTAAAATTACTCTGAAATACTCCAAAAGGGAACTGCACAAAAAGAAATATTTGCTCTTCAATATTACTGTCAACAGAATATTCTCTGCAGAAGCAACTTAATTTCTGTATTCAGAAATTAAACTCCTAAATTAACTTTAAGATCAAATCAGAGAAACAGACAATTTGTTTATTTGCCATCCAGCACTGCTAGAACTGAGATAGAATATCCATTTTTAGCAGTGTATTGAATTGAATAATTCAAGTTAATTTGATGTAGGGTTAAGGCACCTTTATGCTATTGTGTGCCAGCAAGAAGAAATCTCTTTTGTCAAAACATAATGCAAATATAATTTGCAATCATTTTCAGTGCAAAGATTTGTGATATTTCAATGCTGCTCTGTGTGTCAGGTTATTAATGGATTTCTCTTTGCCCACTAACCATCTGTCAGGATGTGTTAAACTGATCTGACTATTCTTGGGATAATAACCCTGCATTAAATTTTGAAACAATCACATAATTACATTCCTTGAATATAACTTACAAAATGAAATGTTTATATCATATTGATATGACAATCTTTGACCTCAGCTGAAGATTTCCAGCTTTCTCTCATGTACAGTAGAAAAATGGTGAGGAATAAACCACACCCACTGTGTAACATTAGATACCATTTCTGTGAACATGTTTGTGTTCTTGCTGGAGTTAGTGGAATGAGAAGAATCAAGAACAAACAGGAGAAGCATCACCTGAAACAGCACATAGTATTCCACGTGCATGATATTTTTTTTTGTGTGCCAATTTCTACTGTTTTGCTTTAATTTCTTTTTTTTAAATATAATTTCAAATGCTGAAAGTGTATTCTAGAAAAAAGAATGTATGTAAGATATTCTATGCTGTAAAGCACAATATTTGCTCAGTATCCACCTCAGTGTTTGTTGTTGTTTTGTCAGTACCACAAAATTCAGGACAGAGACAAAAATCTCTGAATGTGTAGGCCAACTTTCCTGATAGAATACTGTGGTTTCAGATTTTAGCAACACGCTATTTTAAAACAAATTTATAGTGTTAAACTTATTGAATGCCTCTAAGGGAAAAAATCTCATAAGCATATTTATAAAAAGAAGAACATTTTTAACTTGAAAAAAATCAATTATGTTTATATATATAGCATGCTACATTCAAATAAACTTTACTTTCTCTGCTAAGAAAATTTGTGCTATATTTTAACAACTTTGTGGTTTTCCTTTTACATCCTTTCAAAACTAGAAGACGCAGAAATATCAATCTCATTTTTGTATTTTATAAGAACAAAAGATGCACAAAAATCTCCCTGACAAGCAAATGAAGAGTGAAGCCTAAACAAGTTAGTGGGTTCCAGAAGTTGCATTAGAGGAAGAAAATATTTTAATTTCCCAGCAGATCAAGAATCTGAAGCAAACACAAGGGCCAAGCACTGACAAAGAATCTGCCCAGTGACACTGGGAGAGGGAGGTGGATGCTGCTCCTCTCTCCTTGTCCCACAGGGATCCTGTCTGACCTCCCCAGAACATCTTCTTGCAGCAAACACTAAATAAAATAATAAAATTCTAACATTTTCCCCTTATTCTTTGCCATCCTGCTTTGGTCCTGCAACAGCCATGTGCAATCTTCTATAAGAACAAGGATTTGTGTGGGTGCAGGGAGAGGGTCACTGCTGCTTTTTCAGGCTCTGAATCACCCTTTTCTCCTAAAACATCACACCACTGCTTCCAGTAACCAGGACAGCATTGTGGGTTTTACTCTTGCTTGGAAAGAACTGGAATTAAATGGTCATTTAAAAAATTCCTATATAAAAATGACACAAAAAGCATGCAACTGATGCAAGAGGCACATCAGGACGGACTGACAGACAGACTGACTGGCCCTGATCCTCTGAGCCTTTGCAGGGAATTTGAAGATTTCTTGGGAAAAAGAAGGCAGAAGCCTAAATGAGAGAAAGCAGCCATGGACTCTGAGGCAACAGAGAGTTTATAAATACAAACCCATCTCCAAAAACCTGCACAATCTATAGCACTTAATTCCAACCACACAGCATCTTTGAGAGATGACACCGAACTCCCCTGCCTTTGTCCCCTTCTCAGCTTGCAAATTTTATTAAATGCCCTATCAGTAAACGAGACATGAAACACTTAGGAGAACACTTGGATATAAACAATCCCCTTAAACATCTCTCCAAATACACACTGCCATTTCTGTAATTTAATAAAGGCTCACAAGACGTTAGAACATGTCCCGTGTTTCTTTACAACTCTCTAAAGTAATCATGTCATGAGGTTTGATTATGTAAAAAATACCATAAGGCAAAAAAAAAAAAAATTCATGCTTTTAGCTTGCAGAAAGCAGCTCTGTTTATCAGTTTAATAAATTCAATAGCTCTTCCTAGCACGAACCCCAGTCTCTGAGGCAGAACATGTGAATATTTGCATGTGTGTGCTATGAAATGGGATGGTCTCATTTCTGCTTCTATGGCAAGGCTGCAGTAACAAGTTCTGTTCTTCAGATTTAAGTCTGCATCTTGTTATAGAAACAACACCAAGATAAATACAGGTGTGGGAGAAGGGAAAGGAAGGGAAGGGTATGGTGGTTGTTTTGATTTTTCCATGTTATTTGTACAGCAGCAAAAAAACTCATGAAAGGAAACCAGCACTCCACAGAAGGAAATTTTGCTCTTAACAGGAAGGTGGAAGGAAAGACAGCAAGAGAATTTGAGGGTTTGGGTGATAACCTCTACATGAACTGCAGCAGCAATGATGCTTGATGTAAATATAATGTATGGGGAGCAGGGATACCACATATCCATGGAATCAGTTCTGGGAAAGGCTGGAGATGCAGCCTGACCACGTCTCTGTCTAACAGGAAATCTTTAGGCCAAGAGGATAAGCCCAGAAAAGTCCCTCCCATAACTTTAGCAGTGATACTTGGAGGAAAGCAGTATTAGAGCTTTTTACAGCTGTCACAATGAGAATAAATTACAGTAATTTCACAATTATAAGCCACACCTGATTATAAGCTGCACATCCGGGTAGCCGGGTAGACCATCGGATTTGTCCATGTATAAGCTGCACCCGAATATAAGCCACAATTTTTAATTTTTTTTTTAAAGCGAGGATCCATGTGTGACAAAGTAACGAGTTAGTAACAGAATGGCGCCAGCGCGGGGTTTGGTGTCAGGTGCTCAAGTTGCAAACAGTTTCCATAGACCAGCCAAGCCTTTAAAGGCAGCCCCAGGCGCCCTCTCCTGCCGGCTCTCGCTTCCGGGTTGGCATTTTGCTGGGATTTGTCCATAAATAAGCCGCACCTGATGATTAGCTGCACTGCTGGGGTAGTCTGGATTCTTCAATGAAAAAGGTGCGGCTTATAATCGTGAAATTACTATATTTTCCTGATAGAATATAATTTTTATTTTCTTGCACAGCTATACTAAACCACAATCTCAATTGATCAGTACTGAGTGTCTTCAAACTGTTCAAACCAAGGAGTGAACAGCCTACATGCAAAGCTTTTAGGAACTGGGCAAGGATTTATTCAATCCAGGCAGTAACTCGAGACTTTTTCCCTGACCGGGTCACACATTCTGCATTTTCCACATAGGACAGTTCAGTGTGCATTTCCTGAGTTGCTTGATGTTTGCCCATAAATTTTTCATTCAGGGCAGACATGACACCAATTTCTTAATGATGAGTCCTCTTCCTCAGTAAATTGGATGAAAGTTTTGTCGTCTCTCAGTCCTGGCAAAGTTTTGAGCCCTGGAGGTTTGAGTGAGACTTGAGCTCAGCTCAGGCTGGGTTTGCCATTCAGGCTCCGCTCAGAAGATGGTGCTGTGGGACAATTTTTGGAGAATCCTGTCTCTTTTGAAGAGAACATGAGGATACCTTGTAGTAATATTTATCCTTGAAGCATAAATCCACTCTTTGATACTCTCAAGAGCCTCCTCCATTCCTTAGTGGAGCTGCCTTATGGACACGCTCACATGGACACTGTTGAGCTCCACAGGAAATTTTGGAATCACATTTATGAGTTACAGCAAAGCCCCTTCCGTAAATATTCCCAAAGCAGCAGCTGGTGTCCTCCCCTGGTGCCTGTCCTGGGTGTTGGCACATGGAAACCAAAACTTGTTGGTGTTTATTTCACTGAGCTCCAATCATGGAACCCATTTCTCTGGCTGCAAAGGCTTGGGATGGAAAGCCAATGGTGTGGGCAGATGGATGAAGACAAGACTTTATTTTGGCCCATTAGCCCATCAAGCAGCCAGGTAGCCCACAGCACCCTCCCCTGACCTTACCCAGACATTTTCAAGCTGCACTTCCTGATGTGGGTTAAAACTGTACAGCTCTGTCATTTAGAAAATGCACACAACTTGTCCATAGGTGTTAAAAGCATAAATAAAATACAAAATGGGTTTTGTTTCCCCATTTTCCATAGTGGGATAGTCACAAAACAGAGCCAGAGGTGAATACAATGTGCTTTACATGAAACTTCACACAGCCCTGACAATTCTTTTTATATGGGACAAAGCAGGGCTTCACCCTTCCTCTGCAGCAGGAAACAGGGACTGCTCCCAGATATTGGATAAAACTTTTCCAGCATTCAGCAGTCTCACCTCACCTCTTAAGCTGCAGCTTGCTTTTATGAGTATTTCTCCCTGTCATTCCCAATTAATAGACAATTCAATGGTACTACCTCCAGAGTTCAGAATGAGGGTCTGAAACACAATGCTAAAAAACTACAGCTTACAAATTATTTTTATAGAAAATAGAGCTAATTTGCCATCAGTTTTATATTCTTTATAAGGTATTATATAGCTCAAAATAAAAACAATAATTTTACTAATGCTGGGGAAAGTGCAGGGTTAGAGCACTTGGAACTGGCCCTCTGCTGTACTTTAATCACAGGGGTAACTATTCCTCACTGACTTCTGTCAGAAGAGAATTCTGAGCTCAGAGACATTTGACTATGCTCTGTAGAGAGGTTAAAATATATAAATATATTAAAACATATTAACAAAGTGTTATGAACCACCAGTAGTACATGGCAAAGTTTGCTTTTTCAGGACACCTGCACCACACTAAAGACAAATTTCCTCAATAATTGCGACTGGGGGGCAAAAGAAGCTCCATCAGGAAACCTGGCACAGGCAGCAGAGATGGAAAAAGAGACAAAACCCGAAATGGATTCATTGCCTCAGCTTCCCAAACTCCTCAGTGTCCCTTTTAAAAGCCAGAGCTAATATTTGGATGCAGCTGTTTATATAACAAGACTCAGTGTTTTTTTTCCTGCCCTCTCCTCACTGAACTTTCTTCCAAAAAGCTTGGAAATATCGTTTCCCTAGAGGCTCCTCCAAGCATTACCTTCTATTCTCACAGCCTCCTTTAAAACAAACATCCTGCCCTCAAACCCTGCAAACCTCTCTGTGCCAAGGCTTTCCTGCCTTTGAGATCCTCCTCCTGATGCTCACTGTTTATCTGACAGCGCGCACACCCCGATCCTGCATGACAAAATAATGCCAGTTGTCACCAAGCCAGTCCAATGGGAACCGTTTTAATTTCAAGCATTCAGATGTAAGCTAATCTTTCTTAAAATAAAGATAAAATCAGCACTTCTAGATGAAAAAAATAAAAGTCTATGTACAGCTACTGAACAACTGATGATAATTGAAAAACCCCCACTCTGCCCAAGGCATCTCTGATAAGAATTGATTATCAAAGACCTCATTAGTTCCTTTCACTCCACACTGTTTGTGCTGAACAATAGTAAATAAAAAGTCTTGTGATGATTGTGTCGTTACAACCTTAAGTGTTGCACGATGCTCAGAAAAAACATGTGCTTGTCTGATTCAGTTGCGGAAAACAGTGTGCCATATAAAGGAAAATTCATTTTAATCACACTCAGTAATCAGATTCTTTTGTGGGAAAAGGGGCCTGCAGCTGCTGGATGGAATCAAACATGCTGCAAGAATAAAGAAAAATCACTGTGGCATGTTCTTCCCGAGCAGCATTGTACACACTTCATTAACAATATCCTGTAAATCTGGGGGAGATTGGACAGAGGAGGTCAGGAGCTAACAGAGACACTACAGAGTAGGAAAAAAAACCCCTAAAAAGTAATTCCTCTGAGGAATCTGTCAAGCTTAATTTGATCCTTAAAATACAATAAAACACAATATAAAAATCTCATTTGATGCTTTACTACAAGAAGTAAAAAGGGCCATGAAGCAAAGCAGGAGCAATGAAGCTCTAAATGTATACAAGAGCATTTATTACAGATTTCTCTCCTGTTTTCTTCCTTCCAAAACCAGAATTGTCAGATCAGAAAGCAACAATTTATTTAGATTCTGTTTCACTCTATACTTCATAACTTAGAGCTGAAAATTGTATTTAAATTCACATTTCAATTATCTACCAGGCAGACATAAGAGTGGAGTTAAAATTCATGGTGATTAAATGCCAAGAGGTTTTTATTTCTTTCAGCATTAGAAAATTAAAATTAAAACAGGTTAAAAGCCAACAAAATTGAACATGTAATGTAATTTTCTTAAATTTTAATCTCAACCTCTGTGAACTTCACTTTACATTTTTTTTTTTTTTTTTGGTTTGGTATGTCCCTGTATTTTTTATCTTTTTTTTTTTTTTTTATGGTCAAGCCTCTTTTACTTAATTTTAATTTTTTATTTTCTCCACTAGGTTGTCATCATAAAACCCTTATAATTCTCTTTTGACTGCCGAGTTTATTCAGCCCTCCAGAGACAAACATAATGCAAGGTCCACTACAATGTTGGCATCTTCTCGTAAAAGTACTGTAACTGCAGATGAAAGAAAGCTTGCTAAATTTGTTTCAGGAATATTTTTGATTTGATAATTCTCATTATCTTGAATGGTTTATAGTCCCCTAATTCATTTACATAGCTCATTGTTGTTACTATTTAAATTTATAATGCAGAGCTACATGCTTTATTCTCAAATTCTCATTTGTGAACAGACATTTGTACAGTAATTTCACAATTATAAGCCGCACCTGAATATAAGCCACACCTTTTTTTTTTTTATGCTAGGATCCATGTGTGACAAAGTAACAAATTAGTAACAGACACAAATTGGTGTCAGGTACTCAAGTTGCAAACAGTTTTCATAGACCCACCAAGCCTTTAAAGGCAGCCCCAGGCGCCCTCCCCGGCCGGCTCTCACTTCCGGGTTGGCATTTCACTGGAATTTGTCCATAGATAAGCCGCACCTGAATATAAGCCGCACTACTGGGGTAGGCTGGATTCTTCAATGAAAACGGTGCGGCTTATAATCATGAAATTACCGTAAGTGTTTAAACAGAATTTTGTAGTGCTGTGCTTGGATATTGATTGATAATTGCAGGCAACAAGCTCTTGATTTGAGCATGCAAATAACTTCTCTTCCAGCTAAAAACATTTTTTATGCTATTTTATTGACAGAGTCAGGATTTTATGGGAAACTGCAAGATTCAAAAAGTGATCTTCAAATTAAAATATAATTTCTATGCAGTGTATTAAAAGTTTATTTTCTCCCTGCCCAGTGGCATTTGAGACAACACTCTTGAATTTCAGACATATTTTATTTTCAGTCTGCCACAGGTGATGGCTCAGAAAGTCACCCAGTCTAGCCAGTACAGCTGTAATGGCACTCCAAGCTATTTTTACAAAGCAAATCAATTTTTATATATGATATTGAGTTACAAGATCACTAATTTAATGTTGACTTTGTAAAAAATGCCCCAAACAGCAGACTGTTTGGCTGATAGCTCAGAGGAAGGGAAACGAAAAAACCTGCATTTCAGCCCCAGAGAAATGAATGTTTACATTGGATAGAACATTCAAAATAGGGCTGAAGCAGCATTTTAGAAGAAAGGAAGAAAGATGTGGTGTATCTCTTACTAGATATCCATTACTTTTACGGTATTTTGAAAGTTTAAAAGCTTGTATATGTCTCAATAGTAACAGATTTAACAGAAAATTATACTACTGGAAAAAAAAATGCATGCAGCCCTTACAAAGGGGAAGTACTGTCTGAGTGTGGTGCTTTTGCACGGGAATTTTGTTTCCTTGGGGCATGGAAGCTGTGGCCATTTACTCCAAAAGCTAACATTAAAACTCAATATGCTAACGTGGACACTGAAATGCACAATATTTTTGAGAAAAAGTGGTTCTTTCTTTCATTTATGTGGACTGACAACAACTGATGAAACTGCTTCAATTCAAATTGTCACCCACTCTGTCAGGTTTACTGAATGAAATTAATTTTTAGTTTCCTGCTAATAGGAAAAACATTGCTATGACATAAGCATGGTATTTATTTATTTTAATGCATGTTCAGGGCTGGAATGGCCACTGGACTGCAGTAGCCTTGCATTTTGGAAAGAGAAAAGAATAAATATTAGTGCCACAAGACAGTAGAAACTGCAGGGCTTCTAAACCCCCAAATTTTAGGGAAATTCTTTAGCTGACTTCATCATCACCATGCTCCTGCTTTGTGTAGTGCAAACATGGACTTTTCATGGTCTTAAAGAAAAAAAGGGGACAAAAGGAGAAGTTTTCATGACTTCTAAATAAGGAGGGGAGGCAACACAATGAATCAAATGGGGAATGAGCCATGGTGGTTCTGCACCATTTAATAAATGTGAAATTATAAAAACTCAAACCAATACATTGTTCCCAGCATGACCCTAGGTTTTAGACATCCTCAGAAGAAATTCTTCCATCAAATGACTTTATCAATCAACACAGCAGTCATCTGAGAAAACCAGACAGATCAATGGTCTTGTTCTAAAATTCTTCTGCAAGGTAAGATTTGAAAAGGTCAGAAACCGCTGGAGATTACAGTAATTTCACAACGATAAGGTGCAACAGATTATAAGGCGCACTCCCTGGTTGTCAGCAAATCTCCGCACTCTCTCCACATATAAGGCACACCGGACTATAAAGTGCATTTTCCCCACCCCAGCAAGGATCCGCGGGCAACAAAGTAACGAATTAATAACGGAATGGCACGATCAAGGGGTTTACTGGCAGCTGCTCAAATTTGCAAACATTTTTCACGGATCAGTGCAGCCTTTAAACGCAGCCCCAGGCGCCCTCCCCGTGCTGTGGGCTCCAGCACTCCTGCGCGCCCCCGCGCCGGCTGCCACAGCTGTCAAGTGCTCAGTAAAATCAGTAAAATCAGCAGGATCTGAGTGTCTAAGTGGCCACAAAAAATGACATAAAGACTGAAGTAAATCCAGTAGCAAACCCTTAGTTATCAATTCCCCATCCTCTGTGCCAGCATTACTCCTTTTGTACACACTAACAACAAAACACCTTTAAATAAACCTCTGATTTATTCTTTAGTACATTTAAATTCTCCTAGATTCTCAAGTTTGTCTTCATAAGGAAGGAAAACCATTTTTCTGCAATCCCATAAAGGTTTTAGCACGTGTAGCCTTGAAGGGAGGTTGCTGAAGCATTACACGTGTGATTTTTATCAGTTCTTTCTCTCTATGCCTATTGCACAGAAAAATAATTGCAGCTTAATAGACTTCTTCTGGATAGTATAATTTATATAGAGTACAACTTTTAATGTAGACCGAGGTTACTTGAAAAGGAAAGGTAAATTAAACATTTTAAAGTGTTAAGATTGTAAGCAAATGGAAACATAATTCAAAGCTGGGGAAGAATTATGCTACTTGTTGGAAAGTGAAAAGTACTAATTTGCATCTCTGTAATCATTAATAGGGGTTATGAGGTGTCAATTATGTTCCACGTGTGACCTTTTTAGTTTCTAGGTAATGTACCTCAATTAATTGTCTGTGGCATCATCAAGCACCTTTTTCACTGCGCCATGACTGTGAAAAGCAATAAAATTCTGCCTCTGCAGCTGAAGTATGAAATGCACAGCTGACCTTAGCACTCAGCAGTAGCTCACTGATGCTAATGCAGACCTTCCAGTGGCATAAATTAGAGTGTGGAGCTCAGCTGATGCTTTCCCAGCTCTGGGTGGATTTTTGTAAAGTCATAGGAGTGGCCACACTTTGAAATTCCAGTTTCAGTTCTCAGCTGAGCTGCACATTGAGAATTCTGCTAGAACAAAACTCAATCAACTGCTTTAAATTTCAGTGCAGAAATGGCTATGAAGGGAAAATCTATGACCCAGTCACACTGTTCCTCTTAGGAATAGGAATGAACCAAAAATCTCGACATTGGCAGGAATTCGGAACAACAGAGTTGAACAAAATCAGAAAAGCATTGTGCAATATTTTCTGCCCAAGAGCCCTATGCTGCAAATACAATGTGTAAATATAATCTGTGAATTGAAATATGTCATTAACTCATTAAGTACTTTGGAATATTCAGATTAACAAATAGTCATAAGATTATTTTTAACTTTTTTTTATACCCCAATGACCATAAGTTAAACTTATTGAACCAAGGAAACCAATACAATTTTCAGATTTCAAAGTAATTCACTTGCAAAATCATACAGGAAGAAGAAGAGAAAAAACAGGCTGTGGTCATTAAACAGTAAGGTAATTCAGTAGAAAAATATAACCCTAAATGGCAGTTGCATCACCATTTTAAGGAAGAGGATGTGATGAAAAAATTAATGTAAAAAAACCCCTTTAACCTTCCTCCCTATGTTCCCCAAGAATGCACTACAGAAAATCTCATCAACAAACAGAAAGCAAACTAAATCCAACAGAATATTTCATCTTTCTCAGCTTTCTAAATCTTCAAATAAATGTCATATGTAAATAGGTTTTCTAACCTGGCAATGCCAAGGTGTAAAAATCCTCTTGGGCTCATGCAAATGTTTTTTGCTGCTCACAAAGACTTTATGAATTAATGGTGAAATATTGAACTTAATATTTATTGCCAAGATTGCTTCTCAAAGCCCACCTGTCAGCAGCAGTTCTGTTTTCATTAATGATTGGCCCACATGTCCTTACACAGAGACACAGCAGAGGATTTATCTCAAGTTCATAATAATGAGGCTGCTCAATAATTTCATGAAGTATGTACTGATACAGATATAAAGTTGGCATTACTGGAACTTTTAAAAGAATAAAAATATTCGGAGTAGAAGAGCAAATATAATTTCAGAAAGGCTTCAAGGAGTTCTATGAAAACTAAGACATAATAAATGGGATCAGTATGCACCCAGATCAAAACAGAACATCCCCAAAACACCTTCATTTTATTATGTCCTGACATTTTTATCTTAAGAAATTAAACAGTTAAAAATGGAGATTATTTTAGTTTTAAAATACTCCAAATGTCTGGTATCAGAAGCAAGGAAATGTGTTTAGGTGCTGTGTCAAACTCAACCTGTGCAGTCTGTGTGAAACCAGAATTTGCTCATTAGAGGTGAGAATATTCTCATGTGCATTCCATGCCATGGCGCTGAGGAAATGCAGACATCTGAAATTCAGAATTTTGGCTTTGATTCCCACACAATGCTGATCCATCAGCTCTGCTATAAACAGGGAATTCTAGTTGGGAATACTCCTCAAGATCACTCAGGACTGCTTGGTGCCCACCACTCCAGAGGAGTGAGAGTGCCTTAAGATTTTTCCTATTAAAACAAGATTTAACAGACACCAAAATCTACTTCATGTATCAAAAACTTCCTGGCAGACCCATGAACTCATGTTGACTTGCTGGTTGTCTCTGAGCTCTCACTCACTGGTAAATTTTTGTTTTTGTATCAAAATTAAGTTTTTTATTGAGTTCCTTTACAAAACAGAAGATTTCCACGTGCGTTCTGTAAAAATTAATATGAGTGAAACTAAATTATGTCAATTATCATGAAGAAAAGCATGCAGCTGCTTCTGGGAAGGAAGTTTGTGGATTTAATGGGCCCAGTATTGCCCAAGCTGCTCACTTTGAACAGCCCAAACCACTTCCAAACTAACTTTTCCTCCAAGCCACTGCATGTGACATTGGAAAATGTCCATTTTTTAAAAAGGAAACTGGTACAGGAACAGTAAATGATGTGTAAAATTGAGTAAAAGATCTCCACTTTTTCTCCATATTTATTGTTGCCAGCTATTCTCAGAATTGTATGGGGTTGACAGAGGATTCAGGAGAAGTTCCATCCATCTGTAGCTTGTTTTCATTTAACACTGTAATTTTGTGTCAAAGGAATTTATGTTCTGTTCTGACATGCATTATACTATATGTCCTAGACATAATAAAGTAGTTTCTGATCACCAGAGTTTGGGAGAGATTAATTCCTCCCACTTACTTTATCCAGAATATGTCCTGTGATTCCTCCATAACAATTTCTGAAGCTTTTCCTTTGCAGAATGGTGATTATGCTTGTAGGAGATTTCTTTCTCATAAAATTGTTTAAGACTTTATGAAGTAAATATGAAAAAGACTCTTATGAGCACTAGAAATCTGAGAGGAGGTTTAAGTTTTACCTGCAGTAAGGTGAGTGCAATTAAACTGAGATGTGAAAGAGCTTTTAAACCTGGTCTGTTAAAGCATTTTATCTGCTCTCATGTTGCATGTTTAAAATATCCATTTTAAATAAATCTGTACCTTCAATCTTGAAACTTTTTCAAGATAAGCATGAATTATTCCAGCACTGGTTCTTACAGCCTGGCTTGGTTCTAGGCTTGCCTAACAACTTTCGGACGTTTCTCATGTACTTAAAACCCACTCCCAGGGATAATTAAGAAATCCTTGCAGATTTGCAAAGAAAAACATGAATAAAAGTGCTCCAAAGAGGAATAAAAAACACCTCCATCAATGGCTGGCACCTCCTGGCAGGCCACAGAGGAGCTGGAGCACACCTGAGAGTCATCACAGACAACAACCCAACAAATCCTGTCTCTGACAACAACAAACCAACAAATCCTGGCTGACAACAACCCAACACATCCTGGCTCTGCTCCAACAAAAACCCAACAAATTCTGGCTCTGTTCTGACTACAACCCAACACATCCTGGTTCTAACAACAACAAACCAACACATCCTGGCTGACAACAACCCAACAAATCCTGGTTCTGCTCCAACAACAACCCAACACATCCTGGCTCTGTTCTGATTACAACCCAACAAATCCTGGCTCTGCTCTTCTGGTCAAGCTCTTCCTTCATGCTGGGAGACTCTCTGAGGGCTCCAAGCATTTTGTGCTTTTATTCTGTCTACAGTTTCCCCAGGAGCCAAAATGCTGTTTGAAAGGCAAAACAAAACCTTCATGGAATGTTTCTTTATGTTTATAGCACACTTTTGATTGCGCTCTCAGAGTATTTAGAAATTCATTAGCAGCGTTTCAGGGTTGTTTGCCTAACTTGGTAAATCACTCCATGTCAGTGGCAGCCAATGGAAGAAAACAAAAGAAGGAAAAAAACTGCTGCAGAAAAAACCCCAAAATGCATTTGCTATTTTTTATCTTCAAGAATCATTCTGAATTTTCATCACTCCCAGTAAAAGACATTGGTCCCCATATGAGTCCATCTTCTGACCTGTAACATTTTTAATTCATAGCCTATACTGGGAAATGAGAAGGGAAAAGGAAATAGAAATGAGAGGGGTTTTTCACGAGCAGTTGAACCCTGCTGTGCTGATGCCCAGCCCTGCAAGCAGTGACAGCCCAGTGAATTTCTGCTCCATTGACTGTCCCAGGAATAAGCAGGATCAGCTGATGCTCCATGTAGGATGTGAGCGATGGCTCCTTGTGGGCCCATATTTAACTGCAGGGTGGGTGCCCTGACTGCCTTCCCCAAGGACTGCAGATCAGTTCCTGAAGCTTTAGGAGAGCCAGGTGTATTTATCCAAGGATTCCTGGGGCTGGGGCCAAGGTGACACAAAGGGAGGTTTTATGGAAACAAAGCCAGCAAGGTTGGTCACAGGCAAGGCTCCAGAGTATCCAGCAGCTTTTAAACCTCTCAGGCATTGCAGTACTTCCAACTGCAAATTCCAGGCTCCTCTGCTGCCATTCCAAATGATCCAGCTCATCATTTCATGAAAGACTTCATCCTTCAAACCTGATCACTTTAAACAGGAGGGCTTTGCAAACTGATCCTCCTTAATCAACTGCACACTTACAGCTTTAATTGTGTGAATGCTGCTCGTTTCATTCCAAAATTGCTGGTGAGCAATTATCATCTTACTAACTGTCACTTAGAAATCTCTCACAAGTCCTGATCAACTTTACAGTGCAGTTTCCTGCTAAGGGTCATTAATGCCATTTCTGTGTACCCTGTGATCTCTCTGCTGTTATTGTAGCTGTAATGAATGCTTAAATTCATAGTAATGAAGCAAAGTTTTTTTTTGTTTAAATATATCCTGATTACTTTTTCAGTAAAAAGTTCTTGGATCTAGCCTAGTGATTCAAAAAACCCTACAGCCGATCAGTATTGAATTTCCTTGGAAAGGAGGTCAAAAAACAAGACATTATTTTCAAGGCATGAACTGGGGTTTTTCTTTCAGGAAAAGCAGTGTAAGTGGGGCTGGCAGCTTTGTGCCTGTGAAAGTGTTGAATCATAACCCACACCAGCAGATCAATGAACTCTTGGACAGAACCACTCAAAATCACCTCCCTCCCCATTAGTCTGCTTTCTGGCCTTCCAAGCACAAATTACCCATCAACCTTGCTGACCCAGTTCCAGAGCTGCTGCAGTAAAGAGCACCTGTCAGAGTGATGCATGCGCCAGCCCTGTGCAGTGACAAACAGGAGGCAGGAGCACTTATCACAAGGAATAACAATTTAGCTACAAATCTGGGCTGCCTTGATTTCCTGGTCTGCAATCTCAGAGCTGCTGCTGGACAGGACATTATCGTGCCAAACCTTCGTGATTCAGCACAGGACAAATTGCCAGTGAGCTGTGTGACTGCAGGGGTCTCCTCCAGCTTTTTAAAGACCTGACACCAGATTATTTCCTCCCTCAGGTAAAGCCTGGAAAAGACAGCACGGAGGAAACACCCTTCCCTCTCTTATCAGATCAACTTTCAGAGTGGAATTCACAGCCTGACAGCCCTAAGGGTGCTCACCACTGCAGTCCTGAGGATGTTCTGCCTGTAAAAAACAGAGCTTAATTAAAAGCCCATATGCTTCCAAATTGCAATTAGTCATATACGAACTCTCCGGAGACGCGATGTTTGGCTTAGATTTTATCCTTATCTACTGTTTCTAAGCTAGGGGGACAAAACAGATTTTCCTACTTGACATTTAGTTTTGGCATTAGTAAAGCTAAGCAAGGAAAAAAGGACAGACAGGAAATTAATTGGCTGTGTCCATTCCCAGGAAGGCCTGAACTAATCACTGTAGAAACAGTGTGCCATGGGGAGAGCAGGCTCGGGTGCTGCTGTCACCCCAGAAATTGCCAGAGCACAGGCCAGGGCGTGGGAGGGGATTGAGACACTCAGGCATGGTCAGGGATGGACTCTCACACACTCATTTGTGGTTATAGCTGCATGGAAATTAAAATCTGTAATAAAGGCTCCCATTTCCATGAATGAATTACTTGGCTTGAGTTCACAGGGGTCTTCTGAAGTGAAAGTAATTTTGGCTGTGGTGGTGATTTAACCCACTCTTGAACACAGTGAGAGCTTTCAAGTGTTTCACATCCCCCCACATGAAAGGAACTCAAACTAAACCCCATTACTCAAACCTGGGGCCCTCAGGACAAATATCCCAGGGCACAGAAACAGCACCCAGGACTTTGCTGGGGCAAAGAACATCCTTTGGTCAAGATGAAGCCACCAAAATTTAGGGCAGGAAGGAGATTTCTGCCACAATTCCTGCCTCTCTCTGACTAACATTCAGAAGTCACAAGGTGCTTTGTTGTTGGAGATTTTCCAGAAGGCTGATTACCTGCTTGTGTTTCTCCTGCTGGAAAGGAAGGTTTGTTTCTGGGAGAGGGAGGAAAAGGAAAGCCAGTGACAGCCAGAGCTGAGGAAGAATCTCTAGATCACCA
>VRYO01002184.1:19988003-20043834 GCA_009812075.1 Sialia sialis
AGTTACACTCATGAAACAAAGGAGTTTTACTGTCAGGCTTCCAGCTCATAATTCACTTCCACGGGAAGTGATGACTGCAGAGCTGTTCAAATTTAAAATAAAAGTCTTTGCTCAATTATGCCTCTGTACCCAAATTATGATATAAGACACATGTTCACAAACATAAACAAAAATCCCTGAAGGCAAGACACCTTTACAGTTCCACAAAAGAATCTTAAAGATCATGATGATATCTTTCAGGATATAAAATCTAAACCTGACCCATCACTGTTATTGTTCTTGGAGGGTTCCTGCAGTAAAACTGATGCACACACAAAAGTTTCAGCTTTGCCCTTGTGCTGCACTTCCATTTCCATTGCAAACAGATTCCTGCACAGTTAGAAAAACAGACTTTAAATGCCATGGTCTTTTCAGAAATTCAGTTTCACTCAGACTTTCCCCAAATTTCTTCTATTATCAGGGCTGAGCCCTAAACATTTTCATTATGTAATTACGCAATAAAAACATGAAAGGAAAGCTATGTCCATACAGGAGGGACCAAATCAGGGATATTTCATTCATTTATTTAATTCATTCTTCAAATTTCTCCCAAGCACTCCCATCTCTCCATATAAACATGAAAGTGAATACAAGTCTGCACTTATATTCTGATTAACAGCCTTGAGAGAATTAATTATAGTGTCAGTGCTTACAGAGAATGGTTATGGTGGAAATTTTTTCAATATTTTTAAAGGAAATGTGTATGATGTATTTAAACAACTAAAAATTATACGAATAAAAAAAATCACAACAAAAAAACTTTACACTGGGAAGAACTGAAAAAAAAAATGCACTGAGAACAGGAAAGATAATTGTGAACAAAAGTACTGAATCCCTTCAAAATGCTCAGGTGATAATGAATAAAGAGTGGAATGACAGCAGTGAAAGTGCTTTAAACTCTTTCCCAAGCCTGTAGTTCATGTATTAAATAACACGAAACAAAAAGAGTATATTCAACTCCCTGGAGTGTGGAATTCTTCCTTAGCAATCCATGAGGGAAAACAATTCACTGAGTTATTTACAGTGAGATGTAACAAAACCCTGCCAAGTTTCTGAGGAAACTCTTCTGTGTTGACAGGGAACCAGACAAGGGTATTATCAGCAATCATCTTTTTCCATCCCTCAAATTTCAGCCCATTCTTTTTTTTGCAGATATTTACTTTGCATAACTTCAGGGGGTGACATTTCCACTGAGGAAGTTGCTGCATGATGGAAGAATTAAATGATTTAATGACTGTTTATTTACGAAGTATTTTAAAAGTAGAGGTGGAATAGGTTATAAAAACTGTTCCTATGAGATTCAATGCTATTTTAGTTTTGTGCCACTGTGGAGTGGTGGACTCTCAGAAACCCACAAACACAGGAGCAGAGGCTCATGGGGTAGCAGGAAAAACCCAAATGTGCCTTTGTTTCTCTGATAAAGCCATGCAAGACAGGCTAATTTACAGCCAGCATGTCCATAACAATCACAAGTAATTATTCAAAATACAAATCCACAGTGTCTGGATCCACAGTAAAAGAATAATTTCTCCTGTAGCAACAGTTACTGGAGAAGACAGATGATAAGACATTATTTTTAATTATAAGTGTCTGTTTTTTAAGCATGCATACTTGCAAATGAACACCTATATTTTAATTTTGTCACTGGAAAAATAGCTTTTTAATTTTTTTTTTTTTTTATATAGGATGGTTGGGCATTACACAAACTTGTCTCAAAGTGAAAAAGTGGGAATATTGGGGTGCTTCAGAGGTAACTTCCAAACCACTGAAGTTATCAAAAAGAATTCCGAAGTGAAATGTTATTTGTGAGTCTCCTCTTGAGTTTGAAAGGTCTGTAGTACTTGAATTTGTTTCTTCTTGTCCTAAAATCAGAATATTTTGCCCAGTTATGTTTTGAGCAAGTGAGTCTTGCTACTTTCCTCTTAAAACAACCACATTCCTATCTCCAGTGAATGACCAATCTAATACTTCTTTTTTTGACATATAATATTTCTTCATTACAAAAAAAATAATCTTTGTCTTTTCTGATGCTGCAGCTCTGAAGCTCTGCCAGTCCCACAGAATTTTGCTGGGAATTCTGTTTCCCACTCACACTGGGGTGATGTCCTTTATCCAGGCTCTGTGTCAGTGCCACCCAAAACCTGGAATCTGCCAGGTTTATTTAAATGCTGGTAGTTTATTGTCCCCTCATGTTTTGACACAAGGGTTACTGTGAATTAAAAGGTGGCTGCATCTCCCTAAATATCCCAGTGATTCCTCCTGAGTGAGTGCTGCAATTTTCTCCCTCTCTTTTTCTTTTTGTAAGCTGTAGGATAATCACAGCAACCACTCTCCATCATTAATTCAAGTGGTACAAAACAGTTCCTGGACAGAGCATGAAGAATTCATTTTAAATGGCAATATTTCCATTTGACTACTTTAGAGTGAAAAAAATTTTCTAATCTTTGGAAGCTGCCTGCTGGAAAGGATTACAGAAATTGCTAATGTAGAGGAATGGAGAAACAAGAGGTGATAACTGTGGGAAATGAGGGAGCATGAAGGTGGTTCCCTCAGCTATCCAGTGAACTCTTTCTCATACCCAATTGGATTTGTGCTGTGTATGAAAACAGAAAATAATCCAGTGACTTTATAGGGAGAGTGCTGTGTTAAGAGCAACATGTGAATTTGAGAGCACTAAAGCTTCACTGATCCTTGTTTTTGTTGTGCCAGTCAAAATACACGACCGTGTGAAAACTGATGCAGCTGCAGCATGGGAACCTCTGCACGCAAAGCTGCCAAATTCT
Source organism: Sialia sialis (assembly GCA_009812075.1). Lineage (NCBI taxonomy): Eukaryota > Metazoa > Chordata > Aves > Passeriformes > Turdidae > Sialia > Sialia sialis. The sequence goes on from VRYO01002184.1 coordinate 19,990,826, forward strand.
ACAGGCTCACCTGCCACCCTCTCCTTGTAGGAATCTTGTCCGTTCCAGCGCTGACAGCGAATTTCATGAAATGTTAGAGATCTACCAAAATTAATGCAGATACGGGCTGGATGTGATCTGTTTTTCAGTTGCTGTCTAACTCCAAACCTCATCCAGATCCTGTACTGCAGACTGTGGATGTGGAAAAGGAATGGAGCACTGATTCAAAGTTCTATATACTCACTGAGAGTAAATCACATTAGAAATGGAAAAATCCACAATCTAATAAAGAAAATCCACAAAACAGGCTCTTAGTGCATATAAAAAAGGAAATTCAGAGAAACTGATCACTATTTGTGGCCTGCAGTATAATTTCATTTTCTTCATCTCACCCCCCTCTGACAGCTGTATACTCACAAGTATATCTGGTATTTAGTATTCTTTCCTGAGGCTTTTTTATTACCTTTATTATTCTTAAATTTGAGCATTAACACAATTTAACTGCTACTTTTTTTTTCAGTACCAATGGTACCAAAGTAAACTGATTTAAGGTGGAAGCTCTTTTACTTCTGTCAGTCATTAACATCAGTTAATTTGGTTTTATAGTACCTTTCTCATTAGGCTCTTTTTGCAGCTCCCATTCAAGTCACAGAAGCCAGCTAATAGTGCTCATCAAAAGGTGCTAGGCCTTACTTTGTATTACAGGTATTTTAAAAAATAACTCCGATCTCATGTAAGTCTAAATTCCAGTTGATTATAAGCCCTTCACAATGATAAATTATTGCAAACCAATCTTCTGCAGATGAAAATGATTGCAAAGCTGATTTTATGCATGCTACACATTCTACTGCTAACTCTTAGAGGCTGGAAGAAAATAACTTGTTCTTTACTATTAAAATATAATTGAAAACATAAGGCATTCTTTCCCAGCTAATTTCCAGGGAGCAGCTAATGGAAGTGCAGCAGTGAAACTGGGCTTCAGTGGGAAGCAATATCAGAAAAGTAATGCCAGCGCAGCATGGGTCTAATTACTCAATTTTTAAACTAATTCTGAGGGCTTTTTAGTAAATGCCTGATTTAATAGTTTCACCGTGCTTTGGTTAATGTATGACCCAGATGAAAAAGAACAATTGTTTTAAGCATTGTAACAAAGACTCCCTCCAGAAATGTATCCACCCAGTCATTCTGAGATGCTTTTCTAACCCAGCTCTCTCTTTTCTGAAGGATCTACAGGTTGGCTGTGGCATAGAAGTTTTGCAAAGAGCCTGGGAAAATATTGAGATCTGCATGGGACTCTTAGAGTTCAGACTGATGAGATTTCCCTCAGCCCCTACATTTGATGGCTATGCAACCCCTACATTTCCACTTTTGGTGCCAGAAACTCACACATCAACCTGGATTTAATGCAGCAGCTCTGCAATAGTCAGGTGCTAAATAAGGTTCCTTGTCAATTATTATGCCAAGAGTGTTGCATTCCACTGACCAACATATGTTTGCTTTCCTTGACCTGTGGACCTTATCCAGCCCCCTACCAGCTGGAAGAAGATCCTATTACTCGACCCCCTGACCATCCCCTTTTCCTGAAAGCTACACAACCCCTGTGTACCATGTGATCTCTCTCTTTTCCATTGTGGACTCCTTCAAGAATAAACCTTGGAACGCAGCCAGGGGGTCTGAGCCTCCTTTGTCTGCTTTCCATGATCTCCTCACCCCATCTCTGACTGAGAGCTAGTCAGAGGTCGGAGATAGGGGAAAAAGAGGATAGATCACAAGAGCACGACGTGTTAAGAGTTGAGCCCTTTAAAATATATTTTATAAAAGAGCTACTAAAGAAATGACATTTCACTCTATGAATCTGTTTTTATGGAAGGGAGGCTGCTGTGCAGTAATGGATGTTGCAGTTCTGTGGAAGCACTCTTTGGGGATTGCTGCTTGCCCTCACACCGTGAAGAACTTTAATGTGCTTTACTTACACAGTGACTTCATGCTTTTAGTTGAAATCCCTTGGTTACACCATAACTCACTCTCACTTGGAGAGAACAGCATATTTAAAATGGGATACTTTTTATTTCCTGGGCAGTAGATCTCTTGCTCCCATGTACAGATTTACATATGGTTTCAGTGACAATAAAACAGCTTTATTTCAGTGTGGAAAGTTCTCTGATGCAACATTCACCATGTGTGCCAGCTCTTCAGTTCATCACATCCTTTTCTGATAATAAAGCTCTAAGCACTCTGAAATTCTAGCAGTAGGAATGTCTAGAAAATGAAATACTGGCAATAGTCTCTGGATGTATCATCTTGCTTTTCCTTCAATAAATTTAACTGGTATCTGGTGTCTATGTTTTCCTTTGAGACAGTGTTCTCTAATTATTTAAATGCATATTTTGTTAACAAGTGTTAAATAAAGAATGACTTATTCCAGACAATTTCTGCTAGAGGGCTCTGTGGCAAGAATTTCAGATAATTTGAGAGCAGGAAATTAATACTGTAATTTTCAATAATCTTGAATTTTCTTAACCTCAGATGCCTATTCCCATCCCTGTGTCCCTCTACCTAAGCAGAAAATCTTCCTGCAAACAACTCTTTTCCTGTTTTACTTTATCACATCAGATCATCTTGCAATAGTGTAAAATGGACTGGATTTTCCTGCTTTCTCTTCGAGCACTCTGAGATTTAAAAAAAAATAAATCTTTAAAATAACTTAAATTTTGCACAACTGATGCAAACTCAGTGGTGTTCGTACCATGACAAACAGTAGGAGTTCTGTGGGATTTACCAGATTTAGCCTCTGGTAAATCCAGTTCAGCCCCACAGTGAACACGAGTTATTGAAGCTGCACTGCACAATGGATCAACATTTTGTGCAGAACTTGCAGATGAGATACAGTTGGCATGTGAGAACCTTCCTGGGAAGCAGCTTTCCTTTTCTAGTGGAAGTGTCAGGATTTGATGCTAATTTTAGTCAAATTTCACAATTAACTGATTTGCCAAACGTGCAGTCAGTTGGTAAGAGCTGTAATCACAGTGATTTTAGTGACATGAAATGTTTAAGACCAGTTTATTTCATATCCAGCAGGCAATCCAGAAGACAATTTCTGATTTGTAAGTCTGAAATCCATTATCCTTGGGAAGCACCATGGAGAAATCATTATCCTGCTTTCTGAGCTGTTATGGTTTCTCTGTCTATACTCAGTGATTCTCTGCATAGGCAGTGAGAACTGTACACAATTAAAACTCATTGAACTTTTGAAGTGCCTCTCTTAATTGCATAACAACTACAAAACCAAACAGAATTCACAAATTCAAGCCCCCCCCAAAAAAACCTCCAGGAATTCTGGATGTTATTCTTTAGTTGCAGCTCTACCTTTTCTGTCCCACTCTTCCAGCACTAATTAGATGACACAACAGCAATCTCTTTCCAGATGATTCCCTGGCTCATCCTTCTCTTCCCTTTACTGGGAAGCAGTGAGAAATGCTTGAAGCACAGCACCGTAATCCTATAAACAACTCTTTCTGTGACATTTACCAAGGAGAAACAGCTGCGGATTCTTGTGCTGGGCTTTGGGGAAACAAAAAGCTCAGTTTTGGCTGGAGTCTAAGCTGAAGGCTGGGGAAGCTCTGGATGAGGACGATGGGGAAAGTCAGGAACATCAGGCAGCAAAGTCTGATGGATCAGGGATCCTCCTCTGGTCATGTTTTCTTGCTGTAATCACACAGAATCAGTGACTCTCATAAGCTTAGGGACAAAAAAACCCCAAACAATCTTTATAAGTTAGACATAAAAGCCTAAATTCAAGCACAGTTTTTCTACAGGTGGTAGCAGCCATCTCAACTGGATGTGGAAGTTTCTTGTACCAATTTTCGTGTTAGAATATATTTTTCACCAATTATTATTACTACCACAAATGGCAAGCAAAGAGTGAATTTAAGCAGAATAATTTGAAAATATGAGTAATAAGAGGGCATTTTTTAAAAATTTACATTTTCAAAAATTGGATTGTCATGAAGCACAGATTTCTTAAATGTAAAGGTTGTAATATATAGCTGATCTCAGTAAGTCAAAGTTTTGTGTCATCATAAATCCTTCAGCACACAGTACTTTGATTGCACTGTGCTTAAGAAAGGCCTTCCTACATGGGCATGATAAAGAACTGCATTAATTATCAGTGAGGAAAATATCTTAAAACGCTACAAGAAATAAAGCACCAAAGATTCTGCTTCAAATCACTGAAATATATCTCTCTCTTTTATGATCTTCTGTCTTGGGTTACAGTACAGAATGTGATAGAAGGTATCTGTTCTATCACCATCTGTTGAGGGTGGGGCAGTGATCCTGATCTCCATGGGAGATATTCTGCTAATGGGCCATCCATTGAAACCAGCTGGGGCAGTGTTCTTAATTTCCAAAGGAGATATCTTCTCTTAATGGGCCAGCTGTTAAAACAGGTGGGGCCATGTTCTTTATCTCTGTGGGATATCTCTTGTTAATGGACAATCCATTGAAACCAGGTGGGGCACTGTTCTTTATCTTTTCACAACCCATCCTTCCTCCAGGGAGTTCTCTTCTGCTCATGGCCACTGAGTCCCACTGTGTGACTGATAAAATTACTTCACCCCATTGGGAGATGCTCCAGCCAAGGGAAAGAGCCCAACATTTCTTACCAAGATAAAAACTGAGATTTTTGGGACACTGAGGGAGCCCTTTCTCCACTGGACTCCAAAGGGAAACCGGATTTCTCCACATCATCACTGGAGCTTCAGAGGGAAACTGCACCTTGTCCAGGAGCACTGCTCCAACTGAAGCACATCTGTCACTGCAGGAGGATGCAGCCACCATTTCATGGAACTGCTACCCTGACTAACTGATGGGGTGTCAGGTTGTAATCTGACTTTGTCAGGGTTTGGGATTTGTTCTTTGTAGTACTGTATTTCTATTTTAATTTTCCTAGTAAAGAACTGTTATTCCTGATTTCCATATCTTTGCCTGAGAGCCCCTTAATTTCAAAATTATAATAATTTGGAGAGAGGGGGTTTCCATTCTCTATTTCAAAGAGAGGCTCCTGCCTTTCTTAGCAGACACCTATTCTCCAAACCAAGACATCTTCCCAAACCTGGAGGAAATCTCAAGCCCTTGTGTGCACCAATTTACAAATTAAACTTCATGCCAAGGAGCAGCAGCCTGTCAGGGGGGATCTGGTGGCACAGGTACAGCAGGAGCCCACGCTGAAGTGTCAGCTCAAATAAAAACACAAATCACCTTTTTTCCCCCAATCAGTAAATTAAAAACACTTATAAAGGGCAGCAGTAACAGAGGTTGAAGAATATCCTCCCTTAATGGTGCTGTCAGAAAAAGGGAGAAGGCCCTGATTAAAATCAGATGCCAGGAACGCAGACATTCCCAGGACACGCAACAATTTGTAACAGCTAGAAGAAAAGAATATTGGAGGAGAAAATAAGTCAGAGCCGTCAGATAAGGGCAGGGAGTTCATGATTCAGCAGTGCTTCATTGTTAGCCCAAAGGTCAGGGATGCACGGGAAGATTTTGAAGCACTGTATTGCAGCAAAATGCTAAACACACTCACAAAGCAATTACAACCTGAAAGCCAGGAATTACAGCAGGCTAGCACAGCCTCCTTCCATTTCAGTGCCTGACTGCACTATGACCAAAGGCAACAGGCTTTTCCTTTTATTTTGCTTCCCCCCCCACCCTCCTTTTTTAGCTAAATTGCCTCTGAAAAGCAGTCTGTAGCTTTTGGAGGCATCTGGTGCCCAAATGCCAATTCTTGCTGCATCTTGACATTTGTGCTAGGTGATCATCTTGTGAAGCTTCTTCCCTCTTCCCACCACCAGGAATATGAAATTATTTCATCATACTCTCTCAGGATTTTGAAACTATTTCTGAATTATGAAAGTCTAAGTGTCGTATCCTCAAACTGCAGTTTGCAATTGCCTTGATAACAATTTGAGAGTGATGACAAGTTTGTGCTGTGTCATAATTAAAACAAAAGGGTGAGTAAGATCCTGACATCCCAAATTTGTTGGAACATTTTATTTTATCATTCTGAAGGAGACCAAATTTTCCTGTTAGTGAATGGAAGGGTGAGTCTGAATTTCCAGCTGGTTGGTGAGGGCTTTGTGCCTCCTACAAGCACAAGATTGGCACTGGACAATACAGATATTATAATGTTAATAAATTTAATTCAGAGGCACACAGCAAACTGTGCTGGCGTCTGGTGGCTCTGAACACAGGAGAGTGTAAATTGTAAAAATAATCTGCCAAGAATCCACTTATTTATATATAACAATTTATGACTAGAAAAGAAGGAACCTCATTCTAACTACTCATGATAAAATCAGGTGACATCCAGATAAGGCATGATCAGAAGTGGAGTAAAATTATTTTAATTGGGAGACAAATTCACTTGTGTGGCCTCAAAACAGTAAAAATAACATGTTTAAAAGGACTTGAGTAATATTTGGTAGCAGAATTTAGCTGCAGGCTGAGATCCCAGAGATAATTATTCATAATGGAACCCTGGTAAAAATTTTGCCTAGTTTTTGTGCTTTTTTCCCTAATTTGGAATGTAAGCCCTTTCTTGTGGACAAAATTACTGCCCAGCCTAAGGGTAATGAAGACAAAAAGCTCCTCAATTACTATTTGTAAAAAGCTTATCTAGACTTGCTTCTGTTTCAGTAAAATGAATAATGAGAATGTCTCCATCATCTCTTGTAATAAAAGTTGAAACAAAACCTCAGTCGTTGTTGTAATTTTCGGTGTATCTCCTTGCTCCAGTGAACTGAAGATCTGAATCCTGTTCTTAATTCCTGAAAAAGCCACAGGATAGGGCAGCTTCAAAGAGAAATTGCTGAAATCCCCAATTTTCCAAAGCATGTAATGAAACCCATATTTTGCACATGTTTACTTAGTATCTAATAGAGAACAGGCTGTACTCCCAGATTTTTCATTAAAATCAAACCATCCCCTGACCACTGCCACAACTCAGCTCACACTGGTTTGTAACTGGATACACAAAACCCAAATTGCATTATTGCACTAACCTAAATTGCATTTATTTTTCACTGATTTATTTAAAATGCAATAAGAACAATTTTACCATAAAATGAGCAGTGCTATGTTTATGTGGGACAATAATGAGGTTTTTCCAAAACTGACTGCACCAAGAAAGTACAAGGTCTGCTTCACCATTTAATTCCAGCTGAAAGGCAGAACACAACTAAATCAGGGCTGCAAATCATCCCTGTACAAGGATGAGAGCAAAAGTGTTGTAAAGATGCAGATCCTTCAGGGCTGAGACACAAAATCTCTGGTTTATTTTATTATTTTTTTTCCCTTTTGCAGATGAACTGTGGGACTGTATTTTTTCCAAGTTCAGGCTCTGAATTTCATGCAGGAAAAAGAATGCATGTCTTGTAGCTGTCAAGGGATAGCACAAAAATGATAATTTTACTCAGTTTTTGCCACAGGTAAATCATCATTCGCCACTTAAAATTGCTGTTCCAATGGTGTGACATAATTTTAACCATATCATCATGAATAGCAACACTGCAATTACATCTGAGAATTCACTGAAGTAAACATCTCATTTCTGCAGTGTCAGACAACAGGCAGCATCCTGCAGACTACAGCTCCACATTTCAGCAGAAATCAATTCAACCAACAATAGAGCTGATTGACAGGAAGCTTGACGCTATTAAAATCACACAACAAAAAACTGATTTTCTCCAAGTGATAAAAAATGGATGGAGCATCTACACTCTCCTCATATTGTCTTCCTGCAGGAAAAAATAATAACACAGCTGAAAACCAAAACAACTTTTTAGGGCCATCTTTAATTACGGTAATTTCACAACTATGAGGCACACTGGATTATAAGGCGCACTTCTGGGCGGTCGGCAAATTTCCGAACTTTGTCCATATATAAGGTGCACCGGACTACAAGGCGCACCATTTTTTAATTTAAATTTTCCAGCGAGGATCCTCTGCTGGTTCTCCCCGTGCCTGCCGGCTCTCGCTGAACTTCTGGGTTGCCAAATTCCTGAACTTTTTCCATATATAAGGCGCACCAGACGATAAGGCGCACTTCTGGGTTTCTATCAAAGTTTTTGTCAAAATTAGCCTTGTAGTAGTGAAATTACTGTAACTCCAAGTCTGAACTATTGCACAAGAACAAGAACTGGACAATTTTCAGGTTACATTTTTTAGTGAGCTGCTATTTCAGGATAACCTGCAAAAGGAATCTCCACAAACTGATTTATGCAGTGGTTGCTGGTTAATGATTCCTCTCAGTGTGATTTCTAGAGCTCAGGAGCTGCAATCATCACTTGGGGTGTGAAACTGAGGGAGCAGTAGCAGAAAATCTCTGGTCGTTCTCACCAAATGAAATGTTTTTTAGAAACACCCCAGTGGATTGCTGTGGTGCTGGTGCACAAAGGCAAACAGACAAAGTGCTCTGCAAACACAGCTAAACCACAAACTCCTTTTCCAGCTCAGTCCTGAGGTGAGTTTTTCCCTATTCACGCTGAGAAATAAACCAAACAAAATCTGCCAGGGCAGCGTGAGGCTCAGCCAGAGAAAAACAATTGTAATAACCTGGAACTATTGTCTTCTCCCCTGACCTCGGAGGTTCACTGCCATTTCTCCATGCAGCAGGAATAACCTGAGCCATTCCATCTTTCTGACATGAGCAATGAGCTTCGATTAAAAGGAGCTAAAAGAAGAAAAGCTACTAATATGTTTTATACAGTCACTGATCAGTCCCTGACATGAAATATTTCATTTGCTTTAGGACATTAAGAAGTGGTGTGTACCTAAAAACAACAGCTTGGATGATGGTATATCTATCATTATATACATCATAAAAACAAGCAGGACATAAATTTGTTTCTGCCTGTTAAAGTCTAATTACCTGTAAAATCATTACTTGGCACTTTAACAAATTGACACAATCAACTTAATGATCCTTAACATATTACAATTTGCAATGTGTTTCTGCTTGCTGCCTGTCCAAACCACAGTAAATATTTGCTGGTTCAGGTGACACCACAGCAAGGGTCAGATCTTAATTTTTTCTGCTAAGTACGAGTAATTGCAGTGTTGTCACTTGCCATGGTGCCTGTGTTATCTCATCAGCCCTGCAGCTGGAGATAACAGCAGAGCTTTGGAGCATCCTCTCTTCAAAATGATATTTAATATTTATGCCTTGTTTCTTAATATTTGGAAAGACATGCAGGAATCCTGTTCGGAATGTGGCCTTCAGATAATCCCATTTATGACAGCACATGCACAGTTGTTTGCCATCACCTTTTTTAATACCTGAGATATCCATGTTACAAAACTCATGTGAGAGCTGCCAGACTGTTCCCCCTGACCACCCACCTTTAGCTCTAAACACTGATTTATTTTCTTTACAGCATCATCTGGCAATCCAAGAACATGACCAGACATAGTTTATTCTTTCCCACTGATGTAAAAGCTTTCTCCTCTGTGAAGACTGCAATATCCAGATCCTTGGGAGAAAACCAACCCCCCTCAGAACACATACAAGCTGAAAATGTTGTGAACCAGCATCTGCTATTTTATCTGGGAGATAATAACTTTCTACAGCAGTTGGTTTTAACTCTCAAAAGTCCTATGTTCAAGGCTGGAATATTTTCAGACACAGACTACTTAAAATTAATGAAGTGACTTCAAATAAAGTGTTCTATATCAAAGTCATGAAGAAAGAAACTCATTAGATGCTGAAGGAATGAGACTTTACAGGTGTTCTGATGCTATTAAGTGCTTGTGCCATCCCTTCTGATTTCTAAAAACTGTGCAGAGCCTCTAAGTAAGTTCTTGAAAATTTAATTTTGATTTTTAGTTACTTTGATGTTCCTTTTCCTAATATTTAGAAAGTGCAACAGAAAATATTTTAAGTTTCTTTTGCTTGTCACTTTATAGTCCTTCCTTAATTTGTCCCTATGGAAGAATTTACTTCCCATTCTCATGACCATCCTCTGAATCTTCTCTATTTCTAACAGATATTTATATCAAAGGACATCATTAACCCCAAAATCAAGGGAAGCCGCTGAAGATCAGATAATGCTTAATGAAGGCACCAGAGAAACTGAAAATCCCCTTAACATTAAAAACTAAAATAAAAGCTGACAATACAGTTTATAATCTTCCAGGGTTTCTGTGATCTCTGTTTAATCATATAGAAATGTAAGAAAAATGGAACTATCTCAAATTGAATAACTCTTTTTTAGTTATTGTAGAGCTGTTGCACTACAAATGAAATCCTCAGATCGGGAAAAAAAAAAAAAAAGCAGAAATATTTTGAAAGACTGAGTTTAAGATGGCAATTCTGGTGTTTAATCAATCCTTACACTGACATATTACCAACTGATCTTCTAATTAAACCACGACAGTATCTTGATCAACAGAGGCAGGAACAGAAGTGGAAGAAGGACGTTAAGATTGGATTTGTAACCTTCATAATTTTTCATTTCCCCTTTATCTTCTCTCTAATAAAAATTATCTAATAAATTACACAATTTCATTAAAACACTAAAGCTCTTTTACCCTTTTCTTGTTAAATACATAACTCCTGCACCTTTAAGAGTGGAAACACCTCTATAAAATACTAAAGGTAAGAAAATTGCCTATTTGCCAAGTTCATTCTTAAAAGAGCTGCAGGATCCCTTTCTTAAACTTCAGCTTCCTGTATCTTCAGGAAGATTTCCCCCCTCTATTTCTTCCCAGACTATCCTGTCAGTCAGCCAAGCTGCAGTTATTGATGGCCAGTTTACAGACACTTGTTCTCAACCCAGCATTTATATTTTTTGAAGCTCTTCCCTCCACTTCTCCTCATTATCTTCTCTGCATTCTGATTGCTTTTAGAAGGAGCGAGTCTTTGTCAGAAGCTTTTTCACAGTCTGCTGTCTCGTCCATATGTCTGGCAGTTTGCTTTGTGTTTTAGGTGATTTGTCACCAAATGGATTTGGAGACAGGGTAGAGAGCTTGTTCCTACAGCTGTACACATTCGTCTGAGAATTAGGACAAAATAATTTAAATTCAGTGAGAAGGCTGACATTTTTCTTGGAGCATTCTGCTTTAATCCTATTTGCATTTTCCTAAGAAGCCAGTTCCTGCTGAACAGCAAGATGAGGACGGTACAAGGTCTCCTGAGGGGCTCTTTTCTGAATCCATTCATGAAAAACTTACTCATGGGAAAACCAAAACACCATAAAGGATTCAAAATGTTCGAAACAAGAAAGGAACAAATATGAATGTGATGCTTAATGAAACACTACACTCCATGAAAATGTCAAAAAGAGAACTTGTCCTTCTCTCCATCTCAGCTGTAAAAATCGTTTTGAGGGTGAATCCCAGGAGCAGTGCAAATCCTCACAGTATTTCTCAACATGCTGGGGAAGGGGAACCTAAGCCTTGGAAGACTCAAACATGAGAGCAAGGAGTTTCCTGGCTGGAATTATCTTGCTGTTGAGACAAGCTCTGTCTTCTTTTATGCACAGACACATCTTCCTGCAAGTCTAAAAATAAAAGCATCCCTGTTTTACCCTGTTTCCAGCACAAACCCAGCTCTGCACCAGCTTCTGTCCCAGCCCAAACTAGCACAAGTCATTACTGATTAACAGAGAAACAACTACACAATTTGCACAACATTTCTAAAATTTCTGCATTTCTAAGAGGAAGTTCTTCTTGGTGTGTTATTACATGAAATTAAGTAGAGGTTTTACCTCCAGAAAAGTGCATGTGGCTCGTTAACATTAATGAGAAAAAGCCTTTTGTAGTGGTGGGAGAAAAATATACCCATGTGACATTAGACATACAAGGCTCATTTAAAAAAAATCACCAAAATCTTGCCTCAGTTCAGGTCAGTGATGGATACAAGGACCAGGAGTGATAATTTATTCCCCAGAACAATGTAGAGTGGTAAAACTGCTGTCCAAGCTCACAGGTACCTCTTGCTATTCCATTTGTATTTTGGTGGAACCAAGAGTTCAGGCCTGCAGGCTTTAAAGCATGTAATAAAGATGTTGAAATTTGGAAGTCACGTTGATTTCTAGTGGGGAACCTGACACAGAATGTCACAAAGAATAAAAGCCAGAAAGCTGAGCATGAAGTCTTACTAAGAGTGGGCCTAAAACAAGAGGCAGACTGTATTTCCACTTCAGTTTAGAGTCAGAAAGGGCCTGTTGCTCTCATTTCTGTGATGACCCATGTTTTCCCCTGGCAGTTTAGAGCTAATCTGTTAGATTGATGACTGGCTGTTTTTCCTTCTTTACCTTTGGTTTCTCTGTCCATTGTGTTTGAGCTCTCTCTTTCCCTTGTCATTCACTGCCTTTTGTTTCCCCTCCTATGATAAAATTATTCCTTTATGAGTGTTCATAAGGATTAAGGCAGTCATTGCTTAAACACAGATATAAACAGGGGAGATTCTGCATGCTGCCCTGGAGAAATTGGTCACAGGTACTTGAATTCACAGAGGTAGAAAATTGTCAGCATCTGTGCATCGGAACTTGCTTTCAGCTAGCTAGGATTTAATATTCAAGAGTAAGATTCAAGAAGAACTTAGAGGAATAACAGGAGCTGTGGCTGAAACCAGAAGTAGCATCTTCAGGAAAACATCCTGGAAAACACCAAGATGCTAGGAAAAAACATTTCTCTGCAATAACCAATTTTCCTAACAAATCAAATGTTGTCACAGGGATGAAAAACACAAAAAGCTAGCTCTGACCTTCAATAAATCTGATGTGTCCTGTGTTGCACTGGAACACTCTTACATCTTTCAAAAGTAGAAATCATGTGTAAAAAGGAAAAGACTGTGCCATTGTCACAACCACTTTCAATAGTTAGGAAAAATATGGTAAAGATTGAGAACTGTCATTGTGGGGGAGAAAATGGGGACCCAGAGGAAGTCCACTTCCAGAAATGATGGCAAGGTTGCCCATGGCACTAAGGAAGGAGCACGGCCCCCTTTTTTTAGGAGTTCTTCAGTCCATGCCACATTCCCAAGTGTCTCTGATATCACTGCAGTGATTATCACAACCTGCAGCCCCTCCTCAGAGCTCCATATGTGACATTTCCTGCTTTGCATAAATTCACAGGGAGCTTGCAGTTCATATGTTTCCTCACAAATGTCTCAGTGTGGATCGCAGAGATGCAGCTTAGAGAAGCTGGTTGTACAGAGCAACTTTCATATCTGTATTTCATTCACATCAAATCCTTTTTTCCTCTGACATATATCATGTATCAGGCTTTGGGTCCTGTCACTGAACTTTGATTAGATGCCTAAGGAAAAGCTCTGTAAATGGTGTTGCATTTAATTTTACACTATCCTTGCTCACCTCTACAACTGCGCAATAAAATAAAGGTTTTATAGCTCTAGAACTGAAGAAATGCTCTGATTTTAAACACATGAGCAGGAAAAACAGCAATTAAATATCTGATGCAAATTAATTATTAATAATTTTTATTTGTAATATTTTCCCTGTTTTATTCATAGATCTTAAGGGGAAAAACTATTAATTGGAATCCAAGGTACCCATATTCACTTAAAAATAGTATTACCACCTATCTATATGAATATGTATGGATGTTGTAATCGTATCTTGAGTACAAATCTCCATCTGTGTGTGAAATGTTGTGTTCTGCCATGCTGGCTGCTCTGTGCTACATCCCTGAGCTGACTGCCCCAGGCTGAGCAAAAGAATCCCAAACCCTGCCAAGCCTGGAGTGGCAACGAGTCCAATGGCACGTTGGCCAAAGCCATATTGCTGAATTTCTCACTGGCAAGGGAAAGACTGACAGTGCTAAGTCATCCCCAGAGCTAATTGAAAATCGTGTTTCAATTTACATGTTTAGAACTCTACACTAAAAAAAAATATTCCCCAAATCTTGTCTCCATCTAAATTCCTGTCAATTTTTTTTAGTGATCTCATTTTCCCAGTGAGAAAGCTGCAATTCCTTTTTGCCTGGGTGAAAGGCACAAGTGATATCTGCAGCTTTACCCCCATTTGTTGTTCGAGAAAAGAATAAAAATATTCTCTGCTTTCAACCTGTCAGATGCTCTATATTTCACATTATCTAAAACAGCCACAGATTTTAGAAAAGTCACTGTGATGCCTTTCCCAAAAGAAGTGTCACTTCAGAAATCACTCCTTTACAATATAGTTATGCATACATTAAGAAAATTGCATACAATCAACTTCTTTTTTGATTAAGTGTTCTTTTAGAGGAAAGGCTGTAGGCAAACCAATTCATACAATCAGATTCAATATTTAACATCACTTCATCAAGAAAAGCAGTCCAAAAGTAATCTTCCTGAGATGATACCACACAAATTACACCCAGCTTCCTTTAGAATTTGATTAGGTGAAGAGATAAATCATAATCAGCGCTTGTTATCTCTGTGGTCTATTTTTATTAACAATAACCTTCCCAACGTGAGCAGTAAGCAAGAAATCTGTATTTTAAGCCAGTAATTTTTATCTAATGAAAATTCTGCTTTTAAAGCATCATGACTCAACCCAGCGGCTTTCCTATTTCTGCTGGTTTTTGACTGACTCACTGCTTCTCAGAGGACAGATCCCTGCAACAATGCTTCATTCTGCAAAGTGCTCAAGATGCTGATGATCATCTGAGCAAGATTTATTTTTGCTTTCCAAGAAATAAAACTGACAGACTGGATTTGCAATTCCAGATGTTTAGTGTTACTCATAAACCACAAAGGCCTAAATCCCACTGAATTCCAGTTCAATGCAGCCTTTTTGTTGCCTATTGCATAATGGAAGAAACAGCAAAGATTTGTTTTAGACCAATTTCCCCATTAAACAAATAATCTCACTAATAATGAGTGAATAATAATGAAAAACCCAATAAAGACACCAACTCATTCAGCTGTTAAAATGCACCAGATTTGAAATACTGGAATCTGCTGAAAGTCTGTCCTTTCTACAAGTGCAGAATTGATATCTACTCAAAAAAGAAAAATCATACTCTTAAATGAGAAAGGATTACCTAGCTCATGGAAGTTTAATTAAGCATACACTCCAGGCACAATATTTTAATATTCTAACCTGTTTACTCCTTTGTAGAGAGATTTAGATTTAATAAATTGATAGAGATGTCACTTGTCATGAGTTCTGCTAGACCTTAATTGGAAATAATTTATTATATTTATCAGAAGTTGCAGTTAAAATGGAGAGGACCAAAATTTCTCACTGTATTTAAGTAGATCTTGGAGCACAGGGTGATGGGGTGGGTGGGTTTATTTTTGTTCTTTTTGTTTGTTTGTTTGTTTGCTTTTTTTTTTTCCCAAGAACCCTTTGTACATTAACATTTTTCTTTAAAATAAAAGCTTCTGGAATTGGTTTAAAAATATGTAACAATAAAATATTGGGACAGAGATTCCACCGCATAACCATCAAGTTTTTCCAGAGTGAAACATTAAAAAATAAACCCTATTGTCCAGTTTTTCTGCTCCAGGCTACTGAGCTGGTAATTAGGTTTTTCATTTATTCAATAGCCTTGGAAACCAGTTTTGTTCCACATGGAAAATTCTACTGAGGAGATGCAATTACAAAATTCACCAGTTGTACTCTTTGGGCAGCTCGCGCCGTTTTTATTTTCTAAAGCAACAGCTTTTGGTAACTTGTTCAAATGAACGAAAGGGTTGTTCCTATCTTCAAGGGAAGGAATTTTAATTATGAGTGTCTGTCCTCAGTTTAGCCCATGGATTTGCCCGGTTCAGGGATGCTTAAATTTATCAGAGGAGGCAACAAACAGCCTCCTAAAAATCTCCTCCCAGACTAAACCAAAAAGTTGGAAATTTGGTTTATTTCCAAATAAGTCTGAGAAACATAAAAACTTAATCTTTGCTTTAAGTGAAAATATTCACAAGACCACTACCTGTGGAGCTGCTGAGCTCTGTAGATTGGGTCAAGCTAACCTTGAAATACTGATTAGATAAAATTAATAATGCATTTGCTCCTGTAATCCTGGTTATCCACACTGTCCTGCAGGAAAGGCCATGCTCAGTGTTTTTATAGACTCACCAAGCACACGTATTAGCACAGCAGTCTGTCTGGTTGCAGCAGAAATACAATTATGCAAATGAGATGTGTGCTCCCTGAAGACTGCTAATAGAATGATTGACCTATATACTGTTTAATTTGTTCTCATGCTTTCCCTTTATTGTCTTCCAGCTGCACCAGAAATTAAAACTTGTAAACTGCATCTCTCCCCACTTATATATCAAAGGTGCTCGTGTCACTTTGTGTCAAAAGCAATTAAGAGTTTGCACGCTCCTTATCACCAGCAAGACATTGAGGGTTGGATGGTTTTTATTTTGTATTTTTTAAAAAGCAAACCAGTGCTTCTATAAACCCTGTGCATTAGAAGCACAGGAAAAGTTCTCAATTTATATTTAATAGTAATAATGATAATAATAATAGTAATAATAATAATAGTAATAATAATAAATAGCTAGAATAAAACTGTTTTTAGACTGACACCAAGGAACTGGTAATAAGCTAAAAAGAAGAATATTTTTTAAAAACAAAGTAGGGAAATTGCAAGGATTTCACTGGAAGAAGTTGTTTTTATTTAAGAGCTATCTAATTGTTTTCTGTTAATACAATGGGGTGCTTTATCTATTCAGCATATCAAAGTTCTAGCAGGGCAAGAAAAAAGTGTCAGTAGTTGTCAATGGGCTGTTGGTGACCCCATCACTATTTGCAGACAAGGCTTATTTTGCTTCACCACTGCAATTTCTTAAACCCAATTTTTTTACTGTTGATTCCAATAAATGTTTGCAGAGAGGTAAAATCTAAGTGCTAAATGAGATATTAAATGACACACATTCGGCTCTAGTTGCTAGTCTGAAAATGGATTTGCTTAGCATTAAATATCAAATTTTAGATAAAAATGACCAGAACAACTTGACTGTGCCAAGTCATAAGATGACAATCTAAGCAGAAAAAAAGTATTATTTGACTTCATCATTGCTCATGTGTATCAGCAATATTTAGAACCACGTCCCTCCCAAGGGATCTCAAAACATGTCCAGCCCTACAGAATCCCAGAAAACCTCTCTTTGGAGGTTGAACAGGTCAAGAAACTAAAAGCAGCCAAGAGGGTGCAAAATTCTCTGTACTTTGGAGAGCTACAGCAGGCACCCAAATTAATTTTCAAGTTGTGTTTGCACTTTGACATTTTAAATCTGCTGTCGCTGCCATTGGAGCCTGAGATCGATTGTCAGATTCTGGCCCACACTGCATGGGATTTGTTGTCTTTTTAAACCAGCTTTACTTTTTGTGTGCTTGTTTATAGCAAATTTGCTTTTCTTAAGCTGTAAATATTTGATGGGAAGCAAAGCAAGAAGTGAAAAGGACATGCAAACAAAACGAGCTGCAACGTTCAGCAAACGTCAGGGGGTGAAGGAGCCCCATGGGTTGGGTTTGTCTGGGCAGATTTTGGGGGGTTCCAGGGCTGACTTCTGAGGGAAGCTGCCAGAAACCATCCTTGTGTCTGATAAGAGTCAGCTCAGCTCCAAGAGCCCATAGAGATTCATTCTGGAGCATTTTGGGAAGGACTCACGTTGGAGATGTTGTGAAGGCTGAATCCCTGTCTAGAGCAAAGCAGTCAACAGTTCCAGCCCAGGAGAGCTTCATACACAGATGGATTTCCTTATCCTGAAATTAATGAACTGCAGCAGGTCTACAAAAAAAGGACAAAACTATGTAAAGGAGCTTTAACTTCAGAGGTCAATGACATATCCCCAGGACTCCTTAAACGATGAACTTCAGGGACTTCAGAGAGAGCCCAGTGTCCTGGTCAGCAGACACACAAACTCCTCTGCAGGGCACTTACAGCAATTTTTCCTCTGAAGATTCTCAGCTGAAGCCTCCCACTGAGCTGTGACATTTAATACTCTCATATGTATGGAAAAAAAATCTCCTTGATACACATTCCCAGCTCAGACGAAGCATTTAGATTGGGAGAGAAGAATTTCAGGTGTTGAAATTGTAAATGGAGATAACAGTTGAAAATGTCAGCTGTATCTGAAAGAAAAATCATTTGACAAGATAGATTCATTAACTCTTCATCCTTCTTTGATGCAATGATTTCCTGTTGTGTTTTTCAGACATTCACGCCTCAGATATTGGAACTCATTAAGGTTGTTTTTTGTTTTTTTTCATCTCTCCCCAAGAGGAAATTCACATTTAAGCAGCTGAAGAAAACAAACTGGGAGTTGCAGGAACACTTCTGCAGGTCCTGCTCCCAGGACATGACTCAGAAATAAAACTGGAGGTGTTCCCATGCCACGGCCTCCGTTCTGACACTCCCCAGCACGGGAGGTGCAGGAGGATGTCAAAACCAGGAGAGGAGATGCCAGAGGAACCATTCTATCCCTGTGTGAGCCAGGGAAAACCAGGCACTGCAGCAGCCTGAAAGATGAATTCCAGTGGGATATGAATGCGCTGCCCAGCTGATGCCAGCAAAGAGGAAATGGAAATTCAGAACTTTCCCCTTGGTGTCCCTTGTGCCCTGGGCTGTGCACAAATTATCCTTGCTCAACTCCTCCTATGCACAAACCACCCTGCTACATGTAGGGCAGCTCACCCAAGGATTTTGTATAATAAAATCAACTTCCTTTTCATAGGATCTTCAAATTATTACAGTCATTTCCCTGCAGAAAAGTTCAAAATATGGCTTTTTTTCCCCTGTAATTTTTCATTTCCCAAACTCACCATAGGAGTTGAGATTTATTAGTGGCCATGCTTGTAAAAAGTGAAATTTAGGCCAAATAATTCAGTTTATTGGCTGCAATGTCGTATTGTTCAGCTACACAGTTGTGTCAATTGCCAAAGTGTAATTCAGGCCATACTGTGTGTTGCAGTATAAATCTTCTAAATCCCACATGATTTATGCAACTCACACTAAAAGTTTTGAATATTCATAACAATCCTCACAATCTGTGGGCAAAATAGACCCATAATAATTCACCAATCATTTAAAATAATTAGTACGTTGGAGGATTTTCATTCTGTGATCAATAATTGAACAGTTAAAGGGGTAAAAATCTGTCAAGTGAATTATTCATGGTAAATCTCACCCACTGCAAGCAAAAACTTCAAAGAACACGGCCCCATTCTGCTCCCTGAGACAGGAACAGTGGATTGCCAGGGCTACAGGTCCCATGGGGAAGAGCTCAGGTTTTGGTGGGAATCATAAGAGAATTAAAATATTCAGGGTTAAACAGACAACAGCAGCTTCATCAGTAAACTGTGTTCAGTGGCTCTGTGCCATTTTCAGGTATGGAATCAAATCAGAGCCAAAATTTAAAAATCCCACTGGCACAGCCAGCTAGTGCTGCCCATCCACTCAGCTCCAGCATTTTGGAATCATTTGCTGAGCAATATAACGTGTGGAGGCTCCAGAAAACAGAACTAAGGCTATTTTCATTATAAAATAACACCTCTTTGTTTTTTCAATGTATCATTGTGCTACAGAGATGTAACAGAGGTTTTGAATAATCATAACGATCATTGTTTTTAAACCAATTAACTAGTTTATGGTTATTTTGTGTTCCTCTTCCAAGTGCTATTAATTGTCGTTATCTACTGATTAGATAAAGAGTACAGAAGTCTGTGCTGGGGGTTCCAGATGCATTTTTTCAAACTTGAAAATAGTAGCAAATCTCATTTGTTAACATAAAATTACATTTCAAAATTGCATTATTAATAGAAAAATATCTTGCCAATGAAGATTAATAGAATACCATTAGAAGACATGGATTTTCTAGCTTTATTAAATCAGTCTCCTAGGAACAAATTGTGTTAGGAGAAGATAATCTCACTGAATATTCCTATGCATGTGTTGAAGATTATTTTTTATTACCTCAATATATTAAGGCTACAGTAATGTGCAAGAATTAGTATCCTGATTTCTTATCACAAGTTGTACAGAGCACCGAGGCAATGAGCACTTTTCTAGGGAATATCTTATTCATGATTTGGAGAAGAAGAAAGATGATTGCGACTTCTAAATTGCTAAATTCATTTTAGAAGAGAAAGAACACAGACAGGAAGCAGAAATGAAAAATATGTGAGGTCTGTGTGGTACAGCACAGGGTATGAATGAATCACTGCATCTCTGAAAGCAGAGAAGTTTCCCCTCACCTGACCTCCATTGAGTCACTCAGGAGATAGAAGGAAATGATGGATCTTTGCTCATCCTCACTATTTTCTATTTCACAGTCTGGAAGGAAAAGATGAAAACGTCATGTGATGAGATTTTAATGTCATGAAATATGAAAGACAGTTAAGACAGGAACCCTGATCTGAGTATGGCACCTGAAAACTCTAAAGCACAACTCTCCTAAGCTCACCGTCATAGAGGATTTCAAAATGCTTGTAGATAATTTGTACCTCTGTTTCTGTTTTGGAGGAAACAGAGCTTGCTCTTAGTTTGATAAATTCGCTTACAGGCTCAAAGCAAGCACCAGGAACAGGGAGTCTTAAGGAGCACTGGGAATAGCTGCTTGCAACAATACAGCTAAAATAAAACCTCTGTGAGGTGCTGAAATGCAGACTCTTTGCTCAGGGCTTAACCAATACTTTCGAGCTGGCATCTGTGACAAATCGGTTCTGGATTATTAGTCAGACTTGAGGCTATTGTTGGGGCATCAATCTCTCATTTCATGGCATCTGCTCATTCACCAGCCTGTACAGCTCTGTGTCACAAAGTCAATTTTTGTCCAAGGATTTGATAGATGTTAATGCGATTGTTTCAGCCTCCATCCTTTTGTTCCAGTGAAGATGGCTCAAGCTTCACTCTGCAGAATCTTTTAAGACTGAAGCTTGATTGGATAACAAGGCATAAGTTTCGAGTTCATCTCTCCCTCTCTTCTGCCAGATTTCTCTGCTTAGGACACAATTCAGCAACCAAAACCCAAAGAAAAGGAGTGTAATTTTTTCCTGGCACGTTGTGCTGTTGGCAGATGTTGCTCTGGGATGGATTTTGGGGCTGAAGGATCCCCCGTGGTGTCTCTGGGACTCAGGACAGTGCCTGCTGACCCTGCTTCTGGATTTAGATTTACGGAATTTATTCAATATTGCATTATCTTTACTCACACTTTTAGAGTTTGAGGGATAATACAAGTTTTGGAAATGTTTGATTTAAAAATGGGATGGATTTTACAAACTTTGACTTGGGTTATCCTAACTATAAGAATATGGTTTCAAAAGAAAATGGGTGATATGTTCCCCATTCTTTTCCATTACCAACCAGTGAATTAATTTCTGATTTTAGCTATAAATACCAATTGAGAGATATTTGATTAAATGACTAACCAAGCATTAATGAATTTTCATTACTGTATGAGGCAAATGAATATATTAACATATGATTCTTAATGATACCTCATCGATTTTTAAAAACAAAGTCTCTATCACAATTATTTTTAAAATCAGCACTGCAAATGATAACTCATTTTAATGCTTATATTCAGCATGGTGGAATCAAAATCAAAAATATATAATGGAAAAATAAACCTCACTTGGAAATTAGATTTGCAATTAGAAAAATTATGCATCTGATGGAATTCTTTTATGAAAGTGAAGAATTCATCCTTAGATTTTTAAGGAGAGGAAACCTATTTCATATAAAGTGATGCTCCCTGTAAAATTTTAACACAGAGAATAATTTTAGTTTTCAAAATGTCTCAGCCAGGGTGAAGTGCGATGTGTGGCACAAACTGCAGCTCCATGATAAAACTGATATCTGTCAGGTGCCACATTAGAGTCCCCTAATTAGTATTACTGCTCTTACATATCTGTCAAACACAGGACGGACCAACAAAACCTAATTAGCTGTTTAAACTCATTGCTGTGCCACGTTTAATCTTGAGCTTGTCACATTGAAATTTCTTTAAACCTTAATAATATTCAAGATCATGCACTCGTGTTCAAGGCAACATGTGTTTGAGCCATAATGAATGGCTGATGGGGAAGTATTCTTTATGACTCAGACAACTTTTTTCTTTATTTATCCAGGTCCCTCATTTATCTTTTCTATAAGATTTATGAGGTTGTTTTATTCAAATAGTGGAAAACTAAAATCTAATAACTTGTTTCGCACTTCATATGTTGCTAATTCTGCTGCATTCTTGATCACTAATACCATAATTTTAATGGCATTAATAATTAATGGTATTAAATCCACCTGAAATATGATCCAGCTGAAAAGAAGTGCTTAACTTAATACAAATATTTAATTTGTATTTAGCATTAAGCATATAGACTAGTTTAATTGTATTCAGAGATTCCAATATGTGGGAAAAAAATTGTTGGAATTTCTTAACTTCTTTATAACCATTTTTCAAGGAAACTCTAGATGTGAAGCTAATTCAATCATCAATATCAAGAGGTAAAAACTCTCTGCAATAAAGAAATATTAAGAATTGCCATAATTTAGCATTTTCATCTTTGATTTTACATTCTGAAAAGCAGCTGCAGATGTTTGCTACTCTGAGATGTGCTCCCAGTCCATTTCAAGCACTGGTAATTTAATAAATGTTATTAAAAGAACATGTTAAGAAGCAACGGAAAGTCATAACAGAAATAGAGCAGTGGTTCCTATAGAACACTTGCATTAAAGTTTGCTACAGAAAGTGGATGTAGGAATTCTTGTTGGAGTGAAATGGAGCAATTAATTTTCAAGGTTCCTGAATGCTTTTCTCAAAGAAAGCTGGATGCAGAAAACAGGCAAGGAAGGCCTTGACAGAGCTTTTTTGTAGAGAAAAAAAGATAAACTACACCAGAGCTGTGCCTCAGTGGGTGACACAAGGACCAGACCTGGGCATCTCCAGAGGCTTAGGGCTGATCCTGAGAGGGAATTTTGTGGATACCATTAGGGCAGATCCTGAGAGGGATTTCTGTGGATACCATTAGGGCAGATCCTGAGAAGGATTTTTGCAGGTACCATTTTGATGTTCCCAGATGGTTTTGAGCAGCTGAGCCTTAGGGCTGGAGTCACAAAAAAGCCAGGCTGGGGCACCTGGACAAACATCATCAAATGCAGCCACACTCCTAGGGCTTCTCCTGGTAAGAAGCAGTGTTAATATAATATAAAAAAGGCAATTTTCTGTTTCTCTAGACAGCTCTTAAATATATATCTGCCTGCAAAATTTTCAAGCTCCAAAATCATGAATACCATTAATGCCTTGTGGGGGTTGTGCCAAGAGAAATCAATTGTAGACAAATATTTTGTATATTCACCAACTCTACACATCCCCTGTCATCTGTCACATAAAACCATTAAAAAAAAGGAGTTATCAAGGAGGAAATATTTTTTCTCCTTTTCTGATGAGGTGATAATATTGTACATAATTTTGGATGAGGAGTCTACAGGATGGATGGATGCCCTGCACAGGGCTTGTACAAAAAATGGGAAAAGGGGATGTAAAAATGATAGTGTTGCACTAATTGAAATAAATCATTAGATATTTTTGCCTTAATAAAATTAGTTCATGTGTTCTACTGCAGGCTCTTGAAGGGAAGAAAAATAATGTGATATTCAAAGTTAGGCAAGGAGCATCTACTCAGAGGAGAAATGCCCACAATAAAACCTCTTCCAACAAGTTCAGAATTCATATTCAAAATAAATAATCAGAGAACATATCTGTTTTGGCATGCTGTAATTAATGACTCCTTGGTATTGACAGCAAGGTCAGGTTTTTTCATGTTTCATAAATCTCTTTAAATAAGAAAGATAAGGCAACAGTTAAAATACTTTTTTCTTCTTCGATTCTCTGTGATCTTAATGGAAATTAGCCCCCCCAAAAAATGTCACCATTAATTCTCTAAATCTTAGCCTGAAGTTTCCTGATACACCTAATTTTGTGAATTTGAACAACAATAATTTACACTCAATGTTATTGACATACATGTTGTGACAGAAGCCTCATTTTTGATTTAGACACTGCTAAACTAAACAGGAAGACACCTCCATGTCATGTTGAGTTCTTAATTTTTTTCCCTCTATTTTTCATTATCTGCCCTGATTAAAGAGGTCAATTCCTATTCTAACAACAGTGTACAGAGAATAAATTAATAATTTGCTGTGTCAATGCAATTCTTTTTAAGTGACAAGCTGCAAGTCCTTTTGCACTGCTTTGCTGTCCAGCTGATAGGACCCAATTTATTCAGGTTATCACATTTTCTAAGCTGCTTCCCCTCTGGCAGCTATCACTCTCCATCAGAATCATAGGCCTAAACCAATACTTGATTATTTCTAGATATTTAGGCAGCTGTCCTGTTGATGTGATCTCAAATGAGATTTATTCCTTCTAACAGAAAACCCAGTGTTGATTCACTCAGCTTTATGCTCCTGTAATCAGCAGGAAGCTATCAGGCAGTCTCCATTTTATTTAAACTGCATTGACTAGCTCAGCTCATGCTTTTCTTCAGTACATATAATGAAAATATGGAGCGAACAGTTTTCCTAGATGATTGACCCATTTAAATGCTTAGGGGTTGGAAAGAAGATGACCTAAAATAAAATTCGGGATACAGTCTGTACCAAATGTATCTCCAGTTTGGATTTAAGGTTGGAATACAGACCGTTTACAAGTGTGACTGAAATAACAAATAAAATAATTGAAATATTTATTGTATGCAATGCTGTCAAGTCCCCTCCTTTTAGTGAGGAACAGAATATGTAACAATTATAGAATTTTTCATTAAACTTTTGCATTTAAATCCATTCACACATCTCTCTTGTGCCAGCTACCACAGAACAATGGAATGATTTGGGTTGGAAGGGACCTTAGAAACCCTCTGGTTCCAAGCCCCCAGTTAAACCATCCAACCTGAAAACTTAATGCACAAAGCCATTATCTGCTCAGTTTAGGACATAAAAAAGCCATGAAATCATCTGTTTCCCCCTTGTGCAGTGAGCTCATACCCACTGAGGCTGAGCTGGATGTTCAGCTGCCTCCATCAATAAAAATGTCACAAAGAAAGCTCTGCAGTGGTGCCACAAGATTTGTGTTTGTGGCTCGTGTAGCTGCTCCAAGGAGAAGGCAGGAATCACAAATGGAGAAAGAAGAAAAGCAGGGTGTTGGAATTGTGTGTGATTTCTTTGGGCCACACTGCAATTATTTCACACGTATAAGGCACACCCGCGTATAAGGCGCACTTCCTGGTTCGGATCAAACTTTCAGTCAAAAAGGTGAGCCTTATACATGTGAAATTACTGTAACCCTCACACTGCACGAGTTCTCTGTCTTAAATCCAGCTTTTAGCGCACTGCCCTCTAAAGCAGCTTGGTGAATTCGACATTCTTCCTCGAGTATCTATGAATCAAAGAGCGCAAACCCAACTGGAAGGGTGGCGATGATCTTGAGATGTCATTTCCTCCTCCCTCCCTCCCTGAGCAGGGAACTGGAGACCCTGAACTTCCACCCAAACCATCCTGCTGCACTTTTGAAAGTCGTGTCCATTTTTCATTTTACATCCCTCTTACCTGCCTAGGCCAGGGCCACAAAGAACAAAAAGCCAGCACAGGAAATCTGCGCTTCAAACTTCCAGGCTTCTGAAATTGCCACAAAAATAAAATAGCATGTGCTTTAGAATACACCATGCTTCTTGGACAATTTCATCATAATTTGTCATTCATTCTGAGATATTCATTTGTCTAAAAGCAATTAAAGCTTAATTGCTGCATAACCTGAATAATTTAGAAATGCAAATTAGGATAGCAGGCAAGCAAGTATGTGTTCATTAATTTCTTTGTTATCACCATCTGTTTAATTAAAAAAATGAGTTTTACTGAATGACAGCTTGCTAACTATATAAACGTTTTCCTTAATTGAAAATGTCTTTTGCAATTGAGGTCAGCATCTGACAAAAATTGTTTGAGCTTTTTCAAAAAACATTTTCTCCAAACAAATTGTTGTATTTTTAAATTCACATTAAAAAGCATTGCCAACATATGCAGTGTAATTCAAGAAATGACATCTTCACTTCTTAATGCAAAGTCATAATTTTAGAAAAAAATGAGTGCTTTGGAAAAGTGATGGTTATTGCATGAAAGGTATTATAGATTATTTTGAAAACTTTTATAAAATCCAGACTCAAAATAGGAATACCTCTGTCAAAAAAAAAAAAGAAAATCACCTAAAAAGGAAGGATGGAGCATATGATGCAGCCTTTTTGTTTGGGAAATAAAAATAAAGTAGATTTTCAAGTAGCAGAAAGAAGCAAGTTCTTTACACTAATATAAAACTCTTCATGACTAATATTTATCCAACTCCTTTTGTTCCACCTGATTTTGTTCCAAATACCTTCACTCCATCTGTAGCAGGTGAAGCTGTGGCTGCCCCTGGATTCCTGAAGGGTCAAAGGCCAGGCTGGACATTGGAATTTGGAGCAGTCTGGGCTATGGAAAGTGTCCCTGCCATGGCAGAGTGGCACTGGATGGGATTGAAGATCCTTCCAACACAAACATGCAGTAATTCTGTGATTTATATATTCAGGACAAAAAGGGAAGTCACCTGCACCACATTAACACAAGTTTTAATGCCATGGGTGTCCTGGATCTCACATTTATCTTGGGTTGGTCTAATCAGACTAAACTGGGGGCCTGAGAGCAGAGCTCTAAATAAATAATGCACAGAATAATAAATAAATAACTACGCCCACTGTGTGTTAACCAGGATTTAAGCCCTCAGCCCCATTCTTTCTGTGAGATCAGTAAACTCATTATCAGGGACTGGAATCTGGAGGAGGGCAGCAGGGCAGTGTCACACCCCTGTTCTACACACTCATCTAATATTCACCTTGTGTTGTTTACACTGCTAATTCTATTACTTTGCTGCAATTTAAGTTACATTTGGCTCCTACTGCAGTTAATAGAAACTTTCATTATGGCTTCTATGTCAGCACCAACATATTTACAGAGGGCCCACAAGGGCCTTTCTGCATCGAAGGCAAGAGTGGTGAGAAGGATGACAAAACTTTGGTGATTTGCACGGAAAACATCCCCAAGCATGCACTTTCTCTCATGCTACTTTTTGCTGCATCTCCTTTTGTAGTAAATTACTAGGGTAACTGGGAGATCTATGTATTGCATTTACTGTAATTTCATGCCTATAAGGCGCACCCTTTTGACGAAAATTTTGATCAGAACCCGGAAGTGTACCTTATAGGCGTGAAATTACAGTAAATATTTTGTCACTAGACTTTAAAAAAAGAGAAAAAAAGAGAAAGGTAAGGGTTGTTCCCCCAAACAGTTAAAAAATGTGCCCTGCCCAGTGTGTGTGGGTGCCAGTACATAAACACAAACTCAGGGTGACACTTCTGGGCTCAGCGTCATGACTGGGTAATTCCCTTGCACAAGGGGTCTCTCTCCTCAGTTAGACTTTAGTCTTTAGATTTTTCCAGGTGTGGTATAAACATCACCTGATATTTGCAGGTTCTTCCTGAATGTGGAAACAAAAATTATGATTGCCACTGAAGGCTTTGGTGATTGGGGAAAGATTGATCAAATTTTTAATGGCACAAGAATCTGACGGGAACTCCTGAGGAATCCCAAACCTGGATCTGCTTGGGGGACAAACTTTGTGTGGCTCAGGTGTTCGTGGTTATGGTGGACAAATCAACACTTCTGTGAAACAGGAAAATTGTTTATGAACAAAGAAACCCTGGTAAACAGCTGCAAGACATTTTTATTTTGTTATGATTTGGAGCTGCTCTGAAGTGAGTGTGGATATTAATGTGTTTCCATGGAATTACAGTGAAACTCTAGGGAGATTTAGCAGGTAACACAACACTAACACTCGTGTGGAAGTACAGAAGGGTGAAAAATGGTGGAGAAAAGCAGCAAAGGATCTCACTGAATGTGAAAATATAAAATCAAACTACAAGTCATCACCATGGGTTAGTCAAAGTTGCCCAATCCCAGTGTGCTGAGGTGTTAATTTCTATGTCCCATATTAACATTTTTATGCAGCAAAGGATCATTTTGGCTGGATATTTTTTCTGCTTTCACTAGATGGCAATATTGTATTATATTCCAGTATATAAGCAATGTTTAAATAAACAAGGCACAACGATAGCCAAGTAAACTGTATCAGTGCATTAAAGAAATTAAGGGATAATTAAATTTACTTCAATAGCTTGTATTTCCACAACCCCTCTCAGTAAGAATAGCACTTAGGTTTTCTCTTTGATAAACCACGTGCCACTTCCTTGGTGGCACAGTGAGATTCAGCACTTTTCCCCTCAAATTCCATCAACCCTCCCTCTGCCGTCCCCACTGAGAGGGATTGCCAATTCCTGTTTCATCACACATGATAACTAAAGGGAAACCAAAGACTAAGTGCAAACATGTTTAATCCTATTATTCAAAGTCATTAGCACAGTTTCCTCATCACTCCTGTGTATATGGGGTGGCATTGTTTGGGATCCCACTATGTGACCCTTCTGGTCCTTGTTTCCTGAATTTTCCCTTACCTCAACAAGAAGTCACATGGAATTAATTCTCTTTAGCCTCAGATTAAAGGTGTGTTTGTTTCCACGCTTTTCCTGTATCTTTACAGCAAGAACCAAGTGAAGCAGGAAACATCAGATGAAGCAGAAGATTGATTTATTGGTTAAAGGGAAGCAAAATGTATCACAGAAGAAGAATGAGAAAGCTGCAGTGACAGAACCTGCTTCTGAGGTGTGTTCTAAACATTAATTGGACCAGGAAACAGAACCTCAGTCAAGCCTGCATGCTCAGGTCATTAAGCAAAAGATTTATTTGTAGTTTTTTTCAGATTCACTAGCTGTGTAACCTCGACAGGAATGATTGAGAGAGTTTGATTTCAGGTGACTGAACACCCATTTGCTTCGGGCATGTTTCTGGTTGGTAGGAAATAAGGTATTTAAGATTCAGCTTTTGAGAGCTGGCAAGAACTAGTGCTAGTGCACACAACCTGCAGAGTCTGGAGAAATTGTTTTAATGATGAAAGGTGATTAGGAGCCAGTCCTGATGGCAGCAGCCTCATTTTTCTTCCACAAAGCTACTCTTTTCCCTGGTAAACTCTTACATGGTGGCAAATCAAAGCAGTCTGAGAAACAGTTCCCTGCCTCCTGGTCCACTTGCTATCAAAAGGGTTGAAAACTCTCTTTGACTTTGAAAAAGTCATCTGGTGTGATCAGGACAGGTCTGACTTTGGTACTGCAGCTGCAGCATTTACTGCAGTGTGAAGGGGAGCGCTTGGGAAAAGCAGACACACACATCTCCTCTGGGCACCATGCACACACACCCAGGCAGAGAATTCCAGCAGACATCCAAGAATTTTCAGTCCAGCCCTGACTTACTAACGACTATGTGTGGAACAGCTGTAAAGCAAGGCAATAAACCTTATATCAGAGCTTATTATAAGTTCTTCATTTCCTGACTCAATTCAGAGATCATTATATCATCTAAAAGAAATGAAAATTTCAGATGGGGCTCTCTAAGTGGCTCATTCTAGAAACATATCACTGGAAACGTTCTGTTGATATAACAGGCAACCATACAACAGAATCCATCTCACATCTTTTATTGACCTTTCCTACTATTTAAGTCTTTACTGAGATGATTGCTGCTTTCAAGATATTCACTCCAATTAATTTTTAAATTGTGTTTTACAAGCTAAAACGTTTTCTTTTTCTTTTTGACTTTGTCTGCATTTGTTTTTAGCATTTCTTCCCCCCTCCCTCCCTGTTTCATGAGGTGTAATCAAAGACATTAGCACTGCTTACAAACCTTGTCCAACAAAAGACTCTTTGTATCAGCAAAACACCACTGATACCTTTCCTGGAAAGTGATGCAGTGAAAATTCATGAAAGCAGAATATACCTAATCTAGTTCCTTATTGTTATTGCCTTATGCAATAACATCATCCATTTGGCCACAGACTAACACAAAGGTAATTGGATTCTGGCTCTCACTAATTCCAGTGGAAAGCTGTAGAACCTTACTACTAATCAATTAGAAACATCTTTTGGCTTCTAGTGGATTTCGTACATGGACAATCCATTTATTTTTCTCATTTCATCAGTAACGTTTATCCTGAGCTTCTGCAATACTCAGGACAAGCAGTCATATCTTACATTAAGATAAAATTTCTTAATGAAATTGTTGGTTTCTAGGCTGTTTACATTCAATTGCTCCATTCCATTTTTTGTATGTTCCAATTTGCCTCCATCTGTATTGAGCATGGGACACCAGTTATAACCTGTGTCCAAGGGTTTCTCTGCACTCACTATGCAAGGAAATAAATTCTTGGAAGGAATAATTCATGCTCCTAGAAGAAATAATCTAACTAATATGGCTTCATATCCCTGTAACACTCTGTACAAACAATGTAGAAATAAAGATTTTTAGGAACTACTTGTTTTCCACAGTGACCTTGACATATTGTTCATTACTGGATTGGGCCTTTGTGAGAAGCGCCAAAAAAACCCCAAGGAATAGCAAAGAGTTGTCTTGTTCAAGAAATAGTTGATGCCTGTGTTCCAGTTCAGGGTTCTAATGCATCATCACATCAGCTTCAGTCATGGAGGGGTATTTCATTCCAACACCTTTTTTTTCTCATTTCTTCCTATTTTCTTATGGGAGGGAAAAAGAAGATAAAGGAAAAGCCTCATGAATTCAAAGGCTAAGGGTGTGTTTTGCTCTTTCAGAGATGTTAGAAGAAGGTGAGGTTAAGGAGTAAACTTAATGGATCATTTTTAGTATTCTATTTACAGTAATTTCACGATTATAAGCCGCACCTTTTTCATTGAAGAATCCAGCCTACCCCAGCAGTGCAGCTAATCATCAGGTGCGGCTTATTTATGAACAAATCCCAGCGAAATTCCAACCCGGAAGTGAGAGCCGGCTGGGGAGGGCACCTGGGGCTGCCTTTAAAGGCTTGGCTGGTCTATGAAAACTGTTTGCAACTTGAGCACCTGACACCAAACCTCGCGCTGGCGCGATTCTGTTACTAACTTGTTACTTTGTCACACATGGATCCTCGCTTTAAAAAACAAACAAAAAAAAAATGCGGCTTATATTCGGTGCGGCTTATATATGGACAAATGCCATGGTCTAACCGGCTACCTGGATGTGCGGCTTATAATCAGGTGCGACTAATAATTGTGAAATTACTATAAATAAAATTTAAATTAGAGAAGATCTATACCACAGTATTTTTGAACTGCAAGATGCAGGGCACTATTGAATTCCTCCCTTGTTTATTAAATTGGTAATAAAATAACAAAGGGACAAATGAATCCTTATTTAAACCCATATTTATTATGCAAATCACCAATGAGGAGGCTTAGCAAAATCTCTGATGCAAATTATGTCTAAACTTGCAGGGTGAAATAATAAGTGAAAAAATGATTTGAGCTTGAAGCACTTTAAAGCCTTTTACACCAAACTCGCACACGTGATTTATTACAGTGGTATAACATCAACTTTACCCCTACAAGAGCTTCTAGTGAACACTGGGAGTATTTTCTGCATATCAAATATTCCCACATCAAGTACAAATGGTGGATGGGCATTCTGGCTGGGATATACATCAAGGCAGCACTGCAGAGTCACAGCAGCCTCATTATTCCACAGTCCCGACTTGTGGCTGGGGAGACCAAAGGAGCTGAGAATGCCCTCGACAGCTTGGAGTGTTATCTCTGGATATTTGTGCTTAGCAAGTTGCAGTAATTCAGAGCAGGCTCCAAGCAGAGCTCTCAGACGTGTCCTGTTAGCTGTAAATAAATGGGATGTAACAGAGCAAAGAGCTCCTGCCGGCACAGAGCAGCACGTTCGTGTTCTCTGGAGCCACCACCCCAGAAGGGACAGCACCACCAGGGACACTGCAGGGCACAGCTTTGTGCCCACAGAGTTGTCTGAAAACATCACTTCTCAAACAGCCACCACCTCGAGATGTAAATTTAACAATTACCTGTCAGAAAATAATGAAGAAGCACTACATTTTTTATTGTATGTTGATCTATGATGAATTTTTGGGAATTCTCTGTTATCCATGGCAAGGGCTGGGAGGGGAGGTAAATCACATTGCAGTCAGCTGATCCCATGACATTTCTTTAATTTAAGGGCAAAACCTCATTATTTCAGTATAATGAAAACTGGAAGTAGACACTGGTTTCGATTTACCTCTAACCTAAAATTCCACTCAGAACATTAAAGGAAGTCACAACTTAATAGTGGTTTCTCTTACAAATGCCAGAAAACATGGATGACCAGGGCAGCAAATGCCATGCCTGATTTTTAAGATACTTGGATAATATTAATTAGATTCTGAAGTGAGTTTGATGTATTCTCCTGAGTTCAACACTGTTTCGTTATCAAATATCAGTGATAACTGTTATTCACAATCTGTATCTGCTGATCTTTTGAAGTCTTTATTGACAAAGAATATTTAAATAGGGCTTCAAGCAGCAACTTTTTTTTAATTCCAAGACTGACTTCTCCAACCTATGTATTGAATTAATTTACCAGTGCTAAGAGATGATTCAAGAAACCATCAGCGACTCTAAACAGCCCCCGAGAGCTCCCACTGCTCTGGCTTTGTCCTCATGAAAAGGCTTCAGACAATCCCTGTGTTCTGGAGCTCCTTGGGAAGGAATGGGACAGGAGAGCAACGAGACAGAGTTCACAAATTAAATTACCAGGTATTATAAGCAATGTAATTACAGATTATGGAACTTCAAAGCTCAGTACTCATGTAATCTTCCCCATTCTCCTATAAAATATATTCAATATTTTAAAAAGCAGGGAGGTGTCATACTGAGGTCCGCCAGATTTTAAACACATGGATGAGGATGTCTGAGGCATTTCAGGGCACAAGGGCATCACAGCAGCTCCCTGGCCAGACCCACACAGCTCCTCCTGCTCCGTTTCTCCTCTACATCTGCTGCAACCTGGGCAGCTTTCTGTTTTTGAGAGAAAATTCTTCCTCACCTTTCTGTCACCTCTCCCAACCTCAACTCCTTCTCCATTAGAAGTCACCAGAAATACAAACCCCAATGTTTTAAGTACTGAGTTGTGAGGAGTTTGGGACGCAGGTTTTTATTTTTAGTAGATCCAGCAGAAGCTGGATTTCCAGATGGAAAGATGACGCTACAAAGCACAGCACACATTTGTCTCCATGAATTTCTGTTGTTATGTCTCTGGCTGAATATTCATTATGAATTGATCAGCATATTTTATTGGTGTGTCTCACACAGATTGTTTCTGGCTCTTGCTGCCTATCAACATGTTGATTCACCAACTGGTAGGCCATTTAATTTATCAGCTGTTTCCAGGGCTAATATTCGGAAGGAAAAGAGCACAAAAATAAAAAAGACAGGAAAATAAAAGAAAACCCTTATCAACTATTGTGTTCAGTAATGGCTAAGAAGTGCATGAGTGTCCAAGCTCAGCCTAATCAGCAGCCTGCAGTGCTGGTTTTGCCACATTCCAGCCCAGCTTCAGCTGACCCAGGCCAAGGGACTGAGGAGCAGCTCCTATCTCCCTCCCCAGACAGGCAGAGCAGAACAATGCTGGTTTGTTTATAAAAAAGCTCTTCACTCCATTCCCAAGTGTCCTGCAGGACACTCAGAGCTGCTGCCATATGCCAGAACAGATGCTGGGCCAGTGAGATGACCTCAGGTTTCAGTAATACTGGTGGCACTTTCAAATGTAAATGATAAGAAAATACGCCTCCAAGTCTGCTTTTGAACCATTAAAAAAACTGCCTTATTATTTTTACCCTCTTTTCTGCAAAGACAGACTAATACTAACCCAATCCCTGTGTGTTAAACCACATTTCAGGCCGTTTCTGATCTGTGGCCCTTGACTATTTTCAGTGTCAACTTGCAGTCAGATGATATATACACATTATAGATCACTTGATGTTTTGCTACATATTTCTTCAACTCTTGCTAATTAACACTTCCCAGCAGACTCTCCACTCTGTCAAACCTTTTGCCACCAGGGGCCCCCCAAACAAACCTTGGAAGGAAACCTGTGATTTGCACAGATTTGGAATTAACCTGCCCAGAGCCAGAGAGCAGATGCTCAAGGGTGAGTGTGGCAGACCTGTTGCTCAAGTGAAGCTGTTACAAATCTTCACATTAATATTTCCCGGATGAAAAAAGATGTTCAGGAAAAAACTGGAAGTAGTTTAGCCCTGGGTTTAGGCCAGAATGTTGTAATCCCACATTTTGTCCTAAACTCATAAGAAATGGTCTGGGGAGGGTTGGTCAAAGGTTGGACTCAATGATCTTGGAGGTCTTTTCCAGACTTTGTGGTTCCATGACAAAGAAGGGCTGTAGAGAATCATTATTCACACACATGGATTACAGACCACTCTCATTTGCACAGGATACAGTGAAAAACCACAGA
Source organism: Sialia sialis (assembly GCA_009812075.1). Taxonomy (NCBI): domain Eukaryota; kingdom Metazoa; phylum Chordata; class Aves; order Passeriformes; family Turdidae; genus Sialia; species Sialia sialis. Next base: position 20,025,266 of record VRYO01002184.1, read on the forward strand.
GCTGAGAGCTGCTCTGACAGAAACTGCTAAATGCTATCAGCTAAAGCCTATTTTACCTAGGGATTAATTAGTGAGGTATTTAGCTCACACAGGAGAGCCCTTTCCAGTTTGAAGGAAGAGGGTACAGGCCTTGCATAAAAGAAAATGTGATGTGACTTGTCATTTAAAAACCTGAATTTTAAAGACCATCTTTTCTTTGTAGTGAGCCACGCTGTAATTTATGATTTCTTCCAATATGGACACTCTTCCAGGAAAAGCACATAGAGCTGCTGGGGACAAGATAAAGGCCAGTGCCAAAAAATGCCAGCCATCCGCTGATGAACTTTGTGCAGGAGAATGGATAAATAAAACCATGAAGTTATTAATTTATTCTTTATTTAACTGATCCATGTTTTGCTGCACCACAGCCCATGTGTCACCCCAAACCCTCAGATTATATTTCTAGACAAACTACCTTAACGACCCTTTAAATAGTATGTTTACACCCTTGGTGCCAATAATTTGAAATTTTGTTTAATTTGTTTCAGCCTAGGTTCATGTTCCATGGGAGAACTCGGCTGCTTTGCTGAAACATTTGTATAAAATCAGCTTTATAGAATAACAGCTGAAGATTTTTGAAAATAAATGTTATGATTTGACATTTTGTGAGTGAGCAGCACTTAAAAGTGAGAGCAGCAGAAGGTTATGCCCAACGTCCCAAAATTACTTGCATGTCCTGCATATAATTCAGTTTTAAGAATTGATTGCTATTGCAAACCATGGAAATCCAATATTTAATTTACTCACAAAGAATAAGTCACAAAAGCTGATACATTCTGCAAGGACATGTGTCTGTTGTTACACACACAGACAAATCAACATTTTTGTATGGAAATAAAAGAAAGATTTCTCCATCACCATAGCCAATGAAATCCTCAAAATATCTGATAGTTTGGTTCTTAAACATTTCACTGCTCATATAGAATTGTGTTCACAATAAATTGTCAAGGGCAGTGACAAGAGGGTGGACTCTGATCCTTTCATCAGCAGGGCTCAGTTCTATAAAAATACACAGAGAAACTTGAACATTAAAAGGAAATTCAATGATTTTCCTCAAGTGATTCTTGCCAAAACTTTTCTGCTGTACTTCTCTGCACTAAAATTGACATAATAATATTAAATAATAATAATAAATAGCATCTCTGCAGTTAAAATACAGATACACATGACATTTTGTACACACTCATCTTGTTCTGGAGGAGAAAATACCGAGTCACTATTAAGAACCCTGACTTTTTACTTCATAAATTCTAAGCAATGTGTTCACCAGAGAGCAAGAGATATGAATACCTGGAGTTAACTCAATTAGACATATGACAAACATTCAACAGTGTTGTGGAAAACAAGTTTTGATGGCTTTATTAATATTTTTCACTGGCAGAAACATTCCAAATGCCAGCTGCAAAAGTTACATTTTACTAATACTTCCATTATGCATCTGAAAATAAAATAAATTGTGCATGCCAACCTCTCAAAACTGAATTAACCAAATCACATCATTCTGGGAACATAATTTCTGGAGAGCTGAGATGCCTCTCAGATAAGCAGAAATAAAAATTTAATACCTTCCAGCACTTGATTCTGCACAGAGGAAATTTCAGGATCTGCTGTAACTAAACATGGGCTACATTTGTAATAATCCAGGCACTACACCATCACTTTAAATGTCAGTATTGTTATTCAGCATGATTTCCTCTGTATGATGGCTCAAGTCAATTATGATGACAGATAGCATCCTACTGGCTTATCTGATTACCTCTGACCTTTTAACAGCTGCAGAAAGCCAAAACAGCCTGAAAGAAGAACTCATGCATTTATGACACAAAACTGGAATTTCATAGCTGAGCCGTAGTCAAGAACTCATTGAATGTCAGCAGATTTCTGACAAAGCCTATAGCAAATAATTTCTTGGATGGTTTGGCACCATGAGAGCCTGTCATTTATTATGGCTGAGTACTGACAGGGGACATAAACTTGATTAATTTTATATCAATACATGATATGAAAGTCATTACAATGCACAGTTCATTTTCAAAATTTGGAATCCACTACCCAAAGTAACCATTCATTTTTGAGTATTATTTCTTTTATCAGAAGCTTGGTTAGATGATTTAAGGCTGGGCTTCACAGGAAAGCAAAAATCAATATCAAGTGCAATTGTATATATTCAAAAAATGTGCTTTAATTTTGAACAGCAGATTACCAACCAAGTACTCAGAGAGATCTCTCACCACTCACATGTCCTTTCTCATTCCTCAGACATAATTAGTCAAATATCTCTGATAACTAATCAAAACCTCATCTTTTTGTACCTGAAAAGCCCAGAAACACCCAACTCATTCCTCATGCTATTCTGAAAAAGCCAGCAAAAATGAAGCTGCATCTACTTCTTATAACAATCTGATATTAATTTCAATTGTCTTCAAAATCTTCAATTAATTTTCACGGAATTTTTCAAACTGATAATACTGGTTAAAAACGGTTTTAATTCTCTGTACAAAAAAACGCTCTCAACTCACTCACCAGAATAACAGAATAGAAATTTGACAGTCTCACAGCTGAGGTGAAATCCCAGTTGTCCTTGGGAAAACACCACAACCACCATCACCTGTGCCTGGAGCGCAGTTACACCCTAAATCAGAGCCACCATCAGTTACCTGTTTTGGGAGCCAGCTGAAATAATGAACAGTACAAAGCAGCTCAAGGTTACAGGTATTGACAAATTAAATTTAAAGATGGAAACCAAGAATACTGAATCAGTTGATGTCTGAAACTTACGAACAACAATACTTGTTGCATCTGGCTAACTGAGAACAAGAAAGAGAAAAGTAAAATGTCTACAGAGTTTTTTGTCCTGCCTATTGTTGTCTAAAAACTCATTATGCCAGTTCATGCTTCAAGAGGAAAGCTGTTATTTCTTGGTTGCTTGCTTTAATTTACAAAACTTTCTTTGGGAGCTCATTTTTAAAAACAGGGTTTGCCAGGTGCTCCTGAAGGTCCCACCACACCCACATGTCATTTTCTCACTCTCCTTTTCACCAGTTGCACATTTGGCAACCTCAGTGCTTGATCAGTTCCCAGCCCTGAGGACTCTGCCCTGTTCTGAAAAGTTCTCACAGCAAAAATAAGGACACCTGACTCAATGGAATGGGGAACCTTCACTCCAATGAGTTTCAGAAAAATAAATATTGAAGAGATGAAAGAATGCAATTAGGATAGTAATACATCTCAAACAATGTTAATAACCTTTAGAAGCAGAGAGAATACCCAGTTTATTCAGCTATCATAAAACAAATATTAAACATACTCTGGGAAAAAAGAAAAGATATGTAATTTCTGCTCAGAAAAGTAATTAAAAAGTGAACAGAATGGCTTGGCAGCTGCACAATAATCCCCTCCAATATCTCAAACAGCCCCTACTGGTGCAAGATGCTCCACCCAGCATCACCAGATAAGAATATTGCTGCAATCAATGGAATGAGTCCAATTTACTTAAGTTCTTTCAGCTACAAAGCAGAAAAAATACAAATTTCAAGAGAACATTTGAAATACTCACATATTACACCTAAAAAAGAGTGCCAGCATGCATTATTGTGTTCCTTCAAGAAGTAAAAGAAGAATTTACAGATTGTGAGGCCCACTGCAGTCAATACATGTCTGCTAGAGCTCAGCAGTCTCCCCTCTGAAATATGCTCCAGGAAAGGATTGCTGTGTGTAAGGCTCTCTGTAGATGCCATAACATCTATTACAAGAGAAAAGTCAATTAATGTGCAATCCAAACCTTGCTTTGGAGTTTATCTGCACACAGAATAAAGTCAGTAGCAGTAAGAGAATGCTATTTCCTCCAAGAGTGGAGAAAACGAGGATGGTTTAATCAATATTATGACAATTTAAGTTTTGCTACCCTACTAGTCAAGTCAGTAAACATTTATTGTGCAGGAAGGGAATGTATTGGAAGCAGGAGAGTCAGAGGAGAAAAAACCAGTGAGTGGCTTCCTAGGAAGCCAATCCTATTGCATATTCCAAGAGATTCTTTACGAAAGAAATGCTCCATGAAGGCTGGTTGGCAGATATCCCAAACAGCAGAGTCTTTAGGTTTATGTTTGCCTTAGAGTTTTTATTTAAACCTCCTAAGCTTTCAGGGTCAGCCTGTCCACCTTCACTCTGTATGTGCTAAACATCTCCCCTGACAAGTGCATCAGCCCTGGGTGTTCTATAAAGGTGGAAGGTGGAGACAGGAAAGGTGGCAGGGGCATCAGCCACCCACTCCCTAAAATACCACTACCTTTGGGGTACCTAAAAAAAGGCCAGACAGAATGAAGGGAATAAAAAGCAGTTCTATTTATTGAAGGGCTTTCAGGGCAGATGGAGCCCACCCAGGGGCTGCACCCAAAAATGAATGATGGGCCAAGGGTTTTCACAATTTTATGAACTTGGTCCGTTTGCATATTGGAGGTTAATCTTCCAATTACAAGTAATTTCATGACTCTAAGGTACACCCTTTTGATGAAAATTTTGATTGAAACCCGGAAGTGCTCCTTATAATCCAGTGCACCTTGTATTTGGACAAAGACCAGAAATTTGCCAACCCAGAAGTGCGAGCCACGAGAGCCACACCAGCTGGCGCTGGGGACGGGCGGGAGTGCTGCGGCTCGCAGCACGGGGAGGGCGCCTGGGGCTGCGTTTAAAGGCTGCACCAATCCGTGAAAAATGTTTGCAAATTGAGCAGCTGCCAGTAAACCCTGGGATCGTGCCATTCTGTTACTAATTCGTTACTTTGTTGTGCGCGGATCCCCGCTGCAAAAAAAAGTGCGCCTTATAGTCTTCTGCAACTTATAGTTGTGAACTAACTTTACATCTGCAAGTAATGAACTCATTTACCCCAAATTTGCTCCCCCCAACTCACTTTTGTTTCCATTTCTCAGTGTCTGAGGCAGTGAGGAGTCCTTTATTCCCACCGTGAAGAAGAATTATTGTGTCTGACAAAATGGGAGAGCAGTATCTCACACTGGATGGATATGGAGTTTAGAGTTATACACTAAACTGCAGGATTACAAATAGATGAAAAATAGAAAAGCTAAAGTCCTAAGGCATCATCACAATAAACACCATGTTTTTGCTATGGTCGTGCACTTTGTGCCAGCCCACCCCCATGTGATTTCACTTGACAATTTAGAAGCCAAGTTTGTGTCTCGGATAATGTCTATGAAAAATGTGAGAGCCAGTTATTTTTTGAGGACAGCTGAAACAAGGAGTGGAGCATGTAAGGTTTGAACTGCAGTGCTGAGGCCTGCCAGCTTCATTTTCACTCCTCATGCTGAAGTGTGCAAAACAGGGAAAAGCTTAAAACTCCATCTACAGTGCAGAATGGGTCCCAAAGTGCCTAAACTAACCTCATCCTCCTTTTAATAATCTCCCCAAGCTTCCATAGAAAATACCTTCCTTTGTTTTTAAACCAGAAACCACAAGCCAATTAATGCTTTATGAAGAAAATTGTTGTTAAGGTTGTTTTTCAAACTCAAACGGTGATACTTTACAGTAAATGGACTTTATTTAATGCTCAATTAAATTTTAATTGCTTGGTGACACTATTCATAATCATCAAACTAGCTAATGTTTATTAATAGCCACTTCTGATAGAGTATAGCACCTCAGATTTCCATGTGAATTTGGGAAGACAAAAATAAATTTGATACAGTTACCAGCTGAACAATCACATTTAACAGACCTCTTGCTTTAATGCTCAGGTGGCTTTAACATATTTGAAACTTTAAAACAAATAAAAAACAGGTAATAAATAAAATGTAGATATGAGGGCGAAAAACATCTCTCAGAACTTGAAATCACTGAGACAGCACCAGAAAATATATTGGAAGTCATTTCACTGGAAACACTATAAATCATCAAGAAATTACTACCTCACAACAACTTTTTAATACCAGACACTTCAAACATCCCCATCCTAATTTAACGAAGTTTTCTCCAACAGCCACACATTTTTGCACTCACCTCACTATCAGCAGCTTTTCCTCGTATATTCCTCCCGTGGCAAACTCAAATCCTCCTAAGGAACTTCTTCCCTTTCAGCCCTTTGGGCTTTCCCAAAAGCTGCTTCTAATTGAAGTTGGATGCTCACTGGGGGCAGTAATTAAAGCTCTCATCATTCCCCACTGACCTGCTGCCTTGTAGGTCATGCATTTCCCACTATGAAGATCAGGCTTTAGTAGAAAATAAGAATAAAGTGAATAAGCATTTGAAACACAGCTTCAATGTGTGGATATAAACACAGAAAATTCAAGTTACTGCCACGTCAACCAGGTTTTTAACTGCAGGCAACGTGTGTGGGCTGATTTTTTTATTCAGTTTTTCTTTGTGTTTGGGGGACTGAGGTGATGACCATCCTGCCTTCTACTGTGAGAACTGCACAGAAAGCTAATTGTGCCTTTGAGCAACTCAGCTCCTTTAGGAGTGTACACATTTATCTTGGATAGGTGTGAGGGCAGGTCATGGATGGCTCTGGAGAGAAGGGAAAGTCTTTTTCTGCCATCAGTTTTGCAGGTTTACACAAACTTCAGCTGCTCTCTTCATTCCAATGCATTATTCTTACACACTGGAACCATTTAACCATAAAAACGAACAAGCAAACAAACAAAAAATTATGTTTTTTTCTTTTTTCGCTCCTGTTTCACCACCCAGAGATCACTGTGTGGAGCTGTCCATGGTGACCAATGTCCTCACTCTGATTTTTGGGTGAGCTCTCTGGAGTCACCTGCAGCCTCCTCACACAGGGCATTTCCAGCTGCACATCAGCAGGCCTAGCACAGCACAGAAGAAGGCAGGAGATGATTTAAAGGAATTTATTTGGCAGTTGAAAGGGAGAAGTTCCTTCTTCCCACAGCATGAATGGGCTTTAAGGCATAAAGCATTTCCATGGTGTTATTTTCATTTTATGGTGGCACCTTAGGAGCCAAGAGCAGCACAATGTTAATTTCCTGCTGCACTGCTTTGGTGTGTCCTCTTCTGAGCCATGTTTCCTCTGCTCCTTCCAATAATTCAAATAATCTACATCAAGCAACCTTCCTTGATATTAATTACTGGCTTGCTGTCAAAAGGCAAAACTAAATTCTATGCAATTTTTTGTGTAATAAATCTATTATTTGATGAAATTCACATCTAACCCAGCAAATAATTTTTGAACTTCTCCACAGTTAATTTGGCAAGTTTACTTTAGAAATCCTATTCTCCTCTCTAGCACACATATTGTGAACACTAATTTTGCACACTTGAGTCTGACCTTTACCAAGTAGACTTCTAAGGCCTTATTTATATTGCCAGGTAAATCACTCTCAACATGGAATTATCATCTAAATTGTCACTCAAAAATCTGATAACTTTCTTTTTTAACATGTATTCATTCTCTTACAATTGCTTCTTTAATAATTAAAAGTGTTTAAAACATCCCTTATTATTTTGTAATCCTTCACACAGCATTTAAAATAGGACTTATTTTTAATTATTTTTTTTATTTTTTTGGGCTCAACCTGTTGGTCAGAAGACTGAAGCTTGAGCTGGATCAGGAATTAGAGAGGCATCATCCTCTCAGAGGGGCTCTGAAGGTGCCCTGGACAGAGGTGCTGGGGAAGGCACATTGCTGAGCATCCCCTGCGCTGTCTGGATTTATCTCAGGAGTTGTTGCATTAACTTGATTAAACCACACGAGCTGCAGAGGGAATGGAAACGCCTGAGTCCTTGTTTGCAACGAGTTCACTGGGAGTTGCCTCCCTGCCCCTGGAGTGCAGGAATACCTCAGATATTTTGATAGCTGAGACAGTGGCACACCAACCCAGCACGTGCCACAGTCCCCAGCTGCATCTAATTAGGATAGAAAATATATATATATTTATATATTTATATATATATATTTCTTTTTAATTCTGTTAATACATTTTGATTGAACACTTGTCAACCCACAGCACATTTCCAGAAGTGGCTAAAGGTTATTGTTGTAACAGAGCAGCAAGTTACATGATAGTCTTCCACAGGGCTTGTTAACATTATCAGAATTAGTGGTGAACAGGAAAAGTCATCCCTTGGGTTCAGGAGAAAAGAGTCTAAAATGCTATTACCTTCCTTTTAGTAGCTCCTTCAATAAAGGTCTTTTAAAATAAAGTCAAGAAAATGACATAGCTCTTTTCAGTTTTCCTGTGAAGTAATTACAGCTGTAGATCCTTGATTTTTGTGTAATTTCAAATGAAAATTAACCGGTGTTAAATATTGATTGCTTTTCTCTGTCATTAGGCTTAATGAACTGAGCATTAATACTGTCAAAATGGCATCTGGTTACAGTTAAAGATGCTATAAGGATGTGTCAGCAGTTATTCCAAGGGCTATTTTACACAAAACTCATGAAAAAAAGAAATACTGGATTATTTTCAAAGCCAGCAGTTTTCTGTAACGCCTTGGAATGAAACAGGAGCTTGTTCTTTTCAAAATGAGCAGCTGGGTCTGGAGGTGGCAGTGTTTCCCTTCAGCAGAAAAGTCAATCCCATGATGAGAAGGAGTCCAGCACACCCTGGTGCAACTGGTGGGTTTGTGCAGGGGACACAGCTCTTCAGGAACATAATTAAACTCAACAGATGCCTGATGCACACTCAAAATCCTCTGATATAGTCCTCCATATAGTATAGGATATGCCATCCCATCTCTGTTTGGACTGCAAGTAATTTAAGAATTTGAAGATCAAGACTCTTCAGCAGATTTACTTAGATTAAAATTTAATGAATTAATGACTTTAATAACCTTAATTGGCAAAAATTAGTTTAAAAGACACAAGAGACTGTAGAATTCTGCAAACAAGACTTACTAAACCCTTCCAAAGATTTCCTGCAGGTAACTTCATTTAGGGCATACATTACAATTATAATTCCTTTTAATTTCTATTGTCTTGGCACATCATTCCAGCCTGCATTCATGCTTACCTCAGGAAGAGTGGCACAATCACATTTTGGAAAGAGATAAGGCAATTTCTCCATCATCAGACAACAGAAAATTTAAATCCTAGGAAATTCCATCTTCAAGTCCAACCCTCAAAACATAAACAACCTGTATAAATATATTTTTATACTGAGTTTTCCTCTTGGATATTCTCAATTCCTTTCTCAAAGTGTTTACAGGTAGTTTGCATGAAAGAAAACAGGTTTCTGTCTGTCAAAATAGGGATTTGTGTAATTTAAGCTGTTCAAATTTCAGGTGGAAACGTAAAAAATGTGTTGTCAAAGTATCCAGAATGAAAATCATGTTCTTGATGTCACAAGAGCATCACTCAGCAAATGCAAATTTGGATAAATGGAGCCAGCAGTGGCAGAAGAGAAGGAGTGTCAGCCTCAGGGGAAATTAAAGGAGCTGTGCCACTCTCTGGCTGCACAGACCCTCATTAAAGGCACTGAGAAATTGTGTAAGGAGTCAGTCTGCTGCTTTTCAGTGCCTGTCTCTTGTTCTAGAGGCCCCAGTGGAGAGAATCCTCCAGTTCACGATGCTCTGGGGCCATTCCCTCCTTGGTTCTCTCCTCAGTGCTGTGGAGAAGGTTCCACCCTCCCATCCCCTTCCCTGGGGTGTGAGCAGCCAGGGACCGGAGGAGCTGACAAAGCTGGGACATCAGGGACTTCACTGTCCTTGCTGAAGGACGCGGAGTGGCTGAAGGGGCAGGGGAGGACACAGAGACGAGTCTGAGCCATTCCAGCAAGGATCTACTGTGAGATCATTTACAGTGATTTCACGATTATAAGCCACACCTTTTTCATTGAAGAATCCAGCCTACCCCAGCAGTGTGGCTAATCATCAGGTGCAGCTTATCTATGGACAAATCCCAGTGAAATGCCAACCCAGAAGTGAGAGCCGGCTGGGGAGGGCGCCTGGGGCTGCCTTTAAAGGCTTGGCTGCTCTATGAAAACTGTTTGCAACTGTTTGCAACTTGAGCAAACCCTGCGCTGGCGCCATTCTGTTACTAACTCATTACTTTGTCACACATGGATCCTCACTTAAAAAAAAAAAAAAAAAGAAAAAAGAATGCGGCTTATATTTGGGTGCAGCTTATATATGGCCAAATCCCGTGGTCTACCCGGATGTGTGGCTTATAATCAGTTGCAGCTTATAATTGTGAAATTACTCTACGTCTTACAGTTCCACTATATGGTATTTTCTGCAATTAGAAAACCTGCCAAAGCGCTTTCCCCAAATCTGGCAGATCTGAGAGATCCTTGTGTGGTCCTTGGGGACTTGGGCAACTTGCTGAACACACACCTGCAAGGTAAAGTAAAAAGAAAGATTATTTTCTCTACACAAACACAACAGGTGAATATTTTGTGTAGCTTGAATTAAAAGTCGGTGGAAATAAATCAGTTTCAAATCTGAAAAAAAAAAAGGAAAGTAAAAACATTTCAGTGCTTTTCTTCCATCAAGTAGAAAAGGACTCCAACTTTCTTAACAGGTGTTTTAGTTGTGTTTCTTGATGCAGTTTATTGAACAAATGCATTCTGAGAGCTTTAAATTGAGATTTATTTGTCCTTTTGCTAATCATGAATCAACCTTCTTTTAGATCAATTAACTAAATCACTCTGGAGGCAGCTCAATGCATTCTTTATGGATGAAAACCTTTGTTCTCTATTGCCCATAATATCTCTCCACCCCAATAAATACAATTAATAACCTGCTTGCTCACTAGTGTTTGGAACTTCCAATGTTTCACAGCAATTCATTTCTTATGACTTGCTAACAAAAATAGATTTGAGTAAAACATCAATATTAATACGTGCTTACGTTCTCCCTTCTGTTCTTTCAAAAGTACTTAGTTTTCACAAAGAAGTTTATAATGGTATTACTCATGTCACTATAAAACCTCAGTGATATTTTTAAAAAACTTACAAGTGAAAATATGTGACTACTGCAATGCATACTAGCATTCTTTTTTTTTCCCACATAGCATACATAAACCCAAAATAAATTTAAAGTTTCCACTCTGAAATTCCCAACTAGAAAACTCCATTTAATTACAGTATTTATTAGCCCAGGAAAGTACCTGCTCCTAATTTCTTCCGCAGTTCCAGCAAGACAGGGCCCTTGATGTATTACATTTCCTGTAATAGTACTTATATTCTTCCTTTTGCTAAAATTCATCCTGAGATGATAATTATTCTAGCCCAGGGCCAGGGATTCAATAGCAGCTGAGACAAACCATGGCCTGCCAAAACTGGGCTGCTTTGCTCAGAGAGCGTTTCAGTCAATTTAAATTTAATGAAAGAGGCCAAAGGAGCTCTGGCCACCTCGGGAGGGGATCCAGCAGCCCCAGGTTGGCCTGGAGTTGTGTCAGGAGAGGTCCAGGGTAGATTTTAACAGAGGGTGCTGGACAATGGTGACATTCCCAAGGCTGCCAGGAGATTTTGAACAGCGCTGCCAGGGATGCTCAGGGTGGGAATGCTGGGGTGTCTGGGCAGGGACAGGAGCTGGACTGATGATCCTGATGGGTCCTGTTCAATTCTGTCATTCTGTGATTCTGTCATTAATTCCGTGATTCTGTGATTAATTCAAGTCTGTTATTCTGTGGTTGATTCTGTGATTGAATCTGCGATTGATTCTGCAATTGATTCTGTGATTCTGTGATTAATTCAATTCTGTGATTCTGTGATTGATTCTGTGATTCTTTGATTGAATCAGAGCATCACAGGATCACAGACTCACCAGTTTGGAAGAGACCCCCAAGATCATCAAGTCCAACCATGCCCTAACATCTCATCCATGGCACCAAGTGCCACATCCAATCTTTAAACCATCCAGGTATGGTGACTCCACCACCTCCCTGGGCAGACAATTCCAGCACTTTATCAGTCTTTTTGTAAAAAAATTTTTTATTTATAAAGATATTTTCCTGCAGCCACGGCAGGGACTTTGTGGTGGTTGCTGTAAGTGATCTCCTTGGGTTCCTCTTGGCTACAAAGCTACTTTGTGGTATTTCCTTCTGTGCTGTGGAGGAGAATGCAGGAGCTGGGTGGGCATCTGTCACTGGCCAAGGGTATCTCACCAGAAAGGAGAACCCATAGATTCACTTTTTCCATGGTGGAGGATCAGGAGGGCAAGAGAAGACACGGACTGGGAGGTGAGCCAGGCATGTGGCTGCTGTGGCACCCCCAAAAGGGGACAGTGGGGCATCTCTCCCCATTGCCTTGTGCACCCACCCAAAATTCTGCACTCCCCTGGTCACCAGGACACAGCATACAGGGGCAGGACAGCCTCTGTGCCTCAGCTGTCCCATTTGGATTTGTCCTGTAAACCTCACTGCAGGGGACTGGACTGACTGGAGCAGGCTTGATGACAGCCAGAAAATCCACAGTAATTTCACACTCATAAGCCGCACCTGCTTATAAGCCGCACTTTGGGCAGCCAGAAAGACCACGGAATTTGTCCATAAATGAGCTGCACTGGGTGATAAGCTGCATTTTTAAATTTTTTTTTTTAAAGCAAGGATTCATGTGCGACGAAGTAACGAGTTAGTAACAGAATTGCGCCAGTGCAGGGTTTGGTGTTAGGTGCTCAAGTTGCAAACAGTTTTCACAGACTGGCGAAGCCTTTAATCGCAGCCCCAGGCAGCCCTCCCCATGCCGTGGGCCCCGGCACTCCCGCCCCACAAAGGCGGCAGCTTGCTTGCTCGCTCAAAGGGAGGTGGCGGCGCGGCGCAAAGGGAGGCAGTGCATGGTGCTTTCTCTCCCATGCGAAGGGACGCAGCAGCGGCGGTGTTCACTCACCCACCTGAACGCAGTGAAGCCAGGCTGGCTGCGCGAAGCCAGCGGTGTCTTGCCATCCGCTCGCCAATGGCTCCGGCTTGCCACCCACCCTGCAGTGGCTCCACGGCAGCTCCCTCCCCAGCCGGCTCTCACTTCTAAGTTGGCATTTAGCTGTAATTTGTCCATAAATAAGCTGCACCTGGTGATTAGCTGCACGTCTCGGATTGGCTCGATTCTTCAGTGAAATAGGTGCAGCTTATCAGTGTGAAATTACTGCAATTTGTGTCACTCCTGCTAAAATGCTGTGCCAGTGTGGCCCAGCCTGTCAGCTGCTGCAGGTAAAGGATGGGAAAATGAATGTACATCCAGTGCAGGATGAAACACAAAACCCCCCTCAGATACTACTCACAATATTTTGACAGACTAAGTGTTTGTATTCATTACTCCACATCCTCATCACTGCCCAAATTCTTTCCTCATCTGAAGTTAAATGCTTGCATTCTGATTCTTACTAAGGTTGCATTGAACACTGAAGGGAATGTGGAAGGTTGTTTTATTGCCTTTTTTATTTTTTAGAAATAAAATTAATGTTTCCATTTGAAATAACCACACTGAGGGGCTCAACAATAATTTTGTTTTAAAACAATATTTCAGGTTGGAAAAAGTTATGATTCTAATTCTCCATTCCACTGTGAAATGAGGATAGAAGGTAATATATTTGTTTTAAAAAAATTTTATGGGATTTCTAAGGTTCCTACAGCATTTGAAAATAAATTTATTCATAAAAGTAGATCTACAACACATTGTATTTCTTATGACACAACAAAGTGCTAAAAATATCAGTGCATGTTAAGCTGTAAAACTCAAAAATTAGTAAGGTTCAATGCAAAATGGACATGTCTTTCTGGGAAGAAGAGAATACCAAACTGTGATGAAACTGGATGTTAAAATCTGAATTTTCAAGTAAGTGAGAAGTTTCTATCATGATGATAATAATTATCATTATAACTAATAACAGTAATAATAATAATAATAATAATAATAATAATAATAATAATAGTAGTGTTGGAAAAGCAGCTCAACCACATTTCCATGTCTGCAATGAGACATCTGCATGAATGAGGAATTTTGCAGTTTTTGAGATACTCTTTGTCATCTTCCTCTTCAAAAGCTATAGGGCTCAGGAGATTATTAACTTTTCCAGTTAATTAACCTAATTCATCATGCAATTTTAATGTCAAATGTTACACTATTCTTAACTCCCATTTCAAAGACTCATCCAGGAATATATTAATTTTCTCATTTAACTTGTGTATTTTATGGTTTTACTATTTCTAGGTATTCTTAGGATTCTTTTTTATTATGTCTAAAATATGAACTCTAAGAAATATCAAACACCAGAGATCAATTTACTGATTCCCACAGGAAAAAAATACATTTGTATATATTTATGGACTAGTAATGCCTCATGTTGTATTTAATGTTGGTCATTATTGTCTTGTATACAAAATTCTATGCAACATCAACAAAATATTTTATCCAACTCTCTTTCTAATCATTAATGATAAAATCAGTCCATTTAAGGTGAATATCCTAATTTTAAGTAAATTCTTAATCAAACACCAAAGTCAACATAAATAGGATTACATTTTCAATTTGAATTTCTCTATTTACATCAACAGCTTTGCTTGAAAATGCATCATTGCCTATTTATTTCAACAGCTTCAAAACTTGATTTGAAACTATTTGAGACCAATTTTTTGGTGGTTTTGCTGTCATTAAGGGTATAATCTCAACCTGACTGCACTGTGCACTGCTTAGATGAATAATAATGACAGAACTAGAGGAAAACAAAACGTGCATCTCCTGCTCCAGCACTCTGCACAAACACTACAGAGAGAAATATCAAAGGTAACACGAGCTGGCTTTCAAACCGATCATGCGAGCAGAAAGTTCGCTCGTGTTCTGTAAACTTGGAGCATGGCTCTGGGGCACCACTGCAGCACCAAGATAAAAGCAGAGATGATTATCTGCTCCTCTCAAAATGCACTCTACCTTCGAGATGGCAGGAGGGCTTGGCACACGATGGCTGTTTTGCAGATTAGATGTCTATCTCTAGTAGATAAGATAGTTTTGTTTAAATGGAGATTGCTTCTTTTGTTTCTCATGTGGAAATTAATTTTAACTCTCTTAGTATTAACACTCTTCTTACAATTTGTAATGTATTTGCATGCAGTTAATTTGTTTTTCTGAAAAAAACTCCAGGAACTAGTTATTTATTCATTCTCTTATCAAAAGCACTCATGTTCTAAATATTAATTTCTTTTTTTTTTTTTTTTACATTTGTATATTCCCTCCTTATAAAAATATCAGTAAACTACAAAAGAGGTATCTCTGGGCAGACTCTGAATAAATTGGACAGTAGTTGAAAACATGAATCTTTTGTGATTAAGACCAATATCCAGGTTCCTGTGGTGATGTAGTGCTATCAAACACTGCACCAGCCCGTGTCCAGTCCTACGAGAGATTTTCAGGCTATAGATTTCAGCATGATAAAAGTGTTCTCAGACTCGAGGAGGAATTTTTTTCCTCTCTGAAGACTTACCTCCTGGTTAGACAGGCTTGTGATACTTGCCTGCTGGAAAATTTTCCCTTTTATCTACTTCTAATTGGCTGCTACCCATGGAACAGGAGCAGCAGGGAGCTCCCACAGGAGCCAAGGTGGGCAGTGCTGGCTGACTGGAAGCTGATGGATCCAACAGAGAGCCTACACCACCTTTCCCAGAGATTTTAATGCTGAGACGAGATGGCTCCTTTTGCAGGAAAATAATTCTGGAGGGAGAGAAGCAGAGTTTAAGCATCCTTTTATCTGTGAAACTCATCATTGTTTGCAATAAGTTTTCTCCTGCCCGTGACAAACCCCTCAAGTTTGGCACTGTCACTTAAATTCTACTGAAAGCTGCACATAAAACTGTTTACAGGGATTTTTTAAATTCAGATCATTATGACCTAATGATCAAGACATTACAGCAAAATGCTAAAAGCAGAGACATACCAGCAGTAAATATAGCTTGCATCTATGCCAGATTTGGTTCTCTCCTGCACTCCGTGTTATTGCTACAGTGAGCAATAATGTGAATCATCTGATTAGAGTCACTAACAAAATTCTCAACATCAAAACTGATGAAGTCAGTGATAGCTCTGCCAGGATTTTACCTACTGTATCCAGCACATGGTATTTGCATTTTTATGCAATGCAGAATGCAATAGCTGCTTTTTAACCATATGCTTTTAAAAATCAAGCAAGCCCAATTTTAGCAAAATGCATTTGGATTTACAGATGTTCCAGACTGAGCCTCTGCTCTAGTCAGGAAATGCTCTTCCTGTTCTTATTGCATAAAGCAATATAAAAGTTTGAACAACAGTTGTATACCTTGAGCTACAGTGACTGGATTCAGTGTTTATAGGTTAAAGCTCCATTAGGGAACCAAGCACAGAAAAATTAGAAGGAGCTTTTTAATTTTTATTTGTACTTGCGTTTTTATTTCTGTATTTTACAATTAAATCCCTTGTTCAACCACATCCACAATATTACAAAACATCAGGTATCTGTGGTTTTATTGTCAGTCACCCACTGTTTTCCTGCTTGTGGAAGTCTCTTGGCTCTGACACTGGTAAATACCACAGAATAAACTGTTTCTATATTTAAATCTATAAGCACTACATGGTTAGCAATAACTGTTACAAGTATTGATTTTATCTTTCTCAGTTCAGGATAGTAATTCCATTTTCAGATTGCAACTTTGCTCAAACATTAAATTAGATGATGTACAAAAGCAGCCCATTGTTGTAAAGTAATTTGGTGTGGTTTGGGGCTTTTCTTTTTTTTTTTCATTTGAAAACTTGCTCAGTGCTTGTAAATCAGCAACCACATTGAAAAGCAGCAGACACCTGTGATGGGAACAAAACCAAGTGATTAGGAATAAACTGCTCTAATGTCAGCCCACTAAATGAAATGAAATTGGAAAATATGTTGCAAAAGTTAAGAGCAGATATACAAAAAAATCTGGTTGCAAATTATTGCACACCCCATGTGCAATTAGTGAATCCTAGGCTGTAATTTTCAGGAATACTGTGTTTGAATCCTCAGTGCCCATCTCTTTTAGCCTCAATCCCAGCAACTGCTTCACAGTTGGACATTAAAGATAAAGGAAAATTTCTCTGTGCCCTGGGTGACCCAAGTGTCATCATGACCTCATACTTGAGCTGCAATAAGGAGAGCCAACCCCATATTTATCAGAGATGTGTTCTTGGAGGAAACTGGAGCATTTCCAGCCCAGCTCTGCTCTGGGATGTCACTGAGTTTTGCTTTCAGCTGCTCTTACACCCTTTGTAAACAACTTACAGTGCATTGCTTAGCCTTGAAATTCTAAATTGGAACCAGAGAACTGAGCTGGACTGTCTTCTAGCAGAGTGGACTTTAATTTTAATAAAAATAGAACTGACATGCCTGACCTTATAAATAACATTGATGTAATAATTTTAAATATTATTTGAATGTCATTGTGATAATAGCAGCCTAACTGGGCCCATAATTAATACAAACTATGAAATTCTGCTATTCTAGTCAGTGTCTGGAAGAACAGCAGCAGAAAGAGTAAGTGAAATGTCCTCTTTGACCCTATCTCTACACCAGAGTATGACAAATTAAAGACATAAAATGTTTAAATAACATAGAGGGTACACACAGTCTTTCTCCTAGAATAACAGGAGAAAAATTAACTTTTCTGCATTGTGGATCCAGAACCGTTCACTGTGGTATGCTCCCATTGACTTTAGGAGTGCAGGATCTGTATTTCAGCCAAGTAATTTATAACTCTTTTTATTAATAATGACAACTGACAGTATATCAGCTCCACTGCAGTAAGAATCACTGGTTGCTCACAGAAACTCAGTGCTTATAAAACCTCTGACAGAAATCCACTTATTCTGCTCACTGCTGCCCTGTGCCTGCTCCTTTCTCTCATTAACCATTCTCCTTTCTCTGCTTCACACATGATTTCTTCTTTCAGGGTATTTTCTTATTTGAATACAAAAACGACAGATATAGAAACCCCCTAAAATATCCACTCTATCAAAATCTCTAAAGTCAAATCTCTTATGCTGAGGGTTTAGTAAGGTGAGAAAAAAGGTTTTCTCAGTTTGTATTCACTGCTCATTAATGAGGTCCCAGAACATCCCCGTTTGTAATAATCACACATTCTGCCAACAAAAAAAAAAAGCCACAAGCTGTCTGGAAGTGTTCATGGAACTCCACGCTGGCTTTTATATTCACTGTAAAATCCAGATTACAACAGAATGAAAATAGAAGCAAATATAACATTTAGGAGAAATAAAAAGATAAAGGGACCCTGCATTATCAAACATAAAGGAACTGGAGAGATGTAGCCTGTTGGATACGTGGTGTTTTCAAGGCAGGGAGGGTCGCAGCAAGGAAAGGTAATAAACTGGGAAAGATGTGTTTTCATTTGTGTTAGATACACACTGGTGTGACATGGAGCAGGCCGGGTGGGAAACGTTTCAATCAACTCAGGGACTACTCTCAGGGATCCTAAGAAGATTTAATGTCTCACACTCTTTGTCCCAGCCTTAAGGACAGAGTCTGCCCTGCTGCCCTCATGGGTCTGGATTGCAGCACAGCTCTGCAGTCTCTTCTCTCTTTTTCTTGCTATGGGTAGAATTATCTACAGTAATTTC
>VRYO01002184.1:20044834-20057886 GCA_009812075.1 Sialia sialis
CTTATAATCAGGTGCGGCTTATAATTGTGAAATTATGTAATAATCAAAGCAGGGGGACATGTATTGACTGAAACAGTGCAAAGGAGACACTCAACTGTCCCCAAACATCCTCAGCCTCCCTGAGCCAGAGTCTTGTTCTGTGTGACATCAACTAAGGTTGACTTGGGTTTATAAATTTGAGCTCTGAGCTTCGGTTATGTCACTTCTTTACCCCAAGGCATTTTGGCTGTGTTTTATGGCTTGGCACTGAATTGTTCCTCTGTGCCCTCAATAATTCAGGGTTCTAAAGAGCCACTGCAGGTAGGGCCCAGCGGAGGGTAAGTGAGGACACCATGGCTTCGTGTTTGATGCTAATGAGACACAAACATGTTTTTCCCCCAGTGATTTGACTAACACCTAACAGCATGTCACTGTCAAATCCTGGGGAAGACATCAGGAGTTTTTCCTCCTGTACAAAGTCAGCACTGCCCTTGTTTAACTTACCTCATGTTTAAGCTACTGTTTCTCCTTAATATTTACTTGTGTACTTTATATTGAAAGAGCAGCTTTCTACAAACAGTCACAGCAGAGCTCACCAGAAACAACAAAGCTCAGTTCAGTAGGGACAGCAACTCATTTTACTCTAATCACTTTTAATATGGAAGTATTTTCAACACCTTTGATTTTCTCAAGCAATTTTTTTGAGAATTACATACGAAAGTGCCAAAGGTTCTTTAAGTTCCCGGGCTCAAAATGTGACTTTTCAATTAGCATGACAATGGTGTCAGTGTTAATAACCACTAACCAGAATTAAAGAGGACATCCCCAGGCTCTGGGAAAACAAAATGTCTTGATGCATAAGGGTTTCAAGCACAGTACATACACATCTAAAAAGATTTTAAAAATAAACAGAAAAGGGGGAAAAATGCCTGAAATATACAGGCTTTTCTAAACACTTTTGTTTATTGATTATCTACTTTTTTTTTCTTCTTTCTAAACCATTATTAAATTTCCTTTCGTTACCTGTTGTGTCTCTTTCTCCACTGACTTGGTGGCCCAGATCCCTTTTTCAATCCCTCACCATCCTTTGCTGTTTTGTTTCCCTTTTGAGACTTTCCAAACACAAGACATTCTCCACCCTGCTCTAAATATTTAATTAGATGTTCATTAGTAACTGACTTAATTACTGTCCTCTGCGTGGACTGCTTTCATGTCTCCAAACTTTTCTAAAATGTTATAAACACCTTTCTTCTTTTCTTTCATCAACAAAGGCTCTGGTCTCAGCTTTTTTATTGTTTTTGTTTATCTTGGGCTTTACACTCGATATGTTAATTCAGTTGTTCTTTGGAGTGCCAGTATGCATAAAATATAATAGACTGGGGGAAAAAGAAGTGCTTCTTGGAGTATTTGTTTAATATTTTTATCTTATCTCTCTAAGAAAACAAGATAAGTGTTTTTATCAGATCTATCCTCAAAATAGTTTTGAAATTATTCAACAGCATCAACCACATTAAAAGCTGGAACAGAAGACATCTCAAAGACAAAAGGTCCTGGGAGCTTTACAGAAATCAGTAGGAGATATAAATTAAGTGAAAGAAGAGAAGGATCTTAAATCCACCTGTATGAACTGGCCAGCCACGAGATCCATCCTCCATGCTGAGCATTTTCCGGTGAGAACAATGGGAAGATGGAAAAAAGCAGATATTTCATGGGCAGAAAGGGCTGTTCATACATGTGCGCAGATAAATCTGACTGTTCATATGTCGAACAGATAAAAAAAAATATTCCAGAGTAAAATATTATATGAGCAAAAACAATTAAATAAATTTTAAGAAGGAAACACTCAAAAGACTGTGTGCAAAACTTATAAAGAAACCCTGACTTAAGCCAAACAATTCCCAGGTGATAGCTTCATTGATTTTAGGAGATGAAAGGCTTTTAATAAGGTGGAAAAAAGAAAAAAAACATTTCACACAAAAGCTATAGGGAGAGAGAAATAAATAGGCATTTTTCCCACAGCCATGACTGAATTAACTTGAACTGGGTCCAGGCATCTGAACTCATTGAGTGATAAGCAAATTACTGAGAATTCCTCCAATTAATTCCCTTGTTGCTTTAGGGGCAAAGCTTGTTTTTGCTGTTCTGGAACCATCACAGAATTAGGTGTTTTTTAACTGACTCCATATAATTACAACATTAAAGTTCTTCTTTGGGTTAAGATTCTTGTATGGATTTGCATACAGAACTCTGCAGAACAGCATCTGTACAAAGATGCTTTTCTCTGGGGGCTACGTGTCCTATTTTGACAAAAAAAACACCTTTGTGCAAACTCTGAAGCTGGATTATAAACACCTAGCAGCAATTAATAAAAATTGGAGAGTGTCAAGGCATGCACTTCTGCTTCCAGAAGTGTAATCTCATTTCTATTTATTCCAAAATTCAGAATGGAGCTCTGAGAACCTTTGGCTGCCCCAGTTCTGCTGATGACCACAGAGACCAGTGCACATTGCAACCCCTTTGCAACAACTCTGCCTCTCAATTTGCTTATGAAAGGACCTGAAATGCAACAGCATTTAAGGGGCAGTTTAAATCACATGATTTAGGGCTTGTAAATATTGAAATATTAAATAGAATATTATATTTCAGAAGCTGAAAGGGAAAAAACTTTTGCTATGCCTGGTATGCCTTCTATTGCTACAACAGGAATTCAAATTAAATTATGTGGAATTCAAACCAGGAAAAAGAAATGGCAGTTTTCTATTATTTTCTTTCTTTTTGTATGAGCACATCAAATATGATCATGAGGTATCGAGTCCTGGAAGTACAAGACAGATTTATTTTATGATTTTGGATCTTTCTGCTTCATAAGAGAAGTTAGTAGTCATTAAAGAAGATAAGCAAAAGAGATCTTCAGATAAATTAAAAAAGTATTAGCTAAATCTAGCTGTTAGTGTCTGATGATTTATTAAAAACAGCCATATTTGTAATCTACTTATTGGAATTAAATTGTACTTAATACTGACTTTCCATTCTATCTTAAAATATTTGGACATGATATGAACTTTAATTCCATGATCAATAGCTTCAGTTTAGTCAGAAATGTCACTATGTCTTGAGGGAGTAGGAGTTTATTTAAGCAAACATGAAGGTAAACACTGAAAGAGGAAATCTACTTTCTCTCTCATAAATATTTTACTTTGTTTCATCAGCTGGGCTAAAGAGATTAATTGTTAGCTCTGTTAATTCTCTCCTCACTTCTTACAGCTCAGGAATTATGCTGTGATTAGCAATGGTCAAAAGCAGCTTATCCCAGAATGTTCCATCCAACTTCATCATTGTTCATGGAGCTCTAATCAGGATGGAAAACCTTACGGAGATTATTGTGTATGGTTAATTTTTTGTCTCCAAAAACACCAGGGAGATGCCAATAACAATAAGAAAACTCAAAACAAAACTCCCTGTGAGCTACCTTGGCACTGAACTGTCAATTTTTGACTTTTAAAGTGAGTGTGATCAAGAACAAGTGATTGCTTGAGTGTAGGGTTTTAATATCATTGTTTATCTGAAATATTCCAGAGACTCTAGCTCGATCAGGATGCTGAACTCTCCTCATTTTCTGGGGCACAGAGAACCTGATTGTTTGAGATTTAGGACTCCACGGCAAATAGCTGATTTTATCCTGCTGTTCCTCCAGAGGGAAAAAGCTGAAAAGTATGTAAAAATCTATGTTTAAACTTTGATACTGCTAGGTTTCAAAACTTGCTGTTTTGTATACCCAAAGTTTTCCACGTTTTTGACATAAAAATAAACTACGATCAAAATTAACTGAAAAATGCATATTTAGTTATCTAATCACAAATTGCAATGTAATGCACTTGTGTGACAACCTTATCTCCTATGATTACTGTCAAATATGAATTCTGCTTGAACCAGGTCAAACAGAAGAAAAATAAGTCTGAGAGATGCTTGCAGGATTTTCTCTGTTCATTTGAAATACATATATAATGTTAGTCTGTAAATTCACTTTTTTTTTTTTAATTAATGGGGACTCACACTGACTTGCTAGAAAAGAAGCACTTAATGCCATTCAAATGCCACTTTCCTCTTAGCAGGACCTCAAACCTCAGTCTTTTGTGTGCTTTTGTCTCAAGAGAAAGGCAAAAAAAAACCAGAGGAGGTTTCAGAAATGCTTATTTCCAAATGAACACCACTGTTCTGAGACTGCCCAGTACCAGCATGGTAGAACATTACATCCTTTTGAAAGGAGAAAGGTTGGTGATGCTCTAAGGTAAAGAAAAAAATTATTTTAGGCAAAACCATGATGATTTTTATCAGATCTGTACTGAAAAGCACATTTAAGCAGTCCAGAGGGGTTGAGGAGCCTGCACAGCCCCGTGGGCTCACAGAAATATCACCTTTAATTTGCCCATCTGTCCAACAGCTGCAATGTGCCATCTCCCCCTCTCTCCAGCCTGCAGAGGATGCACGACAGAATAAAGAGGAACCTCATCAGATGGGGCTGTACATTCTTCATGGAGCTGGTTTTACATTCTTCATGGAGCTGGTTTCACATTCTTTATGGAGCTGGTTTCACATTCTTCATGGAGCTGGTTTCACATTCTTCATGGAGCTGGTTTTACATCCTTTATGGAGGTGTTTTCATGTTCTTTTTGGAGGTGTTTGCTGTGTTATTCCTCTCGTGACCTTTTCCACATCTGCAGCTGCACCTGGGTCCCTCCTGGAGCCTTTGCTGGGATGTCAGATCCATTACAGGCAGCTCAGAATGGTGGTTTTTTGGTTTTGTTTTTTTTTGCTAATTGTGCTGTCAGGGAGACAATGAGCGAGAAACAGCACCTCAAACCTAAGCAAGGGAGATTTCAACTGAATGGAATTTTATCAGAATTTTTTTTTTCTGAAGACAGTTTTCAGAAGACAATTTCTGCTGAATTCCTGATATACACACCTTATATACACACCTAAAAATTCAACATTTAGACCCAAGCCCTCAGATTTTTTCCCAGGGTAGGGAGAACACTCATATATTAAACATAATCTTAACATCTCTGTCATGACTTGACAGTTGAGAAGGAGGATGAAAAAAGCAGTCGAGGCCATTTCTGTACACAACACTTTATCCACACTCATTCCTCTGCTCTCAAAGTATCACAGCAGCTAATGAGCTATGAAACACTGTCAGGCTGGGGTTATATTTTCCAGGCAGGCATGAATAATTTTCCCCACCAACTATTGTCTCAGGAAGAGGCTGAGATTTGTATCTACCATCATCCAGCATTTCCTGTGAGTTGCACCATACAGCTCCCAAAATAAACTCTTGTGAGTACTTTTAGACCTTTTAGCTAAAGGCAATTTGTATTTTCCAGACACTTCAAGAACTTTATTTTAGTAGATTCATAATTCTGCTTCTATCTATAACTCAGATACATGTAAGACAATGCATTATTGCCTCCTACTATTTTTATTCTCAGGAAGGAAGCTGAATTGAATATTGCACCATAATAAGCACAAAATTACTTAACTGAAGCTAAACACAATTAAAAAGGATATGTAGGGCAATAGGGGAGCTAGGAAAACACACTGAAATAGTTTTTTATGGGTTTTCATTACTGAAAGTCTTGCTTTGCTACACGGAGTCATCACGAAGATGGAGAGGAGCACTCCCAGCCCTAATGCAGATAATTCTGTCAAGGTCATTAGGTGTTCAATAGTGTTTAGTAAAACTGGGGAAGGATTGCAGCTGCCTGGCTCTGGGATGGTTTGTGTAGCAGGAAATGGGAAATGCTGTGCACATTGCTTGCAGATCATTCTGGGGGATTGGTTACACTGCTTGCAGATGTGTCTGCTAGGGGTAAAACTAGGCAGACAACAGGTTCACAATCATCTGCTATAAATTCTAATTTTGTACCAGGAACAGGCCCATCAATTTGTGTCTAATTATATTCTTCCATGTGAGATATAAAATACCTCAGGGTTTCTATAATAAAGGCTCATTAATGTGGACGAGAAATAATTCTGAAGCTCTCTCTACCAGGGCTAATGTTAATACAGATTTTAATTGCTCTTACAGGATATTAAAACACTGATTTTTTTTAATATCAGTTTTAACCTAATCATTAAATGGACCCATTTTTGTAACCCTATATTTTCAAGTATTGCATCTTACACTGGTAATTGCGTCATTACCAGTCAAGTTGAACCAGGGAATAAAAGATGAATGCAGAAAGGATAAAAGGCAATATTATCAAAGATATGTGAGAGTCAATGCCCTTCAATTCATTGTGATTCCTTTTTCCAGCTTTTAAATATTCTTTTCTGGCTTAGATCAGTGAATATCCTAAAATATACTTGTAAAAATAAAGCAATAACATTGTGAATAAAAGAGAATTAGTGTTACATTATTTACAGGAATTTAAATTTTTTTCTGAGGTAAAATCCTAAAGCAAATTCTCCCCAATGACAGCTTACACTTTTAGAATTAAAATTTTTAACCTCTGATCTCAAGGATATAATTCTTCTGAAGATATTCAGGGTGCAAAACAAGCAGAATAACATCCCAGACCAACATTATTTGAGTTCAAGAGTAAGAAACCAACAACTCAGCCCCTCGGTGTCCAATGTTTTATGGATGCCGAAGAGAAAAATACTATTTTGCCCACAATAAAAAGCAAATTCTCCATTGTCAAATTCCTCAAACACCACTGTATTTCAAAAGCCTTTTGGAAACAGCATTCAAGTAGATATTTTGTACTGAGAAAGAATAATATTCATGGGCTTGGTGGTGATGGAAGAGACACTTTTATGCACCTTGTCAAACTGCAAAGTGCCACCAGCTCTGCTGTCATTCCAAGGGGTGACAGGGCATTTGTCACAGGATGCAGCCTGGGCTGCACAGCCCCTGGATAAATGAAATGTTCCATGGGCAAAAGGGCCTCACTTTTGTCAGGAGAGGGGTAAAAGACAAAAAAACCTGAAAGGTTCACGCTTGGATTTCTAAAACACTCTCAGATTGAAAAGCGAAGCTGATTTGGAGAAGCAGTTTGTGTGATAGAACTGTCAGTTCCTTTGTAAAAGGGAGGTGAGCAAACAATAAACTGATAAATAGATTTATTAAACCAGGGTGTGGGTTCAGGAAAGTGAGAGGGGAGCTTACAAATGTACTGAAGTTTTGGTACAGCCAATGAGAAGCAGGAGCAGAGAAATACAATTTTTTTTCTGTGATTTTTTTCTTAGCAAAATGAGGAATATATTAAGGTATTTTAAAGAATTCAACTTTAAATCTTATCAAATATATCACTCAGAATTCTTCCTCCTTTGATAATTGCATGAAAATATTCTGAGCATGACATTTCTAAAAACATTTCTGGTGAAAAACTCTCCTGGGAGTCTTGGGGGGATTTGCTGTATCTTCTTGCAGGCTGCAACAAAGCACAAATCCAACCCCAGATCTGAGTGATGTCCATCCAGCTCCAAATGGCACAGGTAGGAGAGACAACAAATATAAATAAATTAAACAAAAGTGGCGAGAAGAAGAAATCAGCCAGCTATTTCCCACAGCACAATGAATGATGGGGATCCCTTCTGCCCAGGGGGTTTCTGCTCTCAGCTTTAACAGCTGGGTGTTGGTAAAAACCCTTTCAGTGATGCCATAAACTGATTCCACTTAAGAACTGCAAAACATATATTTGTCCTAGAAAGTGAACTAGAGAGAAAGACTGGGGAGTTTTTTCCCCCTTCAGGTTTCAGAGCCCTTCGAAAAACCGAGTTGCACTCACAAATGTCAGAGCCCTAATTAGCAGGTGAATTCATTCCACCATTAACACGCCATTTGGAGGTATGCACCATTACCTTCCCGGGCTTCAGTTTAGAAATAAAGCGTGAATGAAAACTGGATGACCTGAATATCCTCCACATAAAGAGAAATGGATGGTGCTGGGAGGTGGCAGCCCAAAAATAAGAGCTGCAATTCTGAGATGCTCTCAGGAATGTCTGGGGGCAGACTCATCACTGCATGAGTGTGGCAGCAACCTGAGGGACAGATTTATGTCCCCACACTCCAAAGGCCTTCTCATAGCACCTGAATACATAAATACATTGTATTTATAACTTTTAGCTCAGATTTACCTTCAATAATCTTTGGAGACCAAGAGAGAGGGAGAGAGAGAGAAAGGATTTATGACAACATTCACATGAAAGCATTGCATTTTTAAAAATTATTTGGATAATTTACAAGCTTCATTTTTTAGTATTAGTACTACTCAGGCACATCTTATTTCCTTCCTCCTTCTTTTTAAATGTTATTACTAACACCAACCAAACAAAAATAGTAAAGGTTACGTAGTTTTGGAAAATAACCACTCCTGTTTCCTTATATATCTTGGGTTAATATTATTATTTGGTTTTGTATTTAAAAATTCTTTATCATATTCTTTGTGTTTGTAATTCTAAATACTTACAAGATTCTCAGAAGCAAATTAAGAATGATTTTTCTAATAAACTAACAACACAAATGTACTAGAAGTCATTCCATAGGCTGTAGTCAGTTCCAAATGCATCAATTTCTGTGCAATGTGAACAGATATGTGTGTCAAATCAGTAACAAAGCAATAAAACATTAAAAAGGAATAAATTCTAATAAATACTCTGTCCTGGAAAGAGCTGTGGACCTCTGATCACAGAAATTTCACAACTATAAAGTGCACCCGATTATAAGGCGCACTTCAGGGTTGTCGGCAAATCTCCAAACTTTGCCATTATATGAGATGCACCGGACTATAAGGCGCACATTATTTTTTCCCAGTGAGGATCCGAGTGCAACAAAGTAATGAATTAGTAACGGAATGGCGCCATCGCGGGGTTTACTGGCAGCTGCTCAATTTGCAAACATTTTTCACGGATCGGCGCAGCCTTTAAATCCAGCCCCAGGCGCCCTCCCCGTGCCGTGGGCCCCGGCACTCCCACCCGCCCGCGGTGCCGGCTGGCGCAGCTCTCACGGCACACGGCTCTCACGGCTCGCATTTCCGGGTCAGCAAATTTCCGAACTTCGTCCATATATAAGGTGCACCGGATTATAAGGCGCCCTTCCGGGTTCCGATCAAAATTTTCGTCAAAAGGGTGTGCCTTATAGTCATGAAATTACTGTATTTTCCAGGATATTTTGACTGTTCCATCCCTTCCCCACTTTGGACAATTCTTGGTAGAGATTTGCATGCTTGGTGTGCTACAAGTGATGACATTTATTGA
Source organism: Sialia sialis (assembly GCA_009812075.1). Classification (NCBI taxonomy): domain Eukaryota; kingdom Metazoa; phylum Chordata; class Aves; order Passeriformes; family Turdidae; genus Sialia; species Sialia sialis. The sequence goes on from VRYO01002184.1 coordinate 20,054,072, forward strand.
TTAATTGCCAAAAGCCCTCAATTTCAGAATAAAAATTGTTTTCCTTTGACGTTTACAGTCATTCCTACCTGTGAGGAGGATACAGGCACATTTCATTCCTACCCACCAGTCCAGCATACACAGGCAAATCCGTTTGAATAGTTCAAATTTCTGCTTTGGCTTGGTTTGGTGGGTTTAATCATTTAATTATAATTTTCAAATGGTCAGATCAAATTATTTGGTTTTCTATGAGAATGCAAGAATGCCTCTATCTGTATTACATATTCTTTTTAATCTTTGCAAGTAATAAACAAATAAAGAATCAGAAACTTGTGCTCTAGTCAGTTATTTAAAAACAGTAATAAAATACTGAAGCCCATTTTTCCAAGCTGAATTTATACAGAACTGAAGAATGGTTCATTATTAATCAACTCATTTAAACTGGAACCAAAAAAAAAGGCAGTGAATGTGGGATTTTTACCATTCACCACATGCCCACATTAATTACAAAAAGGCTGGAACCAAGTAGTAGAGTTTTATTTTTTTCTGTCTTAAAACCTGACAATGCATGAAGAACCAGGCACGAGTCAGAGAGATTTGTAAACCTTCAGGGTAAAATATTTAATAGGAGAGATAGGGTAATACAAAGTTTTATCCTTGATGAAATTAAACTGAATTATAGGAACTGGAGCAGATTTTGTACAACATGAAAGGTAAATAATGAGGCAAAGAGTCATTGCTTATGGCCTGCACTGATGTATTTATGTAATTGTCAGCTGCTTTATCACCCACATGGGAAAGATTTGAATTTTTAATAGATTTTAAGTTCTTGAACAGCTGTCCTACAATCTAGTGGTACTTAAATGGTTTTATACATTTCCTGTCTGCTTTGTAAGAAAATGTTTGACTAGATGAGGAACACTGAGCAGCACATTCTGTACAAGATGAAAGGTACTTTTCATTTAAACATAATTTTCAGCCTAAAGTTTTGTAGTTTTCATGTAAGAAACAAATAATCAAAGAGAAGTGGTTTGGATTTATGCACATACCTATTTCTGCGAATTTTAGCTTCTGCTCTTTACTTTTTAGAGACTGCTCAGTATAGGAAGAGAATGGCTTGGACCCTGGGTTCTTTTAAAATTAAATAGCTATGGTGAGCATCAAGATAATTTTTCAGTCTGTCTTAATCAGAAAATGTGTTGAACCAACGCCTAGGTTTTTACTAAACTTCAGAAAATGGAGAAAATCAGTGGACCATGTTTAAAAAACCAAGAATTGAAAGTATGCCTGATCTAAAGTACCTCTAATCATGCAAATCCTACAGGTAAGTATCAAAATTTACAGATAACCAAAAGTAACATCTCAAAACCAAGATTACATTTGGTCATACTTAATTCTGAAACTATTTAGTTTTTTATTTTTGCTTTGGAAGACTTTTACAAAAGAAATTGTAATATGATAGGTATATTTAATTTCTACTTTTCTGAAAATATAAAATCATAAGGACAAGACTGTAAATAATAGAATTTTTTTTAGGAAGGACATAAGTGAATAATTTATAGTTTCTTAATTCTCTGTGATGGATTCAGGTCATGTTTCCTGTTCTACCAAATCTGATTGCCAAATTGTCAGCTCTAATGCAAATCTCAGTTTTAATCTCCCCTGCAGCCCAATTACAAAATTACTTTTTGATCAAGTTCCTAGATTTTAGAATTATCTTTTCATGAGAAATAAAAAACTGATGTTAAAACTTGCTTCCTTTTATATGAAAATAATAAAAACTACTTTGTGGAACACTAATAAAAATGGCAAGAAATTCTTAGAAATAAATTAAGACCTTCCCATTCCTATAATCTGAAGACCACAAAGCTACATAGTACATCAAGGAAATGAAGAAATAAAATCTTAACTGTTCTTCTAAAAACTGATCTTACAGAAACAATTAATTAATAACTAATAAAGAATCCTGGTACAACTTCATGGATACTGTCTGGACCTAAGCAGTGACTCTGTGTCAGGAATTCAGCTGCATCTGGCAAAAGACCTTTATGTGTTTGGACAGAAAAATGTGGGGGAAAACATTGATGATAAGGGGATGTTTGTTTTGAAAAGCAAAATATTGCAAATTAACCGTTCAAGAGTCGGAAGAGATAGGAATGCCAACTTGCCTAAGAGAAGCATCATATATTATTATTATTATTATTATTATTATTACTATTACTATTACTATTACTATTACTATTACTATTATTATTTATTAACAGAACAACAACAACAATGACAGTGACAACGATAACAATAATGATGACAACAACAACAACTACAACTAAATAATAATGATAATAATAATAATAGCAATAGTAATAACAATAATAATTTTATCCATTATGGTGTTCATTGACAATGTGCTTCTCTCAGCCCCAGCTCAGCCTGGATTCCAACTGGAACATGGCCGGCACCACATTAATTTTATGTCACTGTCAAAAATTGGTTGATGGTAGGATGGGACAAATTTTCCTGTGTGCTTTGCAAACCTTTCTCTTGGCACAGATGCCCACTGGATTTACATGGTTTACATGATAGAATCAATGGCCACAGGAATCTCTGAAATACAGAGTATTCACACTTTATTATGAAAGAATAAATAAAAAGCCCACCCTCAATTGGCAGTCAGCTTTAAAATTATACTCCTATTAAGTGCTTTGGATTTTTTGGCTTCAGATCTATTTCAGAAATGAGTTATCTGATGAACACAGAAATTGATGTATGCTTCCCCAACTTCAGAACAGAAGAAAGAAATTAATCACATTTTTGCCTCTCAGTTGTTATAACAATGATGAATGATGCACTCCTCTGGAGATGTTGCTGAATCATCCAGTAAATTGTTTGCTCTACAGTAGGTCTCATCCACAGGTATGCTGACCTTCAGTGTCTTCCTGACAGGCTCAGTTATCAAAATCTGTTTTTCTGGCACAAATTCTGCTCTTCCAAAACTGTAACTTGTCCATTTGTAAAAAAAAAAGGCTGCCAGTAATTGAGCCTGTTTATAACCTTTCTGTCAGGACTTTTTCTTTGTGCAACTCCCAACAGAAAAATGTTACACAGATTCATAATGATGCATTCAGGGGAATAACCCATTATCAATGTCATAAACACATTAGCAACTTAATTTAAAATTAGGGCAAAATGCAACTGCTCTGCATAATGAAAGCTGATCATTCAGGAGAGTAAAGCTCTTCATCATTTACATAACTGGCTAAAAAGGAGCTCCAAATAAAAATTAATACCTAGTCTTTACCATATGATGCACAATTCTTCTCTGGAGATGTTTTCAGTCTCTCAGCACAGAGAGCAGCAGCAGCACAGGAAGGATGGCAGTCACTCTGGAAATGGCCACACAAGTCCCACATCATGGCACAGGGATGATTCCTTCTGGGGTGAATTTAAACACTCATTTCAATTTTAAGTCTATCAAAAGCTGTACTGGATGCAAAAAAATCACTTTTGTTCATTGCCTTAGCCATAGACCCTGCCTTTGCTGCTACAGTCCCTGGATCCTTGTGGAGAAATGCTGATTGCACACAGAATTTGGGTGCATTTTCACCAGCAAACTCAAATTTCTTTGGTCACACTAACTAAGTGAACCAGCCATGGCTATTCCAGTAGTATTTCTTTGAAGGGGATGGATAAAGAGTTGTTTATGGAATAAATAGTCAGAAAGAACTAAGTAATTTTATTTTTACTTGGAATAGTGTTCTTTGCTGTCCTATTTTGGAGGATAGGTGTGCGCTAAGAAAGGCAGGAGCCTCTCTTTGAAATGGAGAATGTAACCCCCC
>VRYO01002184.1:20058886-20076508 GCA_009812075.1 Sialia sialis
AGAACACTGCCCCAGCTGGTTTCAATGGATGGCCCATTAGCAGAATATTTCCCAAGGAGATCAGGATCACTGCCCCATTCTCAACAGATGGTGATAGAATAGATACCTTTTATCACATCTTGTAACCCAAGACACTGACATACTGTAGTTGTTATAAGCTGGCCTTTGCTTCTAATTTTGACTCAAACAAACTGAACAGGTCTGTGAGGGAAGACAGACAAAGCTTCCAGGACAGACTAGACTTATGGCATTTTAATTCTCTTCAGCTCCTGGTGGAAGAGCTTCTACTGAGGTGGGAAAACCACTCCCTGGATGAAGTGAAGTTGTAACATCAAACACCGAACACACCAGCAAGGAGCTTCACTACTTTTTTGCAGCAGCACCAAACAGCACCAGGGCTCCAGGGCTCACTGAAATCCACCAGAAAAGCCCAAGAAAAGAGGGAATGATGTGAAATCCTGAGTCAGCAAGTGTGAGAACAACAGCTCAAAGCAAGCTCAGAATTTGTTCCTGCAGGAAATCCTTGGAACACTTTGCCTTAGCAACCTCCAGAGATGTTTTAATTGCACGCTGTAGAGGCAATCATCTTCCCCACATGTGAGAAGTTCTGTGATGTGCATGTCTCTGGGGGATGTGTTTTGCTGCTCTATATACTTAAAATGTAAATGACACCAAGTGCTGATCATTTATCATTGCTTATCATCAGAGCCACATTAGTGTTTGCAGACAATGCTTTTTTTATACTTTTTTACAACCACCTTTAATGGTACAACAAACTAACAAGTTTTTCAGAGCATTAACTCTGTAATTGCCTCCTTTTTTCATGCAGTAACAGATGAGTGTTTATCTCTTGGGAGAAGAGAATCAGGAATCCTTTATTTGCAAAGCAATTTTCTCTCTCATTGTAATCAATACCTTTTATCATGTAGGTATTAAAATCCAGTTAAACATCAAACCCAAATGCATCTAGGTACATAAAGATAAAAATGGAACTAAATAGGTGAATTGGTCAGTTGGACTTTTTATTGCAAAAAGGTGCAATCTTTATGCAGAGGGTGGAATTATTTTTAAAACTCACATTTCATTATTTCATTTTGATGAAGGAGTGAGACAATGGGAGAGACTGAAAAAATCTCAACAAAGTAGGGAAGCAGAATCATCAGTTTCCAATATTTACTCTTATCATCATGGTTCAACAATTTTTTTACAATTGTTGGTAAGTGATTGGGGAATACAAATTTTTGAGCTTCACTGCTGATGCACACAGGTTTGAAGAGGAGCAAGCTCATGTTTGTATTTTGATAAGATTCCCAGATTATATTTTGAGCAATTTTTAACAAATCTGGATGACCCTGATATTTTACTTCATCGAGAAAGAAAAAGAAATGTTTTTTATGATGGTACAGTGATTATTCTGCACTGTTCTATATGCAAATAAATTGTTGGAGGGAACTAAAGACCATGGAAGTGAGAAGAAGTATTTCCTGCCTTTGTTAAAAACTCTCTAAATCCACCTGCCATGTTCTGAGCTGTACTGGGTTATTGTTCTTTTGGAGTACAAGCTGCATTTTCCAAAAAACTTGGAACATTTTTTTCAAATGGTTTGACCATTTCACCTCTGAGTGAGTCAACCAAGTATTCAGGTTCAATTTTAAGGAAACATTCTTCTCCAGGCAAAAATTAACCCCTAACTTAAAGAATTCCTATTTCATATTTAATAATGCTCCTTGTTTATTTTTAAACAGAAATAAAATGCTTTATTTCTAATGAAAATAGGTTTAAATTCAACTTTCTGAATTTTAAATGGAAAATCTTCAATGTTTGAAGGTTCGTTCTAGTTAGTGTTTTTTGACCCTCATATTTTAGGGACAACAAAGACTTGTAAACTTATTGTTTGACATTTTAATTATTATCTTTTATAGGGACCATAAAAAGATGATCAATTCACTCAGTAAAGACAACAGTGGTGCAAAGACTTCTTGTCTGCAAGTGACTGAAGACGAAATACAGCAAATTTCCTACAGCTAGGTCCTTTTTTGTCTTTGCAGTCTCAGAGGAGTTGCCTATGAACAAAAAACCACACCTATTTGAAAGACAATCAGCAATGATAATCATAGGAAAGATAATTTTACGGAAATAAAGGAATTATTTCCTATTCAACAGCTGGTGCATGGCAATGATATTCCATTCCTGTTATTGCTCTATTTGGGTCGTTGGCAGCTGAAAGTGAAAATAAACTTTTGCAATGGCAGAAGAACAGATTCTCAAGACAATCCTCTAAAAGACAAAGATTTTGGATAAAGTCATAGCTGCAAAACCAACACGTCTCTTTGCTAATCACAGACACTTTTCAGTAATATGAATTTCTGCAGAGTAACAAATAGCCTGGATTCTTTGTTTAAGAGGTCATATTGATTTTGGAACCAGCTGTAGTTAAGGAGATACATTAAGAATGCACTGCATCTTAATTATAAGCAGGTCAAAGGTGCAATTCTTTTTATTGGCATTGATCAAATCAATCAGCATAAATTAAAAATGACAGAGGCTGGGAACAAGAGATGCTGTGCCTGACACTGTGAGTCCATAACTGGATAATAGAACAATAATATTAACAAAAATAAACTGCTGGAATGCAGTGTCTGTTGACTGGAAGTTGCATATTCTATTGCTAAAATAACCCCATGAAATTAAAACACTTCTATTGCTAGGAGGAATTTCCCTCCTATTTTTTTTCCTCCTTTGTTAGAATGAACTTTGCAAGCTAATTTTATGGTTTTTTTCTAATTCAATTCAAGTTATCTCAGTGCTATGTGATCTGACTAGTGCAGAAATAATTAATGTTTCAAATACGGACTAGAAATACAAGAGTGAAATAACATCTACACATGTCCCCTAGAGAGAGTGAAAAAAAAATCTGAATCAATGAACAAATGAAGATATGAATCAATGAAGATATAATTTGAGAATACTTTGATAGAAGGAAGACATGTTTTGAATAGTTCTGGAATTTCAAAAATAATCCATGATATTTTAACTGTTTTTTTTTAATTGCCTACATTTCTTATGAAGAGAATATTTGACTAAAAGCTACTTATTTTATTTTAGTTTTTTTTAATTTGGAATGACAGGTCTTATGCCCACGATCAAGATTTCTTAATAACAGCCAAGATTTTGGAGAAAACTTTAATGAAGAACATTTCCTGTTCAGTCCCATTTTAATATTTCCTGCCACAATGTTGTGTTCTGTAACTTGGTCAATTTTGTTTTCATTCCGGCAGCAATATTGGTCACATAAAATGAGGTTTTAATGATTTTACCAAGCCTTCATGAAAAGAATTAATATTATTTTATTAACATCCTTTTCCAATCAGCTTTCTTGACTCAACAGCTTCTTCAATGTTTGCAGTGCCTTAATTCCAAAGTTAGTGGAATGAGCAGTTATTACATCTGACCTAAAATTAGAAGCATTTTCAACTTTGTCATCCTGCTGGAATATGAACTACACTGGACAAAACATATTTGGAAGGGCTCCCTTTGCAACAATTTGATTTTTCCACCCTAAATGCCATGGCAGTGGTGACCAAGTGCACAGACTGGCTACCAGCTGTGCTCACAGAATAGGAAATAAGTTTCATAGAGCTCAAATTATTTCCTAAATCTTGTAGCACCAGAAGGCCCTAAAGCAGATATTCTGGAAAAGAAAAAAAAGGGCACACTGCGTGTCCAAAAGAAATTGTACCTCTTTAACCAGTTAATTACTGCATGGTTAATCCTGTTCCTATGACATTGGTGTTAGAGACATAAGACAGAAATATTTTTTTTGTCTTCGTCAGATTTTGCTCAGAATATAAATGTCAAAAAAGTAAAATTTAAAAATCTCTGAATAAGCAGGTAATATGAGATAAAAAACTTTTTAAAAATTATACAGAAGTCCTGAATGGAGTCATCAGGGCCCACGGCTGGATCTGGTGCCCAGCTCAGGTAGAGCTGAGGTGGGGAGGATGCTCTGGACCACCAGGCCCTGAAACCTTCTCAGAGCTCTGACACCTTCTGTATTTACAGCCTATCAACAGTGGCTGTTATCAGAGCTTGACCATACAAATAACTTGCCAAATTAAGCAATTACAGTAATTTCACAACTATAAGTTGCACCAGACTATAAGGCGCACTGTTTTATTTTGCAGCAAGGATCCGCGCGCAACAAAGTAACAAATTACTAACGGAACGGCGCAATCGCGGGGTTTACTGGCAGGTGCTCAATTTGCAAACATTTTTCACGGATCGGCGCAGCCTTTAAACGCAGCCCCAGGCACCCTCCCCATGCCACGGGCACCGGCACTCCTGCCTGCCCCTGCTGCCAGCTTGTGCGGCTCTCGCAGCTCAGCTTCTCAGCTCTGTGGCAGCCAGGGCTCGGCTCGCACTTCTGAGTTGGCAAATTTCCGAATTTTGTCCATATATAAGGTAGATCGGATTATAAGGTACACTTCTGTGTTCCAATCAAAATTTCAGTCAAAAGGGTGCGCTTTATACACATGAAATTACTGTAATCTAACTAGGTAAGCTTTCAGCTCGATGACTGCACTGCGATCTGGATCCCAGGACGTGCAGCTCTGCTCACCCTCTGTGTGGTGCTTGTACAAATTCTAAATCAAATCCATGTTATACAGCACAAAACTGCCACAAATCTGCTTCTGTTTTGTGCTATAATGTCAATGCACTGAAATTAAACACTGGATTTGTTCCAGTGTTGTCTTCTTTGATGGTTACACACAAAATTCTTTCAGAGCAGCTCCTCTCTTAGAGCATTTAACAATCAACCTTGATTCCAGAAAAGCTTTGGGAAAATGACAACTTGAGAAGACTTTGTAAAAATTTGAGCGAAAACTTAAACCAGAAGTTGTCAGCATTAAGAGAGATAAAATGGGAAAGGTGAAGGAAACAAGCAGTTAGGCAAAAATGCTCAATACTTCAACTCAATTATCACAGCTATGACAAGAGAATTAATGGCTAATCAATACAAGAGGGACATTATGTAGCAATGCATCAACAGCTGGGTTACTCCTGCAATTATTTTCTAGCAGAGAAAAAAATCTCAACCTTCACTTTGTAAGAGCAAGTTACTATGCTGAGTTTCAGAAGAAGCACAAAACAAGTTTTGTGCTCAGGAAAAGTGAAGTACAGTAATTTCACGATTATAAGCCGCACCTTTTTCATTGAAGAATCCAGCTCACTCCAGTAGTGTGGCTTATATTCAGGTGCGGCTTATCTATGGACAAAATCTCAGTGAAATGCCAACCCGGAAGTGAGAGCTGGCCGGGGAGGGTGCCTGGGGCTGCCTTTAAAGGCTTGGCTGCTCTATGAAAACTGTTTGCAACTTGAGCACCTGACACCAAACCCCACTCTGGTGCAATTCTGTTACTAATTTGTTACTTTGTTACACATGGATCCTCGCCTATTTTTTAAAAAAAAAGTGTGGCTTATATTAAGGTGCAGCTTATATATGGACAAATCCCATGGTCTACCCAGCTACCAGGAGGTGTGTCTTATAATCAGGTGCGGCTTATAATTGTAAAATTGCTGTACAACATTTCCTAATGCCAGTCTGTGAAAAGGGCTCACTGAAGCATCCTGAAAACTCTGGTGAGCCATCAGGAATAACCACTTAAACCCAGTTATGATTAACAATAAATTCATAAAACAACTGTTACACAGATGAAGAAATGGCATGAACTGCTCAGATTGTATCACTCAGCAGCACTTTTAAAATGTGCTCAGTTAATTAAATCATATCAGAGGATTTTTATTGGCACTGATTAGAACCTATGGGCTGGTCTTTTATCAGGAGCAGGTTTAAGTATAGTATACTTTAAGGAGAGCTCCTGTTAACATAAATTTCAATATTTCAGTGCCTTAGAAGAAGATTAAGTGGTTGAGCAGCTGAAAAAATACAACAATTTGATGGATTACATTTAAATCAGCCAAATATATTTTAATAAAAGAGTCATTTTTTACTTGCTTGAATTTAAAATACTCCACACATTTTAAAACCTTCTCTGTAGACAAAGAAGTATATGTAAATATAAATATATCCAGTATGAGCAGCTGGATAAGGTCACTGCCTCAGGCTTGACATCACTTGCCTAAAGTTTTAAGCATCTCCACATGGTCTGTCTTTTTATATTTTTTTAAGACAATGTAATTTAAAGTGAATTAATGAAAATTACGGCGTAAGAAAGTGTGTAAAGCTTGGGGATATGGTGCTAGAAAGGTTAAGGGGCTGTTTTACACACATTTTTATAAGCCCACTGAGTAAATCTCAGACTTCAACCATTGTTTTTGGACATGAAAGAGTTCAAAAATCCTATTAATGTCTTTGTGGAAGTGTTCTGGCAGCACAGAATAATGTATTTTGTATTATCACTTATTACAGCAAAATCCTAACTTGTGAATCCAAGGGAGTTCCTGAAATCACTTCTGCAAAATTATTCTCCTTTCCTTGCAATATTTTTAATGGCATGTATTACCTTATTGTGAAAATATAATGGAGTGCATGACATCAGTCTCTCTCCTTTTCTTAAAATCACAGAGTTTTGTGCAACTAAGACAATGTCAAATTTACTTTTGTGTATTTGTTCTGCAATCTTTCTAAATCACACCATTTTTTCTTCCTCCCTGGAGTTATTTACAGTCTTCACTTTGAATGAAATTTGGCCTTTGAGAAACACAGTTTCAGTCTCAATTACAAAAAGACTTTATTACAGGAAGGGATGGATTTAGGGAGCAGTTTCAACACTTTTCCTGTGTAGTTGTGGGGGTTTTTTTCCACTATAGCTGTTTAAGAAACAAAATCCCAAGTCTGTGCCAAAGTAGCAATGTACAAAATGAGCATGTTTCTGATTTTTAGATCTAAATCCTTCTAATGATGTTCCCACCGGTTTGAGGTGGATCTGGTTCTAATTTAACTACATTGAAGACTAAACCACTTCTAATCCTAATCAGAGCAACACACAGGTTTTATAAAAAAATTAACTAAAAAGAGAATTGTTTAGAAAGCAGAAAGTTCAAAGAGACCAGGAGAACATGCAAGGAGGAAGGACACCCACAAATATGTCATTTGTGTCCCTGCAGGTGATTCTTGCTTTCAGGCTGGGCTGCATCAGCTCAGTGACTTTCTGAGGTGCAGCAAACTCTGCTGTGCCTGGGAATGAATTCTCCTCCTTGTTCCTGTGGCCTCTGCCCAGCTCCTGCAGCATCCCAGGCTCTGCAGGGCTCAGCATGCTCAGTTCACACCATCTGCCTGCTCACACCTGGAGTCTCTGTCTCTCTCTGTCCCCTGAGCTTGTTCCCTCACTCCCACAGACACAAGAGCAAAATTTCCCCCACTAGAGATTTCTGTTGAATTCTTAAAAGAGGACAAAAATGGAGAAAAGGAGGGGCAAGCAATGACACACAGATATATGATCACGTTTAATCATGCTGTGTTCATGCACACGTTTTAATTCTCCTTAGTCGGATGAGTTCTATGTTCTATTCAGACCAAACTTCATTTCTGGCAATCCCTGAACATTTCAAATGGAAACATTCCTTTTATAATAATTTACCACTCCTGAGAGAAGAGTCTCTTGCCCCTCACACCTTACAGTGGGTGTTCATTTCCAGCAGAGACATTTCTCCGTGCAGCACAACTGCTCTGCATCTGGGGGAGGCAGAATGAATCAGCCAAGTTACTGAAACTTGGAAAATCCAGCAGGATTTTCCCACGTGGCAGAATGAGCCATACTTGATTCTTGGATTACCTTGAAGCATCTCACAGAAAAAGCTTCTTGGTTCCACTCACAGACTGGCAGCACAGAGCATCCAAGCTCTCCAAGCTTCAGGAGGCAGAGCTGAAAATTTGGTTCCTGTTATTCCTACAGGTTGTTCTCTAGGGGTAACCTCACTTTAATATCTCATAACTGAATCCCCAAATTTGGAAAAAACTCTCCAAATACTCACCATGCAAATTAGCAGAGAACAAGGCAGGGCAGCCCGAGGGCTCACACATCCATCAGGAAGGTTTTCCAGGCAGGATTGCAAGGCTATGTTTAGACATGTACATAGTTGGTGTAAATCAGAATACAATAATCAAATATCATCATTATTGGGTGCCCTCTGTTGTGTTTAAAAATATTATAAAAACTCAATCTGCATAAAGAGAGAAAAGACATGAAAAAAACATGGAAAAATGCATAATGGTTTGGAGATTTTACCTGTTCCTGTGCAGGTCAGAGCAACCTCTGGTTATGCAAAAGTGAGCAGCAAAGGATGTGAATTAACTTCCACTAATTAAATCCATCATATGACTTCATTTTCAGCATTTGTTTTTTCTCCCAGATAAGCAATTAACATCTCAGTTCTAGCAAGAGCCAATTTAAAATTTGCAAACTGTAGAAAATGATGAAGGAATTTGAATGTTAAAAGCAGATTAGAACAGAAAAGATTTGGAAGAGTAAAACACAGCTGGAGAATAAGTTCTTGTCAAAAGAATCTACAAACTCATGTAAAAACTAAACATAATTAAGATGATGGTACTTTATAATGTTTTTGGTTTTATTCCAACTCTGAAATCAGCTGATAAATCCTCTCTGAGTCTGGAGGCTTCTATTTCTTCAAAAAGCTTTCATTGAGGGGAAAGGGAGATGGAGAAAAGGGGTAAGAATATTGGAAAACTTCAGCAGCCAAAGTGGTTCTCAAGATGTCTGGGCTAAAGACGAGAAAAATAATAAAATTCTAAAGTAATGTCAAGCTCATCTGACAAATTTTAATCAAGAGTAAAAAGTAAGATCCATTTTATGGTCAGGTTTTATCTAAAGGATTGTTTTTGATTGCTATATTATTAGATGCCAGTTCTAATTTTTTTTTAGTGTAGGAGGGAAAAGCCACCTTGCAAATAGAAAAATGGTGCTGTGGCTAATATTGAAATAATGCAATGAAATCAAGAGTTTAATTGCTATTTTAGTAGCTATGAAATCACCTGAAACACCTGCTGTGTTGATTTCCAGTGACTGAGTGCCAAGGACACTGTCCCAGATAGAAAACTGAGCCACTGATACTTGTTGAAGAGGAAAATTTAACAAAGTTAAGGATACTGCACAGTGGAACTTTCTAAGATCTTTATGAATTAAGAGAGATAAGGAATTTCCAACCTGGAGGAGTGGATTTTGTGGTTCACTTGCTCTGTTTTGTCCTATATTCAAAACAAACTGCTCCACAGAAACAGCAGCGTTTTCATCATCAATCATTTCATCCATTGTTTATCATAAATGTATTCATCAATTTTATTTTAGAAGAAACTACCTGTGAATTAGGGAGTGAAAACCAATGCCAAGCAAAAGGTAGATGCTGCCATTGCTTGTACAAATGGATTCTGCTGTGATCAATAATTCCTATTGTGGCTGAAGTACAAAGCTCTGGGAACCAGGAGAAGCTCCACACACACACAGAGTGTTTTTAAACAATCTGTTGCAGATTGAAGCAATCTAGATTTAGCTCTCCATTGATATCCAGTGTTGCCACATTGGACCATCTGGTCCTGTTCTGTTTCTGCCTCATGTACTGGGAAAATGAGTATTCCTTTTCCAAATCACAAGTCACAAGACTTAAATATTCAGTGATGAATTGCTACAGAAAAAATTAATTAATAGAACATCTGCCTGCCAAGAAGATAGAGTGCAAGGAACTAATCTGTTACAGCTCCTGGCCCAGATCCCCCCATTATTCTGGCAGCTAACAAAGACCAGAAGGCAGATGGGTCAATCTGGCCAACAATTTTTTCATGATGCTGTAGCTGTCACCTGGCAAATGGAACTCAAGCTAAAACCTCTTTCTGTCTGTGCCTGCAGCAAGCTGGGTGCTCTTCCAAATCCCTCTCAGCATCCATCACTGTCTTTGGGAGATTGTGTGACATTGAAAGTCTGGTGCTAAATTACCAAAGTACACAAGTCCCATTATGTTATAATGGGTTCAGAACGATGCAGCCACCCCTGAAAACACTTCTCACATCCCATAAATAGGTACTGCTGGTGTCAAGCAAAAAGGACTTTTTTTATATGGTGTGGTGACTTCAGGGCAGTAATCTGTAAATGTGAGTGTTGTGCCTAAGAATAATTAGCTTTTTTTTTTTTTTTAATTGAACATTTGGAATTCTTTTATTCAAATTGAATATGCAATGTTTTTATTCCACTCTATTTTTGCATTTGCTTTGAGATGTCAAGTGTCATTTTTACTTTGGCAAGAGGTCTTTTGATTAGCAAGATAAAAGAAGATGTTTGTTCTGAATAAATTCTTATTTTTTATGTTACAAATGACATGAATGGAAAACTTCTACTAATGATACACTTCTCATTAGCAAACGGATCCCTTTGCTGTGGTAATCAAATAAACTTTTTCTTCCTGTCAGTCATCATCCATTTTTATAATTACCATCACTGTCCCCATTTTTTCTTTTTCCTCTTTTGAAGCTTAACTTGAAATTTATGTCAGTGAGATCTTTCCAGTGGGTTTGCCATAAAAGAACTGATGGACAGGACTCCTGCTGAGGTGAGGAACTTCCAAGCACAGAACTAAATCCACAACCAGACATAAAATCATGCAAAGAGAAAGCAAACTCGTGATGGTGAGAGGTCAGCACAAAATGCAGAGCTCCAGTTGGGTACAGAACTTGTGCTCTGTGCTGCAATCAAATAATTCACTGTTGATATTGTGCAAGAATCACTCAGTGACCCTGAATGGATTCTCACCAGTGCTCTCGAGGGCTCAGCCTCCAGACAAAATGGCAAAAGTATGTATGGGATCATAAATTGACTTATTATGTATAAAACGAAAAGAAGCAGCATAAATGTGGGAGCCTGCAGTGAAAGAGGAATATTTTGTGAGCTGGAATGGCACTGGAAATCAATGGCACAATGAATATGGAACCTGAGAGAGCTGTTCCTACACGATTGTAAAGATTGTTGAGGATCAAAATTTTCTGTTCTGTCCGCCAGCCTTTGAATAAATGCCTTGTTTAGCTGTACTTCAGGGATGAGGCTTTTAAAATATTGGATTTTTAAACACGAAAGCTGCAGCGTTTCAGCTCAGTTCTCAGGTCAAATCACTTTCTGGAATTACTCAGGACAGATCCACAATGTGAAATGAAAGAAATTAGAGCATGAAATATTCTGATATGACACTTGCAATGAAATTGAGACATCAGTTTATGACCAAGTCAGTGTTTATTTCATTGACTTCTGATATGATGTGGGCCTAAAGCATTACCAGCTGTAAATTTCTCCAAATTCAGGGGTAAAAGCAGTAATCCTCATCCCTCCCAAACTCCAAAGCTGAAATTTAACAGGATTTTCTGTCCCAAATAATCTGGTTAGGATGTAAATGCTTGACATAACCTGGCTTCTTGCAAATCAAATGTGCTGAGAGATGCCAAAATCACCTCCTGGTAAAGTATAGTGGGAAAAACCTGGGAATAGGAATGTTTAGAACACTGTGAACACACCATTTAAACATTGACTTTGGTGAGTTGAGTCAAAGGAGAGAGAAAAAAACACTGTTTGAAGAGGATTGAGAGATTTTTTTTAACTTCAGAATAGTTTATTTCAGTAGGAAAAAACCTGCAATGATCATCTTGTCCAGGAGCCTGACTTCAGCTCTGAGCAAACAACCACAAACAAAAAAAACATCCCCTCACAGCCTTTATTGGCAAGGAAGCAACACTTCCATGTGGGTCAACTCTTGCCCATTTCTCAAGATAATTTTGTCGTCCCTGCCATCAGGGAGCAACAGCAAAATGTCTGAAAATGTCAAATCCTTTTAGTTCATCCTTTCAAAGCCAAAAAATTGCTTAAGAATTCCCCTTTGGGTTGTTCATGGCAATGATGGAATAGAAAATCATGTTCTGTGCTCTCTGTTTCTTCACAGGAGCCTTTAAAACTCCAGGTCCAGGGGTCTGAACTCATTGTGCTCAGTGACCTTTTGCTGCACTGTGTCGTTTCTGTCTCCTGTGTAGAGAGTTTCTGCTCTTTTTCTGGCAAGTCTAGGGACAAAGTTTCACAGTGGGAACTGGTGATTCCACTCAGGCTAGAATAAGGGAAAGGAAAAAGTCACTGCAATGTTCCTTACACTCTGTTGAAAATACTCTCCTCTTGAGCCAAATAAAGGAAATTTCCAGGTAAGTTCTCCAATATGAAGAGTTAATTTGTCATAGCTAAGAAAATAATAATTTCCATTTGTGGGCAATAATCATTGTCAATGATCAGTTTGCTGCTCTCACTCGCGCTATTCCTGTGAGAATCTGTAAGAATCCTGTTAGAATCTCTGCTTAGAGACTTAGCAAACTCTTCAGAGCTAGGCTTTGTGATTGTTTGGGATTCCTCTCCACACACAGTTATACATCTATTATCACATTCAACCAACACAATCACACCAGCAGACTTGAGAGCAGGCAGAAATGTCAACTACAGTAATTTCACGACTATAAGGTGCACCGGAGTATAAGGCGCGCTTCCGGGTTGTTGGCGAATTTCTGAACTTTGTCCGTATATAAGGGCACCAGACTATAAGCCGCATCTTTTTTTGCAGCGAGGATCCACGCACAACAAAGTAACAAATTAGTAACGGAATGGCGCCATCACAGGGTTTACTGGCAGCTGCTCAATTTGCAAACATTTTTCATGGATCGGTGCAGCCTTTAAAAGCAGCCCCAGGCGCCCTCTCCGTGCCACAGGCCCCGGCACTCCCGCCTGTCCCCATGTGCTGGCTCAGCTCGCACTTCCGGGTTGGCAAATTTTCGAACTTTGTCCGTATATAAGGCGCACTGGATTATAAGGTGCACTTCCAGGTTTCGATCAAAATTTTAGTCCAAAGAGTGCACCTTATAGTAATGACATAACTGTATGTGCCCAAACACAAGCACCTTATCCCCTCTCAGTTGCTCACAAAACCAGCCTGGTTCCTGCAGCAGAAATCCTGGAATCAGCAGATAAAACTTCTGTTCTTTTCTTTGCCATGCACTTTGCAGTAATTGCATTACACCTCCATGTCTGGCTTTATTCACAAATACATCACGATAATTTCCAGCTCACTGACGTGCACAACCTAAAGTATTTTACAGGCATTGGGGAATTTGAGAATCAAGAGAGAACTGTGATGGAGATGTAAATTACTGTTATGCCATGCATATATTCTCATTTTTTACAGTATTATCTGATGCATTTCATATTTTGAGTTAACTTCCACATTCCAGGATAATTTTAAGTACCACACTTTTCCATTATGCAGGCAGAGATAAAAAAAAATATTTTCAAATGAAATATTTTTTTTGTTCTTTTCCAGCCGTCTCATTTATATTTATAAGCAAATGATATTTTGGGATGCAGAGCTATTTTCTCTTTCTTCATGGGAGGGATCTCCTTATTCAAAATGCCTGGCTTGGATTACAGCTTCATCCAAAGACTGCTGAAGCCACAGAACTGGAAAGTGGGGTCTCGATCCTATGTTTGTCACAGCCTTGTCACCTCAAAAAAAAGTAAAATTGTAAGAATAACTGGAAATAGAATGTATCATTCTCAGAATCAGAATGTTCTGATAACTGGATGCAGACATAACAACAAATCTTAAATCAGAAAGTTCCCACATTTAGCTCTGTCAGATTGCTTCCCCTCTTCACATCCTCGTGGGGCTGACATTTACCACTGTTAAGTCAAACTATAAAAAAAAAAAAAAAAAAAAGCCATAAAGGAGATGTTGGAAAGATTGACTTCATTAAATGGCATCTGCATTCTACACAGACTACAAAGCAGCACACAAAGGCATCTTTGTACACTGCTGGTGCTTCCCTGACATCTGAAGACACGTCTGAGGTGTAGGAACTTGGCAGCTCTTGTAGCAGAAGAGTTTGTTTTTTTAAGTTGAAGCAAAGCAACTCTAAACATTTCTCTGCTTAGAAAAGGAAGTGTGTGACACTGGGGAAAAAAAATCACTCTGGGCAACTTCTTTCTGCAACTCCCCCTCTCCAAGAGCACCATAAAAATATTATTATTTAGAAAAGCTTGTCTAAGCAATTTTGGCAGTGAAAGTGATTGATTCTTGCCCTTGGTGAGGCTAAGATTCTTTTTCCCCGGCAGACAGGAATATTCTGTAAAGTGGCAGCAGCAGCAGGAGGCAGCATCCCTCACAGTCCAGAACCTGATCTTGGCATTCCAACATTCTCAGTGTGGCTGAAATCATTCAACAATTCAACAGTTCAGCTGCAGCCAATCTATCCCAAAGTTCCTGGATGTTCTCAGCCTCCAGATTTCAACTCTTTCTCCAAACTCCCACTGCTCTGAACGGTGCAAATGGCAGATTTTTTTTTCTCACATGCAGAGTGCATAGCTGAAAGAAAAAGATTGCTACAATTTGTGCACACACAGGTCACAGAAAATAAGAAGTTCAGTCAAAGCTCTGTCAAAAGAATAACTTTTGAGTGATGTCAAAATAGCAGGTCTTCTGATCTTCCTGACAAGGCTGTTCTGTGAAAATACAACCTTTTGTTTTTTTCCAAAATGTAAAGTACAGAAGATGACAGGTAACACACCCAGAACAAGCTTCTAAACTCTTCCCCCAGAAAGGAAAGCTCAGGAATACCTTCAAAAACTCAATGTTCAGTGGAACTAACCAACAGAAAGGTTTCTGGAAATTGGCAGTAAAGCCACTTTCTCCCATCACACCATTCTCTTTCAGAATATTAAAGCTTTTTTACCAGATATTTTAATTAAATGCAGACTTCCTTCACAGTCCTCTTGCATGGACTGGGCTGCTGATACCTTGAGATTTAGAATGCAATTTATTTGAAAGCAGGTGTCTGTATGCACCTAAAGATTAAAAGAAAATTAAAAATCCCATAGGAACATACAGCAGTACCAACATCAAATTGTCACTGGGCATCTGTGACAGAAGAAAACATCCTAATGAGCTCATAAAAAACCTGAAATCCCCAGGAAGAGACACGTGGCTGCTGCAGTGACCATGATCTACCAAATGAGAGACTGGACTCCTCTAAATTGTTATGTCAAAAAATCCTGGGCTGATCAATTTGCCAGATGGAAAAGAAAATAGAGGGACTAAGCAGCTTGTGCAGCTCTGCAAGGGTGGCCTGAAGATGAAAACTGTCACAGACATTTCCTGAGCGTTGTCTGCTTGTTCTTGGTGAAGCTGAGGTCGGGAATGTTCTGGATAATTCCGGCTGCTGCTGAGGACACAAAGAAATCCTCACCAACCTCAGGGACTTCAACAGGACTCACTTCAGAGTGTGAAGAACAGGATGAGGAAAGGATGAAAACATTATTGTAGTACTTTTTCAAGGATTTATCTTTAATTATTGTTTACAAAACCCCCTATTTCTAAATAATTAAAAGTCATTTTAATTTTTCACCATTTAAATATTTGGCCTGTGATCAAAGCCCATATTTTTTGTATAGAATCAAATCAGACTTCTGTAATTTTAAGGGGTACCATATCCATTATTGTCCTAGATACAAATACAATTGTTTGTACAACTATTAGTAAAAATTTTTATGGTTACATCCAAGTTGTGGAACACTGAGGGTAACAAATAATATGAACTACTCTCAAAGTAGCAATTGGAATTTTGTTCTGACAAAAAGAAACCTCGACCGAAGGTGGGTGCAGTGGGTTCTCTGGTGAGGAATTTGTGAAGAAGACAAGAAATGAATGTTTCTGCCCTAGATTTCTTATTCTGTTTTATCAGGAGTTCTGGATGGACACAAATGCTATTTGTAGGTGAGAAATGAGCAGTACATTTTTTCTTTTTCTGCTCACAATTCCACGGAAAACAACCCAACCAAGAATATCCAACTGCAGCTGTTATCTTTGTTGTGCAAGTTATTTTTACAAAAATGTAAGCTTCTCATGTTTAAATAAATTATTTAAAAGAGGACATGTTAATGGGCTATCATAGTTTGCTTTCTAACATCAGGGATTCTCCATGGGTATGAAGAAAACATAATCACACATATGGTGGAACTAAAATGTACTATTTTTCTTGAATGAAATTCTCTTGTTAACTCAGCAGGCACTGCATGAGATCACATATCATTTTTCAACCATCTGCACATCTCACAGTATTATGGACAGAAAATTTCTATTATCCAGCCGCTAAGACTTTATGCTGGGTGACTTTTAAGTGTGGATTCACTGGAGCATCTTTCATCATTGGAGGCAAATCTGGCATCTATTGCAGATGCCACTTGCATTTTTATAGATTTCAGTTCAGAGAATAAACTTCAATTCTGTCCTCTGCCACTCGTGTTTCTAGCATCTGATGGATCAGACATTCCAGGTGATTTGAACCCATGACCTTTCATGTCATAGGCAAGTCAGGAAAATTCATGGCTCAATTTCAAAGTGAAAGACACTTAAAAAAGCATCAAGAGCCCTTGATTGTGATTAGCTGTTTGATAAAAGAGAAACTTAATAAACCAAATAAAAAACAACCTCCCCACCCTTCACATCAACAGCTTTGCTGTCAAAAGATCAGAAGCCAAAATGTTAATGAGCTCTTTTTAATGAAATGGAATCGTTGCTGTTGGTGTTCAGTGCGTTGTGATTAATTCATGGATAGTTTGTCACAACACAGTGCTTGGTGAATTATCAAATTTAAGATTAAGAAATTAAAAACTTCAGACCATCCCTCTCTTTTGGTGCTGGTTATCAAGGGGACTCCAACCCCCAGGCACTCTGTTACTCTGCCATTTATGACATTTTCCATTTTCAAATTAGAAATCTCAATATGTACACCAAGGACAGGGCATTTTCAGGAAGCTCTGACATGATATTCTTGTTTATATAAAATTATTGTGGAGATTAAGTTCATTTTAATTTCCTGAGTCTGTATAGGTCTGCTTTCCTACTTGAAATATAAAATCTAATCTTTGAATATCCTGAAATTAATTAAGAATATGATGAGTTTTACATGAAAGGGCAACGTGTTCTTAGGCTTTCATTATTTTAACCTGTTCTTTAATACTCACAGCTGACCCATCTGGAGTCACTTTTTTTCCAGAAACACATTATGGAAATTCTGTTTTTAAGGAATATGCCTCTAACTGTAGCCAAGTAGTTGAACAAATAAAAATCAGGAATGGAGGGGAACACCCAATAATTGTTTTTTAAACTGTTTTTTAGCTCGTGGGTTTTCCAGATGGACTTTGAACTGAACCAGTCTAACAGCAAAGCAAGGTGGAAGAAAAAAAATGTTACCTCAGCTCCAAAACAGATGAGAGCAATCCAAATTTTTTCTTTCCATGAGAAAAGGAATTATGAAACCATCAATGTTTTTGGTGTCCTGTCACAGAACTGTACTAACTGCAAAGAGTTAAACATTGGAGGCATCAGCAGACATGGCAGGATTTGGAAAAAAATCAATTTGAGAAAAGTTGGTACTACTACTTTTTTTTTGTTTTGTTTTTTACCACCCAACTGCTAAACATTACATGCCAAGTAATGGGGTCAGGTCAATGCTTTTCTAAAATTAACTCACAATTATAAGCCGCACCTGATTATAAGCCACACATCCGGGTAGCTGGGTAG
>VRYO01002184.1:20077508-20098183 GCA_009812075.1 Sialia sialis
ATTCTTCAATGAAAAAGGTGCGGCTTATAATCGTGAAATTACTGTAATTTGTAACCAAGATAATTGTTCAGAGAGGCCCTGTTGAGCTGAGGAAGTGCCTACAGTTAAAATCCTATTTTCTTTCCCTTGCCCTCAGTTTCTCTAAGCTTGCTACTCATTAGATTTCATGTAAACCACACATTGCGTTTATTTTTTCCTATCAAATTATTTTGGTTTGCACTGCACACTGTGGTAAAGGAAGGCATTGACAGAGCTTTGTGCCTGCTTGGTGATTCTCAAATACAGCAATTTTCTTGGGAGGTTTTCACTTGTGTGGGTGGATTTGCACGACACTACCTGTGTTCTGCAAGTGATATTTAATTTGTCCTTTATTCCTGGTACCTCACTTTTATCTCCTTTCCATCTGGCTGGGTCAGCAGTGTTTTTTCCAGGTTTCTTCCTCTCTCAGGTGCTGCCCTGCAGTGGCTCCAGCATGTCCTGGCTATGTCCCTGTTCACACAAAATGCCATCTGCACCCTAGAAAAGTCCCTGCCACCCTCCCTGCCTGTCACAGGCTCAGGGATCAGTGCAGAGCACTCTGTGGTCACAGGCTGGTGTTTTGATGAGCTTTGAGCTGGAACTTGCCATCACTGAACTTCCTGCAAAGCTCAGCAAGGGTTATGCACAGCAGTGACCCCTTTGCTGCAGAGTATTAACAATTATTGCATCGTTTGTAATTATCACATGAAACGATAATGCCTGATCATTTGGAAATCTAATTTAGTGACCCAATTCTGTCAGGAACCATATTTTTTATTGTTTCTCATCAGCCAGTGGTTGCAGTTGTTTTAACTGCAGGGGAATAATTGTTCTCTGCAGACCCACAGCTGGCTGCTGAACCTCTGCAATGTTTGCAGAACACTGGCATCCCTTCCTGGAGTATTGTGCATGAAGAAAACCTGGCAAATTGTGCCCTGGATTTCCAAATTTATTTTCTGCTTGGGTCTTTTCCAGCTAGATTCCCTCTATAGTTGTGGATATTTTTTTAAAGGTGGCCATGCATGGTTTCTTTAATCATGACAGATTGGTTCAAGAGCTCTTGCAGGATAGTTAAAGAATTTTTTTCATTATAAAACCCAAGGTTTATCACTTTTTGACTTTATATAATTTATATTTGTGTTACCTTTCCCTTCAACTTGATCCAGCCTCTGGTTGACATCAGTTTTTCCCTTTACCAGTACTGTTCAGCCTCTAATCATTACCCATTTACAATACAGATTTCTGTGGAGGATCTTCTATTCTGGAGAACACTGAAACACTACAATTTTGGGGCTAGAGATATTCTAAATAGATAGCAACCAAGAGTTTTTGTGCAGCTAATTACAGCTTTAGAATATATTCCATGATTAGCATGGACTTTTGAACACAACAGAAGTTGTACAGTGTAGGATTATAGAGAGAACGTTAGACAAGAGTATTTGTCTAAATGCTGCTAATTAAAAATGCAACACCACCTTTCAAGAAAGTAAAATCTTTAAAACAATGTATGCATTATGTGTTAATTGAATTAAGAATTTTATTAGCGCATATTTAACTTCCACAGCATCCAATATTTGAGTCTGTAAAATGCTGTGAAATCTTTTTTGAAAGCACACCTGTCTAAAAGGTTGTGCTGAAGGCTCCTGACCCAATTAAAGGTGGAAATCAGCATGGCTACACTATTTACTGACATTTCCTTTCCTTGCTCTTGCTAAAACCATTATCTTTTATTGTGTTCTCCATTTCCCTGCATGGCATTTTTAGCATTGCCAAATACTGTTGTTTAATTGTTTCTTCGGGGTAATGAAAATATAAATTGGGGAGTCATTATCTGGGTGGGAGAGCAGCACTGGGAGATTTTAGTCACAAATTCATCACAAAGAAATGGGAGTCAGTGCTGTGACAGCAGAATAAAGGGAAAATACTGTGGGATGTGCTGTCCCAGAGTGATGCTGGATTTGGGACACAAGAGATAAATTACTCTGGTAAACACAGCACTGCTGACAGATCCAGAATACCCTACCCAGGCTTGAAAAACTGTTCCTAGAAAAGACATTGGCTACTGGAAACAAAGTGCAGGAGAGATGAAAAGGGAATAAGAATTTTAGAAAAAACAGCTGAGGAAAATGTGGAGTTGATTTTCCTTATGTGTAAAGATAAAGACAAAGGATCAGAGGAAAGACAAAAATCCCTCATGCAAAAGAAAAAAATCTGTGGAGCTTTTCAGTGGTTCTGACTCCAGGCCAAAAAGAACTGAAGCATTTGTGGAGTCAGCTTGAGCAACGCTTTGCTTTACAAAAGCATGTACAACTTTCTGCAGTTCCCAATATTTGATTAAGCTCATTTGGGGATGAAATTATGTATCAGAAATTAGAATAAAGCTGAAATTAAATATGACTTTGAACTACATTAATATCTGAACTTTAATACACTCTGCTGGCAATGTTTCATTACTGTAAATGTCTGTGTTGTTGTCATGATACATAAACATTCAGGCACCTGAAGAATGTGCTTTAAACTCACGTTTGTAGCAATTTGCCAAGCCTCTGGTGTTTAATAATGCAACAACCCTTGCTTAGCATTAGCAAAATAATTTAAGTGAGTGTTTTGCAATGTTCCATGAAGAGCATTAATGCAATAATACATTCTAAGTACTTAAAAAAAGGGAAAGCAACATTACAGAGATCCAGCTAAAAGCTCTAATAAATGAATGTAGAAACAGCAGACATCATAGATGAATTAATGTTTTTAAGTTAAAGTTCCGATAGCTGATAGATTCAAAAACTCTCCTCTGGAAAACAAGGAGACATGACTGAAACCAGCGAAAACACAAAACTGCAAATGTTCCATCATGAGAATTCTGTGATTAAATATGCACCAGAGGTGACATAGCAGGTTATACAGATATTAAACCACTGTTCAGTAGCCAATACCGAGCACTGTGAGCTGTCAAGAGCAGGATTTGGAGATAAAATGACCAAAAGACAGAGCTTCCTATTGGTATAACATTCCCTTCAAGTCATCTCACCACACTGGTACTTTCCTTTTGGACAGTAATAACCATTCCTAAAAAAAAGTGGATTTCCTGAAGCAGGAGGAAATGGATGTTTTAATTTTACAACATTCATTTTGCAGAGTGGGGAACCTGGAGATTGCTGTCACAGCAATTCATTCTTGCACGGTTTCTTGTCAGGTATGAACCTCACCCGCAATGCAGACAGCACCAGCGGGAAGTGAGCTCATTGCAGGAGCTCACCTAGAAGCTTTCCAAATTTGACATCCAATCCCATAGGTACAGAGGCTTGGGAATCACCTGGGCCTGAGGATTTGGATGTGAGGCTCAGTAACCTCTGGTGCTCCTGACACACCCCTTGTGTTGGGTTATCTTCAATGATTAAAGCAGCTAATGGCTGCTAAAAGCTCAAAAGTCTCAAAAGCAAAGCCACAGGTGTTAAAGTTTATTCTAAGTTTTGTTTCACCAGAGCCCCAAGTAGAAGCAGAAGTGTTATTGTCAAGCTTCTGGGAAGCTGATGTTGTTGCAGCAGCTCCTGTCTTCTTCTGGGGTGTTGGAGATGCTGGCAAGCAGAGCAAGAGTGAAATAGAGAGCAATGGCAAAAGCAGTGTCATAAAGCTGTGGCATAAAGCACTGACTCTCCCCAGTACATAATCTTATATAGGATTTTTCTAGCAAGCTAACATGTAAACTCGAACCACTACTACTTAACCCATGAGAATTCTAATTTCTTAACATGCTAGGACATCTATTACAGACACGATCTGTCTTGTTCTATCTGAAAAATGTCAGCAATATTCTCACTGAAGTTCTATTTTGTTTAAGTAGTGTTGAACAAGGAGCTTCTGGAGCCTCTACTAAAAACATCAGTGTGTTTGTTACCTTCACTAGAACTTGTTGTTCTACTCCGGCATATTAACCCTTTTACTCACTAAAAGCACTACAGCTCACACTGAAACTTATTTACTGACTTGCTTATTTATGCTAAAACTCAAACTTACGCCTCTACCTTATGTGTGAATACCTCAACATACTTCAATCCACCCAAAGACTTTAATTCAATCCCTGCACTCTGATTTCTCTCTGAAGAATTCAGGGAAAGACCTGGTTCACTGACTCCAGCATTTGGCCAAGGAATTATGAAGCCAGGAATGTGTCCCCTGCTTTTCCTCAGCCTGGGGCACTCTCCAGTGCGGGCACTGCCCCCCTGCAGCTCTGATCAGTTTTCCCAAATCGCTGCTGAAAGGCATCTCACAGGATTCTCTTGAGTAGCACAAGGTTCTGCTCCACGTTATGCTGCTCCACATCTCACATTCTGCTTATCCAGGCATCGTGTCACACACAGACAAAATGTGCCATTTTTATGATGAGCAACCGAGAAACAATAATTCAAGCATTTTTTAAAATTACTGCTGTCAGAATTTTGATGAGAATATTCCTATGAAACAGCTGCTGTTATATGACTATGAAGTAGGATATTGATCTAGGAAAATAGTGAATAAACTCTCTCTTTGGGCTGTTTTTAGTGTTAGCTAAGCTTGATGCATATTTCATTTGTATCATATTTTAATGCTGGAATAACCAGATATAACTCCTATTTCTTGCATCCTGTTTTTCTCCCTAATTATAATCATCTTGTGGTTAATTACAGAAAGAGTGCTAATGACATCATCTTGCTTTATACCAGATAAAATAAATTCTCTTTTTTGTTTCAGAGTGATAGTTAATCAAGCAGTAGAGAGTTGGTTGAATGTTCCATGTCAAGCAACCTCATCTCCTTTCTCTTATTTATTTGGGTAAACCACAGAGTTACTCAAGAATTATGATGATTTAATTCATATTACTAAAAAATACAAGAACATAAAGCAAACCAAAAAACCAAAAAAACCAAAAAACCCCACAAACCTTTCTGCAAGCTCAAACTGAGGATGAACATTGTGCAGGTTTGTAATGAAGAAACAAAATCAAAATACTAATTTAAGAACTGAGAGAACATTTTGAGCTGTTTTACCTAACAAAACAAGCTTTGCAAGGCTGACAAAGATACTCTGCTATTTTATTTTTGTTGTTTTAAATCACTTATTTGAATTCTCTTGATGGTGTTTAAGAATATTTTCTGGCATAAGCAGTAGTCATATGAATTCTATAAGAAACTCACGCTAATTGTGAGGAAATTGGAGGAGGAATCTCCAAATCACCCCAGAACCCTCAATAAAATGAGAGAGTCACCTCCACACAAAACAACTAAAAACTGTTAACTCCATTGTGGTTAAAGAAATCAAAAAGTTACAATGAATAAATCAGAGTATCCTCCGAAGAACTGAATTCAACCCTAAGTGAAGAACATGAGAAATTCTGGCATGGTAAATGGAAACAGAGAACACAGTGAAGATCCTTCATAAATTCAAGTCCTGGTAGAAGAGGTTGTAGAGCAAATTCAGCAGAATTTTGAAGAGTAATCTCCAACTCTGCACAGTATTTTACACAGGAGTTCTGAGGGAATTCAAGCATGAAACAGCTGAATTACTCACTGCAATTTAACTCAAAACTGTCTCAATAACAGACAAAGATATTTCAGTGCCGGGGCAAATACGACATCAATTTTCCACAAAGACAACTATGGCAGAGATATGAAAAATTACAGCAAATAAGCCTGGCTTCCTTATCCCTCAAACTGGCAGAATTTGTAATAAACCTCCCATGTATTAGCAGCCACCTGAATAAATAAGATAGCTTTAATGAGTCAACACAGCTTTTGTTAAGAAAAGGCAGACTTTCAAAATAAGTAGATAAAAAATTGACTGGTATCTCACATTGCAAATGATCTTGTCCAGAAATGTCTCTAATACTCAGAAATATTGATAGCTGTCAGCAGTTATTGAAAAACATGCCTTGGGGGAAAGGAGGTCTTTTGGGTAGAGAAAAACTGTTAATGTTTTATGAAAAATAACATTTGAAAATTAAAAGACAACCTGTCAATATATCATATACAGAGGCATTCTTAGCGCAATAGAGTTTTTGTGCAGTAAACAGCAAAAATGATTTGAGTGCATTGTCCCAAAACACTCAAGAATGGCAACAGATGAAAAATGAAAAAGATTGAGTGCTTGGTCATTTTCTTGAGCACAGAGTAATTGCATTTTACAAGTTTAATGTTGGTTCACCTGTGCTCTTCAGAAAAACAAGAGATATCTCATTTATATGTGCATATATAAATATATATGTATTTAATATGCATGCGTGGAGTTACTGTTGCATATAATCACAGGAGGTGAATTAGATTTAACAATTTCTATATAAATTGCAGCCTCACACTGATTTCTTCATAAATCACAGCTTCAGCCTCAGTCAGCTAAAGAGTGCTTTTGAAAAAATCCAAGATGCTCTTACTCAAAAAAACAATACTTAAGGGAAACTGAAAATATCTTGCAGGCATTTAAGAACAAAAAAAGAAAATTTAAAACTGGTTTATGGGGAAGTCTCAGAACTTAGACAACTTGAAGAGGGATTATTTTAGGAAAGCAGTTTCTGACAGCTGGGTTCAGATCCTTCATTCTTCACTCGCCGTGTGCCTGGAGCCAGCTTTAGCTCCTTCCCTTGGTCCTGTGGGTTTTGGCACCTTCATTTTCCAGGAAAACCATCTGACATCAGCCCTGGATCCTGCTCCCCACGTGCCAGGCTGTTTCCAGCAGCATTTAACAGAAACACACACCCACCTCAAGGTGCTTTGGGTTCACTCTGGGTGAATACAGACTTCTTTATTTAAATATTTTTCTCTCTCATTGGCAGGCCCAGGGGGGTCTCAGTGGCTGGAGACTGAGACCAACTGGGAAACAAGAAACAATCACAAAACCCTCCCAAAATTAAACTAGGAATTGTGTAAAGCGCAGCAAAACCGAACAATCCTTAAAAACATGGAGGAAAGTATTCACCTGTTCTTCTGAGATGCCATTCGTTTCCATCCTAGTTATGACCTGGAAATGCACTTGGATTTTCTGCAAATGGAAATAAAATGTGTCACATTATATACACACACTCCTCCCCTCCCCATTTTAAGGAATGACATTTTCCTTTCCCCCCAAGGCCTCATCCTATGCCAATAATGCATTCTGGCTATAAAGGACTGAATTAGAGGCAACAGGAATTGTAACACAGAAATGATAGATCATTTTTGGATTTTCCTAACAATAAAAGGAATTGAATATTTCATTAACGTTATTTTCTTTCTGATTTTAAAGCTTTGGAAAGTGTTACAACATGTTTATGTTTGCATTTAAATCTATTTCAAATAAATATATGGTTGTATATAAAAGGCAATTTAAATACATATAATGATAAAATTAAGTTCCATTACTGCAATATTCTTTATTTTCTACAATAACAATTCACTAAGATTGTTATCCCTTTCATCTTAATTGGGTAATGTATTTTCCTCAATGCAACTGTTTGGAAAACAAACATTGTGTTTCTTTGAGGCAATTTGCAGACATTGTTAATCTCTGGAGCAGTTATAATGCATATTTCCCTCCACCATTCCATGGTATTTTATTATTGAGCCACAAACCCCTCATTTTCCATGTGAAATAAACCACCACAGTTGTGTTTGTTTCAGCAATATTTGTTCTTTTTTCATTGGAACTT
This sequence comes from Sialia sialis, assembly GCA_009812075.1. NCBI lineage: Eukaryota > Metazoa > Chordata > Aves > Passeriformes > Turdidae > Sialia > Sialia sialis. The sequence continues at coordinate 20,085,181 of VRYO01002184.1, forward strand.
GTAAACAGCCAGGCAGGGAGGAAGCAGAGGGCAGGCTGAAGTGTGCCAGCTCCTGGGAGGGCCCCAAATCTGTTCCTTCCTGAGGGCTGAGGAGCTCCACCAGGATTTCTGATGGAATTGGGGATGAACACCCCAACACCACACAAATATTTATATGCGATCGGTTTCATGCAGTCACATTGTTATGGGTGAACTGTTGATAAATTTTTTTTTGTTTGTCTATGTTTGCCCAGTTAACTTTAACTGCAATTGTTGTTAGTATTCACTATTTGCTGTGAATGTTTTGTGTCCCTGGCTGTCTGTATCTTTTCCCTGTCCCAGTGCTTCCTTGTGTCACCACTCCCACCCGCCTATCTCTTCCCATGTCCCCGTGCCTACTTTGTATCCATGCCAACCCTACTGCTCCAGTTGTTTGTCCCTTCCCGGTTCCCATACCTATACACGCCCACCTCCCCGTTCCCATTTAAATGAGGTACAACCTCAAGTGCTCATGGGACACTATTTAGAGTTAAAAACCCTTAAAACAACGAGCCCAAATACCATCTAGAACTGAAAAACTGTTCCCAAGTCAGGAAAACAGTGGGGGAAGCAAATTTGCCATCTGGAGGTGCTTTGTTTCATTGTCATGACCCAACAGCATCCTACCAACATGACCTCCCTGGACTATGGGGTAGAACTATTTTTTTATGGACCCTGTAAGGATGGAAGGTCCAACTCTACCTGAGGACAAAACTGTACTTCTCCTTCACATCATTCTGCAGAAACAGCGGCGCTCAGCATCTCTTCAGGTTCCCCACCCAAAGCTGACCTCGAATAAAGGCCTTGCTAAAGGAGCAGGTCCATTCATGACAACATGAGTCCAGGGGCAGCTTTAGAAAAGCAGGTTAGAGTAAGGATTGCAAAAGCACCTTGAAATCACTTGTCTCTGTGGCCTCTTGCTGCTCCTTTACTGATAATTTTATGCATGTTGCTCTTGCAACAGGTTGTTTGGACTTTCCCTTTGTGCTGGGTTTGCTTTTTCACTCTTTGCTCCATTTGCAGGGATGCTTCCACAGCAGTGAAATTTCAGAGGGGAGAAGCAAACTCAAGGTTAGGGTGAGGATGGGTGCCCCACTCTCACCCCAAGGTGTCCCTGTCCCTCCCTCCCCTGACCCTAATCCTTTTCACAAGGTGTCCCTGTCTGTCCTCACCTGACCCTAATCCCTTTTCAGGGGCTGTGGTTTCTCCCAGGAGCATCCCAGTGCTCCCAGCAGCTCCCAAGCCAAGGCAGGCCAGGCTTTAGCACATCTGTGAGCCAGTTAAAGTTAAAAAAAGAATTTAAAAGTTGAAGAACAAGACCTTTCTGCTTCTATCAAAGTCCTTTGCTAAATTGCCTTCTGAATTTTTTTTGGCCTTTTTATAAAGAAGCGTTATGGCAGCATCTTTCCACAGTTGGAGGCTCTTTACAAAAGAGAAGATAAACTATAATTTAGTTCCTTTATTTCTCAAACTGTGATCAGGTGTCACCTGTATTATCTCTTGAAGCTCCTGCTTGGCTGCATAGATGAAATCTTTTCCTCCTAAAGAGTTTTGTCATTTTGTTTTATTTTTGTTATGAAAATAAGGACTTGGATGTAGTGAAATCTAATTTAAATAATCCAAAGTGAGAGTTAAGAGAGAGCCACACAAGGTATTCAGGAGTCTTATGCCTGGGAAAGCTAAGTTTAGTGCATTTTCATAAAACATTGAAGATATTTCTGATATTTCAGTGGCAGAAACAAATTTCATTTATCTATTTCTAAGCAATACTTTTAATTTTTTCAAAAATTACTCCTAGGTAATTAGGATTAAGATCAAGTCTAAATCAAAGGAATACAGAATGCTTTGTATAAACAGCATTAGCCTGGAGTAAAAGTTGGATGGGAATAGATGATTTAAACTGCTTTGCTTCATGACCTGGGTTCAAAGTCAGCCAAGGATAAAATCAAAGTAGGATTTTCAATCTTTTTCATAACATAAATGTTATATGGAAAGATTTATATTCTAAATGCTATCTAAGCAATTAATCCAAAGGGAATTATTTATAATTGCTAATTAGTTAGACAACTACAAACGATATAGAATGGAATTATATATCAGTTCTCTTCTAAAATCTCGTGGGCTAATGTAATTGTGTTCCATTAGTATAAATCCCTTTACAATGGAGATTAAAATAAATGGGACTGAAACTTGCTTGGCTTCTGTGTGCAGTCGTGCTGTAATGGATGGTTTGAGCCCAAATCCTGTAATGGGATGAAGCTGCCCAGCTGAGGGGCTGGCACAGGTCAAGGCTGCAGAGTTTGTGCTCTTTTCAGCACTGCTTATTTACTTCTGTTTCTTCTAACATTTACTTCCACTGTTTATTTGCTACTTACAAAAAGTGGAGGCAATCTTCTGCTCTGTTTGGTGTCTCCCATTCCATCACACACAACCCTAAATACAATAAATAGCTTTAACTTTTCTGCAGATGTAAAAATGTCATTTCTATTTCTGAATTTGCTCAAGATAGAACTTTCCCCACCATCACTACAAACATAAACACCAATTATTTGAAGTTATTTTGCTTTTTGCTTCACTAGGAAATCAGAAAGTCATCAGAAAAGAGAATGGGCAGATTTTAGTGTTTTGTAAGAAGTTCACTGCTGTTAAATTCCTTCTCTCCTTTCTCAGAGGACACTTCCAGGATGGATAATTTCCACATGAGAATGGTTGCACTGAAAACTGGATCCAAACCTGCTTTCAGTGTCCACAGAAGCACAACAATGATGATTTCCTGTTGCTTTCCATACACCCAGGTGCTGGAGGGCTGCTACAGCTGTGCCCTTCTCAGGAGCTTCCTGAGGGGGAGGATTCATCCCACAGTCACTGCAGCAAGACAATGGAATATCTGGGGAATATTTTCACAGAGATTTCAATCAACAGGAATAAAAATCAAAACACTTTCTTTGCAGCTCATGGAAAGTTTGTTGAACTAGAAATAATTTATCCTGTTAAGCTGAAGTCTCCTCAAGACAAGGTTTTGGAATTTTCCACAGTTCAAAGGACTTGTGCTTTGTAAAATGAAATGACCCTGTTAATCTACACTGAGAGAATTTATAGTCAGTTTATGCAGAATAACTTCACCATTTCGAGAGCAGTAAGAACCTGATTTATATGCTGCTACTCATAACAAAAGAGGTCAATGTTTTCTTTTTGGGGAGGTTGTGGAAATGGCAATGAAAGGGAGCTGAGGAGCTCTGAGATCAGGTGTGGCTCAGAGGGACAGCTCTGGTCACAGGACAGCCCTTGCAACAGGTCACTGAGAGACAAAATCTGCACAAATTAACTTACAACCTAAACAAATTGACGGTCTTGAACTGGCATCTGTGCTCTCTTCAGGATTTTCCAAAATGTTGAGGAAGGGCAGTGGAACCAGATTCAGGTATTTTTAATCTATTAGAAAATTCCATGTGCATAAAAAAATGGATCACTTGCATTGAGCTGTAGGTTTGTAGTGCCTGCTGTGCTGAAAAAATAGCCAGACACTGTGAAAATGCCATGAAGAAAACATAACCCTGCACCTAAAATACAGACATAGAAATTTCCTTTTGGGAAACTGGCTGAGAAGTGCACCAGAAATACAAACTAAGCTAAAGTACTGCTGTATTAATTAGTGATTTAATATGCAGAGTAATTCTGAGAGAGAGACAACTAAGGAAGTAAAATAAAAGAGTGCAGTAACCACTATTAGGAACTCATGGATTTGTTTGTCCAATTAATTTTAGACCTAACAAATTACTGTGTGCCATGTGACTGATCTCTGACAAACTCACAATACTGAGTGGATGAAAATATTTGCACAGATTGAATAGCAGTAAAGCAGAACATGAAACTATGGGGGCTTAGATCTGTTTAATTGGAATTTCAACCAAATTAAATTGAATAATAAGGTCAAAGTAAACTGGTTCTGATTATTGATATAAATTTCATGTAGCTACAGGAAGATATTGAAGCAATTTATTTCAATCTAAAGTTTTGATTCATTGTTAGATATGTAATTAAATTTATTTTGTGGAAGCTTTACAAATGCTTAAATCTTCAGTGAAATATTACCCTGTAACAGAAGGTTTAAGCAAAACAAGTCACATAGTTACCTCTTGGATTTACCTTTCTTCCTTTGGGAATGCTATTCTACTGTTTTGCCATTTATGTACATCAAAGATATTTCCAAAAAGTAGAAAATTAGAGCTCATTTCCCACCCATCCTTAGGTAGGAACTGAAATAGTGCCAGAGATGGAACCTCCATCCCTCTTTAGCTGCAGACAGCCCTGAGGTCAGTGCTGCTGTGTGTGAGGGATTTCCCAAATTCACTGGAACCCCAAATTTCAGCCTAAAACCCCTCTGTGACCTAGGTACAGTAATTTCATGATTATAAGCTGCACTTTTTTCGTTGAAGAATCCAGCCTACCCCAGTAGTGCAGCTAATCATCGGGTGCCGCTTATTTATGGATAAATCCCAGCGAAATGCCAACCTGGAAGTGAGAGCCAGCTGGGGAGGGTGCCTGGGGCTGCCTTTAAAGGCTTGGCTGGTCTATGAAAACTGTTTGCAACTTGAGCACCTGACACCAAACCCCACGCTGGCGCTATTCTGTTACTAACTCGTTACTTTGTCACACTTGGATCCTTGCTTACAAAAAAAAAAAAAAAAAAAAGAAAGAAAGAAAAAAGTGCGGCTTATATTCGGGTGCGGCTTATATATGGACAAATCCCATGGTCTACTCGGCTACCTGGATGTGCGGTTTATCATCAGGTGCGGCTTATAATTGTGAAATTACTGTACTATGTTACACTGTTATGTTACTTCCTTTTGTGCTTACACAAAGTCTTTTTAGGCACACACAGATGATCTGCTCCACATGGGAAAAGAGATTTTCCTGATAACAAACCTGTTGTAGGGAATGTATTGAGGTAAGTCACCAAAAATAAATGGGAAGGTTTTATTCCCATTGAGGCAAATCAAGATGAGGTTGAGATTAATTAAGCAGGGAAGTACAGCACATGACACCTAGTCTAATAAAGACATTTGCATATTTAAAGGAAGTGAAACAATATCTGTTTTAATTAAGTAGGCTGCTCCTTCAGGTTAATGCATTCAGGGGAAAAATTAAATCTGTCTCGAATCCCTGGAAGAAATGGAGAGTGGCTGCAGGAAATTGGCCTCCTGAAATGTGATTAATGGACTTGCATGATGAGGAGTGATCCTGCTGAGGCACCTGGAGCAGGGTCCCTGTGTCCCCACAGATCAGTTCTCAGGTGTCACCTCTGTGCAGATGTTTTCATCCAGAGGTGTTGGCATCAGAAGATTTGACATCTCATTTGCTCCAGCAGCCCGGGTCTCACATTCTTTGATCAGAGGGAGATGTTCATGCAGCAGCCAAAGGGAGGTTTTAGCCCAGCTGAGGTGAGGGCTGCTCTCCTGCTCTCCTCCTGCTGCCTGAACATGCTGCTGCTGGGCAGAGGTTTTCTGCCACTCAGTGCCAGGGATCAGCAGAGCAATTAAAATCACTCTGCATTGCCAAAGCTGCTGATTAAAGGGGTCAGGTCCTGACGTGCTCCCTTGTAAATGCTGTATGTCCTTTGAATTGCCCGTGTGAGTCCCAGAGCAGTGAGAAGAAATCTCTTGAAGTGATCAAAATTTCCTTCTCAGGGGTGCTGCAAGGTGAGAAGAAAACTCTTGAAGTGATCAAAATTCTGTTCTCAGGGGGGCTGCAAGGTGAGGAGCCAAAGATGCTTTATGCTCTAGCAGAAAATAGTGCAAAGCAAGAACAGAAAGCTGCTTTCTACTCCCAGCTGTCCTCATGTGGAGCCCCACACCACCTTCAGAAAGGCAGAAGAAAAGAGAATTTTGAAGCTGAGATTTCCAGAGAAAAATAGTGAAGGTAGAGGAATGCCCCAGCAAGATCAAAGGGGAATTAAATACCTGTGCTGTGGACACAAATTTATGCATTTCCCATGTTTTCAAAGAGCGATTTGGTGCGATGTCACTTCGAGTCTAGCACATTATGCAATTATTTTCTGCAGAAATCTGGCATTTCCATTATGTCTTGTGCGTAATCTGACCAAGGAATGCAGCTGGAGTTTTTCTCACCAAAAACTGCTGCAAACATCCCTGCCAGCCACAGGGATTTTTCTGATGAAAGAGTTCTGGATGTTAAAGCTTTTTAAACAGAATTTATAAATATCAACAACCCTGCAAACTTCCACTTGAGCCTTCAAAGAATCATGAAGAAAAGTGCATAAAAGCCTAACTCATTATTATCTGGTACCTTATTAATATCCAGTAACTCGTTAATACCTAGTAACTCATTAATATCTAGTAAATAATTTGTATCTAGGGAAAGTTACCATAAGAAATAAATATAAGAGCTGGAGAAATCCATATTAAATTCGAGGTTATTAAGTGAGTCATGCTTGATAAAAGCACATCTTCCTATTTTTTATTGCCTAGCACTGCTCAGGATGCATCTAGCAATTAAAAACATAATTGTTGCACAATAAAAATTGCCAAAGCTATTAACCGGCCATATAAATGAAAACTTTGACTCCTTGCATTTTCCATCAGAGTAATACAGAGTACAGTCAACATGCTTCACATTTCCAGGAATTCACCACCATTACAGCTTTTGTTTTTGTAAGTCAATCCATTTCGTTAAAAAGAAATAAATAAATCCTTAGGTCTATCTTCCCTACTTTTGCTAGATATTTCTGATTTTTACATAATGAGAAAAATGTAAGGGACAAATTCTTCATTAATTAAATCTACACTGTTATAACTAGCTGGAGGATATTTTGATGTTTAAAAAAATGTTAGAGTGAGAATGTCCAAAGGTTAAAGCATCAGAGTGATGAAGTGCACTTTAAGTTGAGGCATAAATATGGCCCCAGTAATAGCTGGAATTAGCAAGACAAGGTTAAAATTTAATTTTTCTAATAGTGAGATGTTAAAAGTTACATCCTGCAGTATCAGGCATAAATGGCTTGTGTTACTCTGACTTTCCTGGGAAGAGCTGAGGTCACTGGGCCCAGCTCCAGGGATGTACTTAAGCCATGTTTAAGTGCACAATAATTATGCACATACTTAAAATTTGTCCTGCCTCGTTTTCTCAAGCTCTTGCAGCTCCAAAGCCAGTGGTAAAATTCAAGAACTAAGCTGATTTCTGGATGGATTCTGGTCACAGAACCTGCTGGGTCACCAGCATGCAAAAGATTTGAAGTTTGAAACATTTTCTCTTTAATCTTGGTGCAATCTGATTCGAATTATTCTGGTTTTGGGGTATTCTATGCAATAAAAATTAATTCCCTCAACCGAATGTCCCCTCATGACTTTTATTTTTTAAAACTCTCAGGAAAACATTGCTAAAATCAGAATTTGCATAAACTGCAAGCTAGAGAACATGAAGAGAGTTGTCATTTAATTTCTAAATGGCTTTTGAGGCAGAATTGTACAACCTGGAAGGTAAGCATATTTAAAAATGGCTTATGGAAAAGATATAAATATATATATATAAATTCTGGATTTCATATTTATTCTGCTCCTGTTCACCAGGGTCATATATAATTATTGTTAAAAAAGTCACAGGTACCTTTCCACCTTGCAATATCAATATTTACTTTTTATATTATTCTTTATATTTAATCTTTTGCCTCCATCATCTTTCCTAAAGTATCTGAAACCACTTTACACTATAGTGCAGTAAAAATTGCCTGATTTATTTACAAATCATTATAATTTAGTTATTCAGAAGCAGTACACTTTTATCCTGCTTATCTGATAGATATTCTGATGTAGTAAATTAATAGACAAATGTAATTTTACAAAACACTATTAGATTGCATGCTTGTTTTAAAGATTAAAGTGGGTGACAGATTGATTGCTCCTGAATTGTTCATTCAAGGTAAATACACACATTTTAAACCACATTTATTTCATCTTCTGTGTACATAAATCCAATGAAACATTAATTTTTCTATTTAAAAACCCCATGTTGGAGGACAGGAATTATTGTCCACGCTCTTGAAATTAGATTAGATTACTTTGGTTTTGAGAACTTATATTAGAACAATCAGGTCTTAATTTTGTTATTAAGATCTAAACTGTGGATATACCGTATTTCAAGGGTGATGATGTATAAAGATTACTTTTAGGGTAATTTTTTTTCCTAAAGCATTATTCCTAAAAGAAGCAATAAAACAAATTACTCTTATACTGAATAAAATATTTGTAAGTTAATGATTTTTACACTTTATGAGCATAAAGTGAGAACAGAAGAAACATTAAAAACCATTATAGATTTGTAAGTATCTTATTAGGAAAAAAAAAATTATCAAGTTACTCTGCAGTCTGGCTGGCCAATTAGAGTGATTTGTTTGTAATAGAAGGATAATTTTGTTTTGGCAAAAAAAAAAGAGAAACTGTTAAGTGCTGTCATTTATTCCAAGTTGGATTTTGCTAAGGGTTTGAACCCAACAGTTAATTTGTAATTTGCCTCTGTGTTTGGTTTTGCTGCAGCCAAGGTTTCTGTGTGATGGAAACAAACCCCTGCTGGGGAAATGCCCCTTTGGAGAAGGTGGGGGAAACTTGAAGGAAGGTTTTAGACAAAAGGGAAGATTTAAATGTGACCCTACTTGAGTTCATCTCCTGGAACCTGCACTGAATCGATTGGTAGGACATTTAGATGGCATCAATAAACTAAATAAATAAACCTGGTTTGTTTTTTGGGGTTTTTTCCTGAATAATTTCAAACTCATCAATTTATTTATTTTTATTTTTTTTTAATGCAGTGACAAGTCTTGGGGACAAGAGAAAACCTGACTGTTAGAATTCATCACGACTTCAGTGTTTTACAGTAACACACAATACTCTCCTGAGTAAACACAAAATAGATTGTTTGGATTAGGTTTTCCCCACGTGGGATGATTGTTAATCACTGCCAATTTGAATGGATGAATAAAATGCAGTTCAGGTGTGACTTTTCCTGGAATGACAACTCACTGTCTTGTGATATTGTCATGGATGAGGAAGGGAAAATATTCCTAGCAAATTGTCAGGTAATTCAGCTGTGGGAGTACACAATTGCACAGCAAATATAAAGGTTCTTGTGATCCTGACCAAGAATAATAAATGAATAAAGAACCATTGTAAATAAACTTCAGTGATGCAGACTCTGGGAAACTTTGTTAGTTTTAAGGTCGGTGTCTTACACTTTTTATTAATCTCTTCCTTCAGAAAGCATCCATAGATATGAGGAAGTTCTGCTCTTCCTTTGTCCTTGCAAGTCCTCCGACAGAAGATCGGGCTCATTGCATCTGTAACGACCCTTCTGCTCTGATCAGATCTGTCAGCTCACACTGGCCAATTATTTTGAAGTGTGCAATGCTGTGAGTTGATGTTTCTCAAGAAATATGAGGTAAAAAGAAGAAATATTCCTGCTTTAACCTTTATATGGCATAAACTGACAACACTGTACTCTTGTGTCCTTTTCTTACCCGTGTTTTCAACAGAAAATTTAGTACTTCATATAATGGTGGTGGTCGAAAATGCTCAAGGATGATTGGATGAGGATGTCCTGAATATTTTTAAAAAATGTTTTGTTACCCAGTTGAGATTTGGATGGCATGGACATCTCTGGAACAAATGTGAGGTGGGACAGCTCAGCCCAAAGGGCTCTGCATGAACCCAAACTTCAGGGAAACAACAACTGCAATTTTTTTTCTCCTGAGCTTAGTTTATACTTCCAAAATATCACGAAAATATTTTTGCATGCAATTTTCTCTTGGATTTAGTAAATTTTCAACAAACAGATGAAAAAGCTTCTTCTATTCCTCTCTAATTCCTAGCACAGAGAGCAGTCAGCAGTGCCTCTTGCACTGTGAATGCGTCTCAGTCTCCTGAATCCTTAATGCTGTTGGACATCATTGTACAAACCCTGCTCCAAACCCACTCTGGAGTGTTGCTGGCTGTGTGATGAGCTAGGAGAGCTCACAGCGCCCTTGGACAAGCACAGTGCTCCCCTTTTCCTCTCATGCCATGGTCTGTTCTGCACCACAGTAACTCTCACACTTTCTGATGCTGCTGCAGAGCCTCTTTTACCTTTCCAGTGCTTGTCTCTGGGTGAGTAATTTGCCTCTGCCACTAGGAGTGGGGAAGGAAAATGAAATTTTGCAAAGTAGAGTTAAACAACTACAGTAATTTCAAAACTACAAGGTGCACCGGAGTATAAGGCACACTTCCGGGTCGCCGGCAATTTCTCCGAACTTTGTCTATATATAAGGCGCACTGGACTATAAGGCGCACCCTTTTTCCCCTCTCAGCAAGGATCCACGTGCAACAAAGTAACAAATTAGTAATGGAATCGCGTGATCGCGGGGCTGCCGTGGGTTCAGCTCAGCTTGGGGCTGTGCGGGCTCGCACTTCCGGGTTGGCAAATTCCCGAACTGTGTCCATATATAAGGCGCACTGGCCTATAGGGTGGACTTCAGGGTTTTGATCAAAATTTCAGTCAAAAGGGTGCGCCTTATAGTCGTGAAATTATTGTACTTGAAAACCAACCCAGTGCAGCTCAGCTGTAGATTTCCATAACCTTAAATTATGCCAACTTTAACATAGAAAGTCAAGGTGTTGACACACCAATATAATTAACAGTTCTTTATACCAGAAAGTGTCTTCTGTGACAGAAGTTCCAATTTTTAAAGACCACAGGAAAAAAATTAATGTCTGATCTTGAAAACAAGACATAAGCAATAAGTACATACAGCAGCAATTTGGATCTTGTTTGGATGTTTTTTTAAAGAAATAATTTGAATTTTCAAATTCATTCAAATCTTTAAGATCAGAGTAATTTTTATTACCTATTTCTGTTTTTAAGGGGAGCTGAGTACCTAATTTGCTTTGAGAATATAGCAAGTATATTCTCAGTTGCTGAAGGAATGAGGACATGCTTGTTAAAACCTGTTCAGCTAATTTGACATGTATTTGCTAGAAGAAAATATATTACCTTACAAGTTGTCTGCTTCTATATGATGCCAAAATACATTTGCAATATTTTTCTCTAGTGAACTGAGCTATTAATTTACACAACAGAATTGCAAATCTGAGAAGATTTTCCAGGAACTAAAGTGACTGATGCTAACACTTTTCATAATTTACAGAAACAAGAAAAGAGACATTTGCTGGCATGCAAGTAATCTAGTTATAGGATTACAAAGATAAACCTCATCTACATCAGTGTAACACAAACAATCTTGCTTTTGAATTGTTTTCTTACAGTCTGCAAGGATTGCATGAGCACATCAATAAACTGATCTGAGAGTGTCCCCAGTCCCACCCTGTCCTACCCAGGGTCCACAAAATGAACTGGATTCCACTGAGACATGAGGTGAAAACTGTGAGCAGGATGTTCCACTCCCTCAGCACCACATTCCAGCCTGAGCTAAAGCCTGCACCTGCTAAAAGATGTCTTTTTTACATATCTAAAACCAAAAGCCAAAAGATTTGGCTTTTAATGGCATTAATGAGTTTCTGCCTCCTCATATCTTTCATTCTGACTCCATTTTCACCAGTGGATGTTTATGGAGCAGCAGTAGTAACTGGATCCTGAGCTTAACTCAGATTAAAACAGAAATATTAAAAAAAATTTGTCATTTATTTTTGTCTGAGTCTTACTGGGGCTCTGGCAGCTTGCAGGCTGGAGCAGGTCAGCACATGCCCCAAGCCCAGTCTGCCACTGAATCCATGAATTGGAGACTAACTTGGCTTTCTGTAGTTTACAGCACTGCAGTGAAGTACAATTCCCTCCTCCAAAATGGGTCAGAATGAGAATGCTCTTATTTAATTACTCATGGGAAATATTGACACTTTAAATTCATTTTCATTTCCTTTCTTGTCAATATCTCTCCTTTCTTTACTACCCCTCTTGTGTGCGCTTGCAAATCTTCCTTTCAGGGAAACCACTGCAAAGACTCTTACTTCTCCCCTAATAAATAAATAAATAAATACATACATACATAAATAAATATTTAATTCCTTTTTCCTTATTGCCCTTGAACACAAACATAAGTCAGCTCCTTAAACAAACAATTCTTATGATAGCTGTTGAATGCAGCCAGTCTGCAAAAGCCTCCCCTTGCTCAGATGGAAAATTAAAATTTGGAGATGAATGAAAAGTCTTCTTGTGATCTTATCCTTCCCTCCAGAGTTATCTGACTAACTGAGAAAAAAAATTAAATAAAGTTTTCTTATTTGCTTATGCTAAATTTTGACTTTCTATCTAATCCTTCAGCTGTGTGACCCTGTACTAATGAGGCACCATGGACAGCGCATTCCAATCATGATTACTTGAATGGGCTGGGCCCCGAGAAAAACTCACTCTGCACTTACCCAGGACAGAAATTTCTTGCTGCACACACAGAAATGGGACCATACATCAAATGCTGCTGACCAGAGATCTGACCTGATTCCCTGCATCCAACTTCTTCTTAGTCAAGTGATAAAAACAGCATCAGATCTGTAAAAAAAAAAAAAGGTATTTTAATTGGCATTGCTGTCTGGAAATGACATTTTGTAAACGAATGCCAGGTGAGTCTTCAAAAACTTTTCTAGCATCTGTCACAGTAGTTCTAGCTTTATTTCCTGGTTTATTTTCTTTACATGTTAAAAATGAGAGGACCAGCTTTGGTAAATATTGTAAATTTTGTCAAGAAACACAAACACTGACACACTGACTCTGCTCTTCACTCAATGTTGGGATGTGATTTTTTACTTGTGGTAAGACAAGTAAGTTCAGTATATTTAAAAGTTGTGTAATTATTACTATGTGAGGCTGTTGAAAGCCAATGCCAGGGTTGCAGAAGTGCTTTAAATTTGCAATACTCTGCTCCAAACACTCCTACACCCACTGAGTGTGTGCTAGCCATTAAATGAGAAGCAGAGTTTGTCCAGGCAGCTGG
>VRYO01002184.1:20099183-20124637 GCA_009812075.1 Sialia sialis
CAAATTCCGTGGTCTTCCCAGCTACCCGGAAGTGCGGCTTATAACCAGGTGTGGTTTATGAGTGTGAGATTACTGTAATAAAGACTATTCACCTTTTACAGTGCGGAAGGAGAAGCCAGGCCAGGAGGAAAGAATTCCCTCCCATTTCAGTTACAAATGTTTACATTTCATTTTTGAACACTGTTCCAGACCTCATGAATAAGCACAAAGCCTCACCCAGAGTGTGACACAGTCACAGACACAAAGATATCCACGTGCAACCGCAGCTTTGGCCCCAGTTCCACACAGACCATCATTTAGTTAGGCAAATGAGAATCCATGGAGGTGAACTCTGCTATTATATGCCACCATAACAACGGAGTAAAATTCAATTTCTGTCATTTTTAGGCCATTATTATAGCATCAAATATCTGCCTTTGGCTTTGTAGGATAACAGAGATAAGGATGGTGTGTCTTACAATAATTTATGGGAGTGGATAGAGCTGTCTCTATGCAAATGGTGACACGTCCTGCTGAAAGCATGCACTGTGTGAAATGTGAACATGCAATTCTTTCATGTGGTTTTTTAGACAGAATTTAAGCCCTAAATTCTGAATTACACACAAAGGGAATAGTTAAATTATATCCATTTATGGAAATGTGGTAACTGGGCCAGGAAATAGACCTTTACAATTGATGCAACCACACCAAAGCATTTCGTTGAGCGTAAAACAAAATCTTTCACTTAATCTGGGCTTTTTTGAGCCGTATCAAACCTTTTGTTTTAATGGAGTTCAATTTTAAGACTAAAACTGTCTCTAAGTGATTTCACATACATGTCAATGAAATATGAAAGTGGCTCTTTGTGTGTATTAAAGTATAAAATACAACATTTAAAGGAATTTATCCTAAAATTCAAAGATTCTGAATTCTTTAAAGTGAGTGTGCCAAGAGAAAGTCCCCAGGTTGAGAATCATGGCATAGGAACTCACAGAGGATATATGGAACAATTACCAGGTAGAGAATCCACCAAAAATAAATCTCTCAAATGAACAATTATCTTTAATAAGACTTGCCAAGATTGCAAAAATATTTGTATTACTAAAAAAAGAGATGTAATTTTCCATGGAACCATTTTCCTTGCAAATGGGGTATATGATAAACTCACAAATGCATCACCCGAGCCATTTCAGGGATTAGCTTTGATGTCATTAATTCATAAAGACTTCAAAGGCAGCACCTATCAGGACAAAATTCTCTTTTTTCACCTTTGTGGTGCTGCATATTTTGATTTTCCTCCTCTAAATATCTAATCCACAGGCCCATTTCATTAACAGGCCCATGCACAGCATAATAAAGAACAGAAAGCTGCAAATAATCCTGATTTCTCATGCTATTCATATTGATGCACATCAGGAATAAAATTTTCTCTTGGATTATTTACCTCTTTAGTAAAACTGAAATGCTTCTTTCTTAAAGGAGTGTGATTAATTTCTGACCTTTATAGATCTCATTCAGTTATGATTATGCAAAAAATGTCTTTTGAGTCACATTCTAGTGATTAACTGGGTATTTTTGGATTTTGCTTTATCATATTAATAACTGTAGATGTGTACATTATTTTAATTAGAAAAATAATAATTGTACCTAAACTCTTTTAAATGTCCTGCTCCTATGCCCCCCTGAGATTATTCTATAAGAATTACAGAGAAAATGAGATAGAATCAGTGTAAGTGTGGTATGTAGGTCAATAACTAGAACATTTATTCCACTAAAAAAACATCCAAAACTCCTCAGGTATCAGTGGAGAAACTTTAATCTCAGTTTAATGTGTAGCTGAAAGGGCCAAATCCTAAATCCATGATCCCTGTTTTAGTGCTGACCTTAAGCCAAAGGCCTAAAGCCAGGATAATCAATTCAACCTTTAACCAAAAACCCCCACACCCATTAAACCAGATCATGGAGTGCCCCAGCTCCTGCTCCTCTTCCCCCTTCCAGGGATGGGGACTCCACCCCTCCCTGGGCAGCCTGTTCCAAGGTTTCACCACTTTTCCAGTGAAGAATTTTTCATTTTTCCTGCTGTCCAGCCTGAGGCTGTTTATCCCATTCCATTGAGCCCATTCCATCCCATCCCATTGATCCCATCCCATTCTATTCCATCCCATCCCATTGATCCCATCCCATTGAACCCATTCCATCCCATCCCATTGAACCCATTCCATTGAACCCATTCCATTGAACCCATCCCATCCCATCCCATCCCATCCCACTGAACCCATCCCATTGAACCCATCCCATCCCATCCCATCCCATTGAACCCATCCCATCCCATCCCATCCCATTGAACACATCCCATCCCATCCCACTGATCACATCCCATCCCATTCCCGTTGCCTGGGAGGAAAGCTTGACCCTCATCACACTCTCCTGTCAGGGGGCTGTACAGAGCAATCAGGCCTTTTCTTCTCCAGATTAAACACTCCTAAGATCAAAACTCCAAGAATTTAATTCATTCCAGCCCCTCTTGAATCTCAGAGTGTCCCAAAGTGAAGCTGTTGGAGGCGCTGCTGTGCTGAGCCCGAGCTCTGGGGCACACAGAGAGAATTTGGGGTCTCAGGGTACCCCAGCTGCCGAACCCCACGATCTGTCAGACACCCAGCAAGCCTGGCTTGTCAAGCTCCAGCCCAGAGAAGCTGAGCTTTGGAGGTGTAATACCACTGACAGTGCAGAGCCAGTTCTGGAGGGTCTGTCTGACACAGCAGTGACACTCTGAGCTCTGCTTTAATCAGCCCTGTGACAGCAGGACACCTCTCTGCTAAAGAACAGCCAACACCAAGCACTTCAAAGCACTTCTCCTTTCTTTTTTTGTACCCACTCCCTCTCCCTGATAGCTAATCCAACTTAAAATATATGGCTTGCAAATACAAACCTCATTTGTGACCTACCCAGATTAAAGAAGAGTCTTTGTTCTTCTCACAGAATGTCTCACACACCAAAGGATAATTGTGAGAGGTACAACCCCTGAAATCATCACTGTGACAAAACAGCCAACCTGCAATGGAGAGATTCCAATAGAAATGTAAATGGTAGATGTAGAGAACACTGTCAAAATCCTCCCTCGGATTTATTTCAATTGCCTCGTGGATGAAAATATAACTTTGATAATCAAAAAAATTTCCATGCTATGGTATTCCAGTAAACACAACCATCTTGGAGAGACAGACGGATGTTTAGGGCAATGCTTCTAGATTCTCTTACAGTTTAATATATGCAGCAAGTCTATATAAATTTAAGGAAATTACGATATGTTTTTGTAAAGTGACAAATTAAAGACTCTAAAGTGTTATCAGATCTTGAGCCGAAGAAGGAATGGAGGGAAGAAGAAGTTCAAACTACAAAATGGTACAAGACATACTCATCCTGTCATGTTTTGGAATCACAGCTGTCCTTTCTCACCCAGGGTCACTCATGTTCATTTTTAAAGGTGAATTTTGAATAGGTCAAACAGGACAAGACGAGACCCAAACAAATATCTTGGTGCCACTACTGCAAACACAACAACATGGAATTACAGTTTCTTTGACATCCCATGGTCCTGGAACTCACAGGACTTGTAAAACGGGAATACAGCAGAAGGACACGAGTATCTGCTGCACAGATCCAATCTGAGATAAGCTTGGCTCAGTCAGGAACGTTGACTGAAAAGCTCAAGCCTGGCAGACCTACCCCAGTCAATTAGAGCTGCTCAGTGCCCTCCACCCCAAGCTGGCCCAGCCTGTGGTTTCGCAAAGCTGTGACTGCACTTTCACCACATCTGCCCAGATCCAGAGTCCCCAGGAATCTGAGTCCCCTCTTGGAGTTGAGAGAATTGTTCATTAAATCTGTAGCACTTCCCATACACCTTCAGCTCCTTGAACATGGAGAGCTGATAACTGGCTTAAACATTCCTAAAAGTGCATGTAGAGTAAGTTGAATTAAGCTATGTGTGTCACTAATTAAAATCATTGAGACTTGAGTGGGCCTTAAGGGCAAAAATCTGTTCCTTTTAAAAGGAACACACATAAATACTCTGGGAACATTTAAGTATAATTATTACAGCCTTCAAGACTCTGGCCTAAAAGTATCAGAGTGACTGCATTCCTGATGGCAAAGTTTATTAGAGCTGTTTATTTTTATTTTCATACAGTTATTACATGAATGCCTGGAAGTGACAATAGCACGGAAGATCTGTTAATAATACATCCTATATAAACACTTGGATTACTTTTGCTCGTCTAATTTCTTTCAGGGCAATTTTTAAATCTGAAAATATGATAGTTGAAGAAATTTTAGTCCCGTATTCAGAGAAGAATTGCATTTTTGCCAGCAGTTAGGAGTCAGCCCAAAGCCAACTGTGTGTGCAAACTTTGTAACCTTCACAAAACTGTAAAAAACAAAAAAGGAGAAATAACTTAGACCTTGATTTTTCCATCATGATGCTTCTGGGAAATTGCTGATTGCTCCCTCTTGCTACAAGTCTGGCATAAACCTGAATCTAAGTCAAGATCTAAGTCTGAGCCTGGATCAAGACACTTGACCTGCTCTGTGCCCTGCTCCCAGTAGTAAGCAATATTTCTGTGCTGCTGTCAGGCAGTTTGGTGGCACACTGGTGATGCTGCTGTAACTAATAGATATTAAAACACACACTTACCACACATTTATAGCTAGACACATAAATGTGTGTTTTAATGGCCTATTACTTTGTGTAGAGGACTATTTAATGACCCTGGGATAAGGATGTATGCATGGCTGGGTTGTTTTAAAAAGGCTTTATGTTCTTGGCAAGCCAGAACTCAAAGGCTATTGAAGGAATTCAGAAGATGTAGAAGAGGTTTCCAAAGAAACCAGCAAAAAATGAGGAGAGCAGGGGCTTGAGGGGGCAAGCACAGATTAATACCAGAAACCCCAGCTGAACAAACAGAGCACTGATGATCAATCACTGATCAATAATGAAAGCAGGGTGGAACCAGCTACAGAGCATAAGTGGAACTTTAGAGAGCTCTGAAATACATTCTGCAGCTGCTGGTGACTGATAGAAGAGACTGAACCATATTTAACTGTGCCAGACTCCAGTTCAATTAACCATTAATGTGCCTTTCTGCAGAAAAAGGGTAAGAAAGACTGATTACTTTGGTAGCCTGCAATATTACAAAGTAAGTATTTATTATCACAAAAACAAAATAAAATTCTTGGCCTGTGTTATCATAATCCTCCATCTTGCAAGCTGGGAATTCTCTTACAAGAATATATTTATTTCCTTGTCATGTTTCCAAAACACACTTTACAAAACTGTCAAACCATTAGGAGAAATGAATCATCATTCTTCTGACCTTTTGAAAGTAGATTACAGAACTGTGATCAAATCTCATTAGAATTATATATCCACAAAGGCACTTCAGCACATCCAAAAATCAGGGTAAAGCATTCTTAAACTATTTTGGTTTTGCTCTTCAAAGAGGTTTAACCATGACTAAGAGGAATTTTGCAGCTCTCCTTTCATTAGCTTTGAAACTTGCCATTCATGTGCAGGAACTCTTAGGGATCAACACATATTTTTAAAGATAAGACAAGATGAAGCCTTTTATCTTTAAAGACTGGGCAAAGAGGCTGAAGACTGAGAAAAAAGCACAAAAGCATCTCGTTCAGAAATGAAGTTCCATTTTAAATTAATGAAATCATTAAAAATCACTAATGAGGGAGCTGATAATCACACAGGAGCTGGCTGAATAGCTGACTGGGGTTTGTGCAGGAGAGAACAATAATGGCAACAGGGAGAGCTGGCTGCGATATGAGTGAAACCAGGCTCAGGAAGAGCTGTGCACACCTGGCAAAAGAATGGAGCTGGACTCTGCTGAGCTGGGAAAGGAGGGGGATGTGTGTTAAATATCAGTGGGCATGGGGTATAAGCTGAATTTGCAGCTTCTCTCTTTTGCCTTGCCTTGCCTTGCCTTGCCTTGCCTTGCCTTGCCTTGCCTTGCCTTGCCTTGCCTTGCCTTGCCTTGCCTTGCCTTGCCTTGCCTTGCCTTGCCTTGCCTTGCCTTCCCTTCCCTTCCCTTCCCTTCCCTTCCCTTCCCTTCCCTTCCCTTCCCTTCCCTTCCCTTCCCTTCCCTTCCCTTCCCTTCCCTTCCCAGGAGAGGAAGATCTCCTGCACCCCAGGGCTCTGTCCCCTGACTCCCAGCTGGCCCTGTCTTGCTCTTTGCTAATAGATTTTAGTTTTCCCTACAAATATTTTTTAAATAGTCTTTATTTGACGTTTGTGGTATAAAATGTATGCCTGATGTGAAATTTTCCTTAACGAATATTTGCTGGAGTTGGACATCTGCCTGTTTGCAGAAGATTTTTTAAACCCCCAGCCAATCATTACTGCGGCTCCCCTGTCTCACAGGCAGCTCATATTTAATCTGTATGTTCTTTAAATGCAAAGCATGCTATATTTAGTGTTCAAACTGCAGCATTAGTAAACTGAGCCCTCATTTATGTGTGCATGTGGGTGAATTGGGTGTCTCACAAAGGATTCAAACAGATGCTTTAGCTTTAATGATATTTCTAATCATCTCACTTATGCCCCAAGGATATTTTCTTATGCTTTATTCTCCTGTCATGATTTTTACTCATTACAGTAAAGTGTTATTTTAAATCTACTTTTTATATTTGAACTTGCTTCAGCATCAGCTCCTTAACAACTACATTTTTTTTTACACAAACTTTCCCTGTGCTGGCTAATTATAGGCACTGTCCTCAAAGGCATAGGCAGCGCAGATAGAAACAATCACACAATTCAGTGGTGGCTTGTAGTCTTTAGTGGTGACATCAGTGCTGATTATTGTGCATTTTCCTAAGAGAGAAAGTCAAGAAAGAAGTCAGCTAAAGTCCAAGGCCAGGCTGGATAGGCTTGGAGTAGCCTGGGACAATGGAAATTGTCCCTGCCCATGGCAGGGGGTGGAACTGGGTGGGATTTAAAGGTTCTCTCCAATTCAAACCTTCCTATGATTCTCTGTTTCTATAACATTTTAAACTCCAAAGTTCCTTTTTACTGTCCACATTTTCCCCCTGGAAACTGCAGCCTTATAATCCCGGCTATTAAAGCAGCTCATGCCTAAAGATAACATTTAAATTCAGATTTTACTAAACACAAATAAGTACCGCAATTTCACGTGTATGAGGCGCACTCTCTTAACTGAAATTTTGATCGAAACCCGGAACTGCGCCTTATGGGCCGGTGCGCCTTATATATGGACAAAGTTTGGACTTTGCCAACCCGGAAGTGCGAGCCCAAGCTGAGCACACTCAGTAAACCCCGCGATCGCGCCATTGCGTTACTAATTCATTACTTTGTTGCACATGAATCCTTGCTGCAAAAGGTGCGCCTTATAGTCCAGTGCGTCTTATACATGGACAAAGTTTGGAATGTGCCAACAACCCGGAAGTGCACCTTATAATCCGGTGCACCTTATAGTCGTGAAATTACTGTGTATTAGTACCTTCATAGCAAGTAATATGGTATCAATTGTTTTATTCCATGCAAGCCAGATTTCTGAAAGACAATGTTCTCTTTTCTGTGGATCTGGATGTGCCTATTCTTATGGGAGAGTCAAGGAAACCTTTCTTGGGTTGTTTTCTTAGAAAGGAGAAAAAAAAGAGGAAAATATTCTGATTCCTGGTGAAAAGTTTGATCCTACTAATTTGCAATCTGAAATTAATCACCCATAGCCATATGTCTTTGCTTTTGAAGACCATCTGACAGATTAAGTTTGGTGGAATTAAAGACTAAGGAATGTTTCCTAAATCATATTTTCAGTAATTGTATTTGAAAGGCACGTTTGTATCCCATCAATAAACACAGCAATGGTATGGGACAAAATTAGAACTGATTAATTAATCTGAAATAGAAAAGTACTGGCTTTGAAGTTCTAGAAAATTATCTCAGTATACACGTTGATATTTTAAAAATAGTGTTAAAAGCAAAACAAAATTCTGTCCAAATAGATAAGGGTCCCTTTGAAAACAGTTATTTACTTCATGGATTTTCTACTCACAGAAGAGCCTAAACAGGTAACATTTACCTGTTAACAGGTGGTTCTACCCAGCTGCGTGTTTCTGGGCATTTTTAGCTTTTGTAGAAATTGATTTAAAAAAAAAATTGGAATTAGGGAAGTTTTGTTTTCCATTTGTTTTCTCAAAGCCTTTTCTAACTGGTTTAATCAAGAGCTCTCCATTTATCTCATGTCCTTTATGAAACCTTAATAATGCCTTTGAAAAGGGGATTTTTTGGTGTGCCTTCCAAGCCAGTATTTACCCCTTCTTTATTTCCTACTTTTGCAGGCACAATTTGCTGAGATGAAGACTGCACACATGCAGATTCCTGTTAAATAAAAACAAACATTTTGTTTGGCAACAGACTATGTTTCAACCAAATACCCTTAATTTGCATCTACAGAGAATTTTATTTATCAAAGATTAGATTCCAATCTGCCTAAATCTTGATCCTGGATCTAACACAAATACTTTCTCTCTGAAATGTAGCAAATCCAGCCCTGTGACTCTCCTTTTTTGAGGGGACAGGGAGAAGTGAAGCTTTGCCAGCCAGACCTTTGGGAGAGGAAAACTCTCCCATGGTGAATTTTCTGTCCTTGGGACACCCAAATCCCCATGTTCAATGAGCACTCTGGTGCCTGTAAATATTAATACTCATGCTTTGAAAGCTTCCTGCAGATCTTTTATAAATTTCCGGTTGCATGCTGGCTGTAAAATCGTCATTTGGAAGTTGATTTGTTTTAATTAAGAACAGAAGTGATCCTGTCTCTCTCGAGATTTGCTGGAATGGCTCATGCACTCATATTTATCTTATTACCTGGGGATTTAATATAATACTGAATCAAATTTTTCTTCCTACTGAAAGTTTCTGCATCAGAAATCGACTGATTTAATGATTAGAGTACTTAAAGAAAGGATGATACTTTATTTTCTGTTTTAACCAGCTATGAAGACTTGCAGAAGGTGTTCACATTTATTAGGTTATGATTTATATAATCTGTGCTTTTTTCCCCTCATAGTTGAGCACGAATGGATGAACATCTTGATTTCAGACTTTATTTCAAAATTACTCCAAGCATCCTAAAACTTATTCAGCCAAATTAATTTCTTTATGCAATGGATAATTTGTCACTATTCATGAAAACCCTAAAGAGCAATACTCTATAATTTGGACAGTAGAAGTCTCTAGTTGTCTGAAATTACAGGCAACTATACCTGCAAGAGAGTGAATTCCCAACTTTCACAAGAGACTGAACATTCCAATGTTTTTAGGAGGAAATCATTGCCCACATGTATCACTCAAAATTGCACTTACACTAATTTCACTATAATTACACTAATTACACTATAAGGTGCACCAGATTATAAGGCGCACCTTTTTTTTTTTTTTGCAGCGAGGATCTGTGTGCAACAAAGTAACGAATTAGTAACGGAATGGCGCCATCGCGGGGTTTACTGGCAGCTGCTCAATTTGCAAACATTTTTCACGGATCGGCGCAGCCTTTAAACGCAGCCCCAGGCGCCCTCCCCGTGCCGCGGGCCCCGGCACTCCCGCCTCCTCCCAGCATCGGCTGGCACAGCTCTTGTGGGTCGCACTTCCAGGTTGGCAAATTTCCGAACTTTGTCCATATATAAGGTGGATCGGATTATGAGGCGCACTTCTGGGTTTTGATCAAAATTTTAGTCAAAAGAGTTTGCTTTATAGTCATAAAATTACTGTAATTTTGGGGCAGCATGACCTGCGTCTTGTAATGGCAAGCCATAATATTATAAATACCTTGCAAAATAGCAAAATACTTGCTATGATTGCTTTATACTTCTAATATCTCAAAATTCTCCTTAGCTAATTGCATAATTCTAAAGAATAAAATTTGCCATCTGCTGGAAATGGAGGCCCAGTAAGAAAAGTTTAAAACAAACTGCTTTCTCTAACAATTCTTTGTGATGGAAATTCTAGCAGAAATATCTTTTATCTTCCTTTATACTCACTTTTCCTGGTGTGCTTCATGTGGTACATAATGGACTCATTATGTACATGAAGCAGCATCACAGAATTGCTAAAATATCATTAAAATTTATATTATTTATTCCACTCTAAAGTGGCAAGAGTATCCCTGTGGAGCGCTCTGAGTTGTTTATTATAATAATGCTGTGCATTTGCAGGTGTGCAACAAGGAAATCTCTTATGGAGAGAAAAATTAAAGAAGAAATTATCAGAATATTTTAGAGGTTATCCTCAAAGCTGAAGTTCTATGACCACGACTTCACATTGTGCTGAAATTCCTCTGAACTGGGGAGATCTTCTACAGGAATGATGTTCTTTGGGAAATAAAAAAACAAAAAAACAAAAAAACAAACAACAACAACAAAAAAACAAAACAGCAAGCTACAAAATTTTGGTGTTTCTCTCTTAAAAACCACCTCCAAGCACTCCTGAATCCCACGTGGATGAGATAGAAAAACCTCCCAGAAAACTCTGCATGAAAGGTTCAGCTTTCCTTGCATGAAGAAATATCAGCCCCATTTTGACTTGGAATCAACTCGAGTTTTTATCACAAGGCATTTTAGGAATTCTGCTGATTGTACATCTGCTGTCTGCAGAAGATAAATAGGGTGTCTCAAGGAAGCATTTAACCATCCAATTAATACAATGGTTGGATAATGAAGATCAAATTATTGGCAAAAATTAGTTTCTTATGTTCTAATAAGGCAAAAAGCAAAAATATTCCAGTGAGGGCAAACCCAACATTTATGATTCTGCTAAACGAATTATACAGCGTTTTCCAAAGCAAAAAAAAATCCTGCACAAAAGTTCTGTGGTTTTTTTTTTTTTAATAGAGAATACCATTTCTTTCTCTACTTATTTGACAACAAGATTTGGAATATCATTATATTCTCCCAATTTTATACCCCTCAAACCCAACTCATTTCTTTTATGCTTCTATTAAACTCTTCAAAGTCCGGTGGAAAATATTTTAAATATTTTAAAAGTTTAAAATAAATACCAGCTATTTCCAAGTTTCTGTGTCCCTGGGGAGTTGAAAGTTAATTTAAATTCCCTTCCAATCCAAACAATTCAATTATTTTAGGTAAAGAATCTGCACTGTAGTGGCAGCTCCTCCTCGTCACAACTCTTGAAGATGTTAAAGAAGGAAAACAAAAGGCCAAATGCAAAATCTTTGTAACATGGAAAGCAAAACCAAAGGTTTAGATACAGAAAGACTTTACATCTTTAATCACTCATTTTTATTTTGCAAGACAAACCAGACATAATTTGAAATGGCTCAGTGAGCTGTAAAAAATTGACAGTAGATGTATGTGAGAAGACTGAAGAAGCAATTATCTGAGACTAATTTGAGTTTATCAGGCAGAAATTAGACTTTTATGGGTAAAGTTAGAGTTTTGTATTAAAAATGATGCAGTAAAATATATAAAATTTCAAGGGTAATATAGTTAAAACTTCCTTGGCAAATAACTGATTTTCTGTCTGCACAGCTCCTGCCTGCTCAACAGCTTTTATTCAAGTAGGAATCATTCTAAAATAACAGAAAAGGTGCATTAACATGAGTGCACTTCATCTTTCACTGACCCCAGAGAAGACTTTACAAAGCAGTTTGGAGGTTTTTCTACATTTTAAAAAGTGAATAGATGCTACACCAGGGCAAAAGTCTAATTATACTGTGCAATCACATCAAAGTTTCTCCACTCATGTTAAAAGCATTAAGAAAAATGAATTTTATTGCTCAGGTTGCAAGAGTTCTCCTGTTTCCCTAGGAGATATCAATCCTGCAATATTTCATGCTGTAGTTACTATTTAGTGGCCAAACTCTTGTTTACGTAATTTTCCAATAAAATAAGGAGCTGTTTAGAGTGTATTCACATCCAACATGAATACAGGATACAAAATGGACATCCTGAAGGGTAGGAAATAGAAATTGAAGGCTAAACTTTGATCCTGTGAACAAACTATTGAATAACTGCCTTATAAATCACTTTTTATAATATTAAATGCACTGTGTAGGGTGTAAAGAATTGCAATAAACACTGGACTGAATTTATTTGTGCAGGCAAGTTTAATTCTAGTGTTTCCTCAGTTGTCAGTCATCAGCCTTGCTGTCTCTTTCATCATTATTTACCTAGGAACTATATACATAATGACTCCTATAATTATATTTTTCCTACAATAATTCTGAAAGCTTCTGAGAAATTGTTTATTGCAGGAGGTAAGGACCAGAATCTTTCTGTAGGATCATTATGAAATCTTTTGTCTAGAAAAACTGTCTACATGGCACAATTTAATTTACTTGATTAGATGCAAAAGACAATTGAAAAAAGAAAACAAGAAGTCAAACATGAGTTTCACTAAATGCGGTAAAATTTAGATTACAGGCAGGAATTCTTTCCTTTCAAAGATTCATATCTTAACGAGCCTTGGAGAAGCCTTAATTGTCTCTCTAGTGAAGAACAATAGTTCTCCAGCCCATAATTGCAGATTTGGTAGATAACTGAACCTTTTCTCATCCCAGAACCCTGTCAGTGAAAAATATTGGTGCAATTGGTGAGCACACTTTGCAAACATGGGCAAACTTCTGGGATCTAATAATAATAACAATCTCTGATGACTGAAACGACCAGAAATAAGCAATATTAATTCCTTGTATTTCAGTACTCCGCGTGTTCCAGGGAAAATTCCCACATCCAGTGATTCAGTCCAAATGGAAAATTGCATTGGGGTTGGATTTACTGAATGGACTCAGTACTCTGAAAGGTTTGTGAAGGACATTTTATGAGCTAATTTTTTGCTAAATAAATAATATTTTACTACATCTGTACTTCACAACTTCAAGATTTTCTCATGATCAGATGCTCTAAATTCTTTGTCAGGTCGATTCCTTAAAAACTTTACTGATAATATTCCGTTGTCATGGAAGAGGAAAGGTCAAGGTTTGTCGCCTCTCGATCAGAGGGTGTGTTTGAAATGACGGCACAAATACCACAAGGATATGTTCCTAAACACAATTTATAGTTAACTGGCTTTGGGGAGAGGGGAGGAGACAGAGATAATGGAGGAGAAATTCTTGTAAAAATGAATGTTGTGCGTGTAAATGTTTTTAATAACCCAGATGTTTTTGATAGCACTGCCCTCCACAAACGGTGGCAAGTGCTTCTCCTGAGACATTCACATAAATGAGAATGGAGTTTATCTCCAGCCCCTGAAATTCTGAGCACATTGCTGCAAACAGGCTAAAGGAGGGGCTCTTTTCCTAATGCCTGTCCTTGATCATTCCCACATTTGTCCCTAAAGGCACTATCCATTTTTTTAGCCGAGCCTAATTCATTTTTTTTTTA
This sequence comes from Sialia sialis, assembly GCA_009812075.1. Lineage (NCBI taxonomy): Eukaryota > Metazoa > Chordata > Aves > Passeriformes > Turdidae > Sialia > Sialia sialis. The sequence goes on from VRYO01002184.1 coordinate 20,112,585, forward strand.
ATTAAAATGATAATATTCCATCCATATTCCTTTGAGAAGAGCTTAGCCTTTACATTACCATTATGTGCTATCTTACATGTCTTTACATGATAATGATTTTGCTGTTACTCAATAACTATGCTAATTTCAAACACAGGGGGTGAGATTATCTCCCTCCCAACACTTCCTTTCATGCCATTCCGCCCTGAAACACTCAGCCCTTCTTTCCCTTTACACAAACATCATCACCAGGGCCTTCCCCCTATCACAGCCCCCCATAATCTGTTGGTTTTTATGTACAGAACACTGATCCTTGTCGTGCCTGAGTCTGTATCACAGATAATCAGGAGCTGACGATGGAATCATTGCATGCCTGTGTTAGTCTCAATTTACATCCAGCCAACTCTGCAGCTGCAAATCCCACACTTGGCTACACCTCAGCAATTACATTTACAGGTCACAGATTTTTCCATTCTTCTCGTTTTTCAGACCATCATGAACAAATAAATAAATAGATAAATATTTCAGTATGTCGCCAAGCGAGGAAAGTACAAGCATTTAAGATTCTGTAACTACAAAGAGCTTCTTTATTCTATAATTTGTTGCTGTATGAGAGGGGATGTCACCAGCCCATACCAACATCTCCAAGGGTGCCAGAGGATGGTGCCAGGCTCCGTTCAGTGGTGCCAGCAGGAGGAGCAGTGACCATAAATTAGAACACAAGAAGCTCCACCTCATCATGAAAAAGAAATTCTTTCTATGGAGAGGGCAGATCCCTGGAACCGCTGCCCAGGGGGTGTGGAGTCTCTGTCTGGAGACATCCCAAAGTCACCTGGACACGTTCCCAGGTGACTCTGCCTAGACTGGGTGATGCCCAGAGGTCCCTTCCACCCCTGACTTTGATTCTGTATCACAGAAAACACTTTTTGCCTTATTTTGAATTTAAGTTTACATTAAGTTTAATAAGGCTTGCTAAATCTGACACATCCTATCTGGATAGCTCAGTGATAGATACATTAGATACTCCAAAAGAGATATATTAAAGAGGCAGAATTAGCACTGTATGTGCTGAGGTTGATTGATTACTTGATGAGTATTATATTCCCTTTACTGTTCTCTAAACCCCAGCTTTATTAACTCCAACCAATTTTCTCCAACTCTTCAATTTGTAGAACTAATTGTGCCTCGTTGCAGCTTCCTCCATTTCACTGATGAAGACTTAAGAGACAGAAGACTTCTACAGATGGAAGTTGATTATATACATAAAAAGGAGATTTTTATGAACTAAAACTTGTTTAACCATATTTATATGTTAATTTAAACTTTTATGTACAGGCAAATGCTTGTATATGAATATTTAATAAATTTAATTCTGGATTTTACTTTTTCTCACAGGAAAATCTGAATTTTGCATTCCAGTTCTATAAACCCTTTACAAATTTTCTTTATTAACTATAGAAAAGTGAGGAGATATTTGTGTTGTCTTCATTGTTTCTGAATTAAATTTATTGCACTAAAGCCTATACTTGTGATTTATAGAGGAGAGTGTCTTTTCTCCTGCTCAGAACATCGATTTTCTATACCAATTTAAAGGAGGCCCTGCGTCTATAGAACAGGTAATGAATAACATCTTCATAGGCAGAAAGGCACTCTAAACAAACATTTGCAAGAATTGATCTCACCTTTGTTTTGCCCTCTGTCTTGAGAAACGTGTTGTGTAGATTGTTATTAGCATTAATCTAATTTTCACGGCAATGCGTTTGTTCTCTCTCCAGATAAAGAAAACATATATTAGAATTAATTTCATATTGCATTTAGAATCTTCCATAAGTTTAGAACTTAAACTACAACTGGCCATTTAACACTTGAATCAGAAGTTCTGTTCAGCAGCATCAGAGGCAATAGTTTGGAACAGGAGCTGGTCTTTGGAAACCAATCACATCATTATTACAGGGGCATAAAATTGACTGTTCAGAGTTATTGTAGCACTGTATGAAACAATAACTGTTTTCACAATTAAAAACATATTGCTGTGGGAATTTAAAGACAAATGTTTTTTGTTGTGTATTTTAGTTACAGCAGAGCAGCAGAGTGAAGTTGGATGGTAAATTCAGCCTTTACTATTTATTTATGGTTGAATTTGACACGGTAATCAATTTTTCTTTATTTGTTGAGGGTTTTTTTAGCAGAAAATGCACTCTAATAATTTAATTTTGTTTCGTCATCGTAAATGAGTTTGCTCAAGAAGTGCTGCACTGCTAAACAACCCTCTCAAGAGAATGGGAGCCTAATGGGGTCTCTGCAGACGTATTCCAAAACCACTTAGTGCAAAGGTGTAATCTCCTGCCATGACATCATAGCTCAGAGCTGGCTTTGGCACGAGGAAATGACTTCATGGGAGACCTGCAGGGATTTGTGCGGAGCAACTCCTGCCCTGTGGAGCCCTCTGTGTGCTCAGGACCAGACCTAGAGGCACCATCCTCTGAGAGCCTGGGGATTTTCGCCTTTACGTTTTCAAATCCTGTCCTGCACCAGGGTGTAACTCTAAATTCTACATAAAGTGTTAGTTACTGCCTTCACATATTGGTCAGACAATACAATTTGTCTAGATCTGAGACCCAAGGACACCCTAGAGCCTCAGGCCCCAAAAGTATAAAAAAGAGAATTGGGGTGGAGCAAACTGGGGGTAAATTAATTCATTACCTGGAGCTGTGATTGGAGAATTTACCCCTGATGTGTAAAGCGACCACATTGATTTCTGTCTGGAAAATTCATGACCATTGTCCATCGGGGGTGCAGCCTCTGGGGGGCTTTGACTGCCCAGGGTGGATCTATTGAAGACCTTCAATAAATACCTAATTAATTCCATTAACCTTGCCCAGTCTCTGTGGCCCCTCCAAGGCATCCCCTGGAGGCAGAGCACAGCAAACCATGACTGGCTGGGAAAAAATCACCAGAGACAGGCTGGGATCAGGAGCTTTGCTGCTCACAGAACTCACTGCTTTTAACCAGGGTCACCCTAAATCCCCCCTGGCCCTACAACAACCATGGCAAGACAAAACCCCCAGGTGCTTCCTCCAAGTCTGTCAACTCCTAATATTTTATATCTGAGTTTTAGAAGAGAAGGAGAAATAGGGTATCATAGAATCACAGAATGTTTTGTGTTGAAAAGGATCTCAAAGATCTGCTGGTTCCACTCCCTGCCTTGGGCAGGGACACCTTCACTATTCCAAATTTCTCTAAGCCCCCTCCAACCTGGACAATTCCACAGATGGGGCAGCCACAACTCAAGAATATGATGAATATAACTCATATAACTCTTTTCCTCTTGTACTCAAGTCAGATTCATTATTTCCAACATTAATAACAGAGATTTATTAAAAATTACTACAAACTTAAATTGTCATTAAAATAGTTCTTTCCCCATCTGTGCTGGAAGCAGCCTTTGTTTTACTATCTCATGTTTCATTTTTCAAGACTTCAGAAAGTATTTAGTGGGAATGTTTTAATTGTTCAGCACAGATGCAAGAAGCTGGGTGGCTTCAAGTCAGCAAAATGGAATGCTGAAGTACCTTGTTGAAAATGGAAACAAATTAATTTTACAGCAGCAAACTGAAAAATAAAATCTCTGCAACATAAAGGAAAATTTTATTATCACAAATACCTAACAGCTCCTGCTGATTTACCTTGAACACATTTTTATTACTTTAATTGGAAAACAGCTGAAATCTTGTCTTACAATAAAGTTATGCAAATACTCAGCTTTCTTTAAATGGCCTCAGGAAACAAAGAAGAAACTTTGGAATAAAATTCTTTCCAAGCTATTTCCTATGATGAAATAAGAAAGAGGAAATGATAAAAATTCCATCAGAGGCCAGAGAAGCCCCTGGGTTGAAGAATTACTGTCCCAAGCCATATGTGAAAACCGTAAATGTTAACTGAATGTGTGCCTATTCTGTGATTACTTGAGATGACAGTAAAAAGAATTGAGGATTTCCATAATGGAAATATTCTGACCCTTCCCAGCACAAGGGAAATTCAAGGAGAGAAACAAGAACCAGCTGCTGTGGTGATGGAACCACAGAGCAGAGGGACACTGAGAAGCAGATCCCTTCTTCAAAGCAGATCTTAAAGAAATCGTCACTCACCTTTCACTAAGCACAATAAATAAATTGATCCGGAGCTACAAATAAAAAACAGAATTTTTCACCCAGTAAGTTGTAAGTTATGTTTAAAACATCAGGGACACAAAGCTATGTGTTAATCATTGTATAAAGTATCAACTACGAAAGTACAGTAATTTCAAAATTATAAGCCACACCTGATTATAAGCTGCACGTCCGGGTAGCTGGGTAGAGCACGGGATTTGTCCATATATAAGCCGCACCGAATATAAGCGGCACTTTTTTGGGGGGTTTTTTTAGTTTTAAAGCGAGGATCCATGTGTGACAAAGTAACGAGTTAGTAACAGAATCGTGCCAGCGTGGGGTTTGGTGTCAGGTGCGCAAACAGTTGCAAACTCAAGTTGCAAACAGTTTTCATAGAGCAGCCAAGCCTTTAAAGGCAGCCCCAGGCGCCCTCCCTGGCCGGCTCTCACTTCCGGGTTGGCATTTCGCTGGGATTTGTCCATAAATAAGCCGCACCTGATGATTAGCCACACTACTGGGGTAGGCTGGATTCCTCAATGAAAAAGGTGCGGCTTATAATCGTGAATTTACTGTACTGTCATTTTTTGGGACAAATAAGTGTTATTGCCATGCAATGTGCAGTAAATGTAGAGGATTTTGGACCTATAAATTATTTTATGAACATTGTCACCACAGACATCAGGCTTATTCTCATTTATAGCTGATTTTTGGTGTGGTTTTAGTTACTCTAAGGAAGGCTACACCTGCCACACAACCCCACCACCATTTTTGACATACATACTTGGAAGGATTTCTTTCTCCAAATGCTCTCCCATACCCTGCAAACAGAAATCTGCAGAGTGTCCCTTCCTGTCATCAAAGATTTGGCCTTTTCTTTCCAGCATTTGGGTGTCCAGTCTGTCACCACACTGAGCATTGAGCCATCCTCTGCTTTGTGCACCAGGAATATTTTCAGGAAGAGAAATCTGCAGCCTGTTGCTGTGTTTGCATCATTAACCTCTGAGCCTCAGCTCGCAATTATTCCTTATATTTCCCAAAACTGTTTTTTGTTTGCTTTCAAGTCCAGGGTCACCTCCCAGTTCTACCAAACCTTTGGATGTGTTTATTCCTGACTGATTCACTCCATTGCTGCATTTCCAGCCACGTGCAGTCAGACATTTCCACACGGAGCCTGCTCTGGGTGTCACTAAGGGACAACTCTGATGATTTTATCATTTTTTTAGCTTTCCCTTCCTGTGTAAAACACCCCAAACCAATTAGGCTGCTGATTTCCACATCTTTTTTACATCTACATCTATTTTACACCTACCCACTAGAAATGTGTGGAGAAGATAAAGGTGTGCAGCAGCAGAAAACACTGGGCACACGAAATTCTGGTTAAATATTAGGATTTTAACTCTCTTTTCCCTACCAGAGGTGCACTCAAAGTCTGTCCTGAGTCTGAGGGGAGAAGGGGTTGGAAGAGGAAAGCTCCTGAGTGCCTCACAAGCTGGAATTCAAGTGATATTCTGCTGATGCAGAAAAAAAATAAATTGAAGTGATGAGTGCCATAAATGCCTCTGTTACAAACTGTAATGAATACAAAATGATTGGTCAAAGCCCCTTAATAGGATTGCTTTTATACCCCAGTTTTATTTTCACTTATATACTGCTCACATTATGGGCTGTAACTTACCCCTGCATTCTGCCAGCACACAGACCAGTTTTTCATAATTTTCTTTTGGATCATCAGTTTTTCCCCTCACACACAAACTGCAAGTAAATACCTTTACAGTTTTACAACAAAAGGAATTATTCTAGATAGAGCAGAATAGAGCATATCTATTATATCTTTTGTGCCTTTGATTCAGTGCCATACAGTGTACATTTCATGAAAATAAATAGCATTTACTATGATGTAAATCGAGAAGATATTTCCTAGGCATGGTATGAACAAGAGCCAGACAGCTTCCACTTTTATGCACCTTTAACATTTCTTTTTATACCAGCACGTTTCTCATTCTGGCCATCTCTGACAGGTTTCAAATTATAATGCTCTTTTTTTATATTCTCAACACAGCAATCAAATCTTTAGACCTTGAGGAGAAGGAGGAAATTAAGGCCATTAACATGTTAGAGAATTGTTTGATTTACTCATTATAAATTATTCTGAAGCTGAGCAGCTCATAAGACATGCCCAAAGGGAAGACAAATTTTGATTGGCAGTGTCAAAAAAGTCAAGGACATGGAGAGGTTTTGTTAATAATTACTAAGTGCCATTAAAAAATGCTGTGTGCTGTCTCTCCAAAATCAGGGTGGTCCTGATCCTGAATTTCCCAGCTATCAAACATAGTAAGACCTGAATTTATAATTAAAAGATTATAATATAAGGCATAATATAAGATTGCAATATAAGATTTAGTGTATATGCTGTAAACCTTCTCTTGATAATTATGAAAGATGAAAATATTAAAGAAACAGAAAAAAACAACTCGTCAAGCTGGGAAAACCAACCTGAATGTAACAAAACCCCTCAGATACAAGGTTTTTCCTCACTGAATACACAACTTTCCATTAATTATCAGAAGTACACAACAAACACCAGTTGCACGTCAGCCAACAGGAAGTTCTCAGTACCCCACTATAGTAAAAAATTATATAGTAAAAATAATAATGCAGCATAAATCCTCTGTGACCCTAAATCTCTGTGCCAGGCACGGCAGCTCCACAGTCTGACTGTGCCCTTTATGTGTGTGAACTTCCAGAAAAAATGTTTCCTTATGCAGCAAATTGTGTAAAAATCTCATTTTTCAGGAAAGCAAAAGCCACAATAGCCCAGAAAAGGAGGGAAGAGCAATTTTACCATCCCTCCACCTGGAACAAAAACCTGACCTGAAAAAACAGATGGAACTGTGCAAACTCGGAATTCTCACTGAAAATTTCGACCTTGCCAGGTTTTGGAAGGGTTTCTGTCCTTTGTGTCCCAAGCAGGGCCCGGGGGGAACAGGAGTGAGATGCACTCCTGGATCACAGCACTGGGGTTTGCTTTTCTTCCTTCGGTGCTTAATACACCAATTCTAAACATTACCTGTGATGAAAAACAGGGCAGAAAGATCATCCAAGCACCACTCTTGTCCCTGCTACTACAAAACTCTTCACTGCAATGAGGAGGGAACACGGATGTGCATATTTGAATAACATTTATTTTTATTACTTGCACAATCTACAGCAGTGCAGCCAGCTCGGAAGTCAAGGCTGGAATTTTTTTTTTTTTCATGTTGTCCTACACTATTCCCCCTTGCAGGCAATTTTCCCCGCTATCAACTTTAAAGCCCTGCTCAGCTTCTGGAGCCACCTTGATGTGTGTATGTCTTTCTTAAATAAATAAAGCAGCCCAGCTGTCCCCTGGGCATGGCACAATGGCTCAGGGACACCCTGGGGACAGCTGAGCCTGCCACAGGGCTCTCTCCTCATTTCCAGCGACACAGGTTCACTGCTCTGTGAGAATTAAAAGCACTTTACAGGGGGTTTCCTATGGACAGAAATCTTTAAAGCCAGGGAAGATCAAAATTTTCTTCTGGCACTAAAAAATATTTTTAATTTGTGCTAGCAATGCCACATTGGAGCTGTATTATTGCAGACCACTGACACTACAGAGTAGCTGCATCAAGGTTTTTTTGCTCCGTTTTTACAAGATCACAGATAATTAACATTTTATTTTGAAAACATTTTTTTCTTTAAAAAAAAATCCAGTAATCATTAATTTTTAATGTACTGAGGTAAGGATTTGTCTTTCATATCGTTATTACAGACACTGCACATCTGTAAATTTGAAGTGATGCGACAGCAAATACCTTCAGAAGGACAGACATTGCTTTGAAGTCAGTGTATATATGGTTTAACATAAATGTAATTTCACAGCAAACTGCCTTTTATTGTTCACTCTTGTTTTGTCCTGACACTCAGTGTCATGTAAAAAACATTCTGAACTTTGATATAAATAAATAATGTAATACTTTCCTTTAAACTCTTTGAAAATAAACTAAATGGAGGCAGGCAAGTGGGATAATGACCATTCCTGGCACACAGAGCTGCATGAATTCAGTGTCCAGCGCACCCTGGGCAGCCACATCTGATGGCCACTCTCTTTAAAGTCGTGGATCAGATTTTTTAGCCCTTTTATAGGCTGCAGTGCAGCCATTTTTCTTTATCCAAACACTTTTTTTGTAGGTCGTATTCTGTACTACCATGAGCAAAAATTGCCCGAATGTTGGTTTTGAAATGTTGGGGTTTTTTTTTCTTTTGTGTCTTTTAGCCCTGTAAAAATACCAATTTTAGCAATTAACGTGGAACAAGAGCGATTATATTCGTAACATTTCACATTTAGTTTTTAATTTTATTCTTTTGATAGAGAGGGGCATATCTGCCTTCAAAGTCTGCAAGCCTGGGAACCAAAGGGGGAGCTCACTGTCACAGAAAGGAGAAAAAATCTGGTTAGCAAAAAATCGCAATTAAAATGGAGCTCCCCTAAGGCAAGGCAGCCTTTTGTCATCAAAGGAAGCAAAGACAGCCCCGTGTAACTGACCTAAGAGTGCTGGCTCGTCACGAACCTGCATATTTATGATATTTGTGATGGAATGATCCATGCAGGATCCCTGGCAGTGCCCAAGGCCAGCCTGGATGGGGTTTGGAGCAGCCTGGGCAGAGGGAGTGTCCCTGCCATGGCAGGGGGTGACTGGATGGGTTTTGAGGTCCCTTCCAACCCAAACCCAAAATCTGTGGAAGATCCGTCAGACTGAAGACACATGGCCAACGTGGGGAATGTGACAGAACCTGTCTGTCCATTTTATCCTCAGAATTCCAGGGAAAACTCTGATTGATTGGGGTTATTTTTTTTCAGGGAAGCAGCTCAAGCTCCTCACATGTACTGATCTTTAGAGTTCTCTTCAGGACAAAGGGAGAGGGTGCAATTCTTCCAGGAGAATGAGGAGTGAGATCCTCTGTGTGCCCCATCACAGCCCTACCCAATCCCAATGCCTGAAAAAATAATTTTTCCTTTTCATTATCCCTCAGCCTTGCCTTGCCTGGGATTTAGCAAACAAACCTCTCCTGACTCCACTTGTGTGACAGCAAAATCTGTGTCCCCATGAAGAGAATAAAACTCTCAAAAGGTGAAAGCTCAGCTTCCTTCTATTTTACATGAAACAATCCCCAAATGTTATCACAAGGGCTCGAGCTCTCCTCTCCCTGCTGGTTTGGCACAGCTCTGCCTTCAGTGATACCTGACACAGCTGATGGAACATGACAAGCATGAAAAATTGAATGAAACAAAACATTCCCTTCCATTTGATGGCTGTGATCAGCTTGACACAGAGTTGGTGGTCTAAATTCCTGGCTAACTTGAGGGTGGAAATGTTGGTGAGTCAGGAAGATTTCCAAATTTTGGAAGCAGTAACAGCTCTATTCCAACATATTTCATTGATGAAATAGCCACTAACAAGACACTGCTTGCAAAAATATTTCCCACTTGGGTGTCACATCTGATTACTCATCCTGTTACATTATTTTTATTTTAGCCAATGAATCTTCTATCAGATAAGACCAAGGAATATGCATATTTTTTACCGTAACAGCTTTAAATAAAACATTATTTAGTTTTCTTAATGTCTTTTATAAACATATTTTCTCAACAGATGCAGAAATTAATTTTCAAGCCTGCAGCAAATCATGTGAATATTGCACCTAACACATCAACTTTAAGTGCAAAATGTTACAAGGATAACAAAGTCAGGAAGGAATATTAAAATTTTATCCATGTTGTGCTATGAATCATTTAAATTTCAAAGATTTTGTGAATAGGTTAAATATTTAACATTTCTGATTTTCTCTAAGTATAATATAAAAATGGCAAATAATATAGCATCTAATGTAATTACAATCTATTTTACCGAGAAAAATATTCCAAAAAGCAAGGCTCTGTCATGTTATTATTGGAGATAAACATTTGAAGTTTAGACAGAGAAAACTGTAGGACAGAATCATGAACTCCTTACCTCACCTGATTATACATCTTTATTTATTTGCACTTTTAAACTAAAAGTCTGTAATCCAACGCTTTATAGCAAAGGGTTCACTGGAATCTCCCAGTCTCCATCTATTGAGAATATTATGTTTTAAAAACCTTTACTGGGGAAAGGTTATGAGCAGAACTAGGAGTAAAAGGATTTATTGAGGATATTCTGTTTTAAAAATGCCTGTTGAGTAAAGGTTATGACTAGAACCAGGAAACTATAAAAGCAGAGAGCTGGGCTTTTAATAAATATACTAATTTGAATTAAATGTTACAATCCCAGAATCTCCCACTGCTTTCAGCTGATGCCATTTTTGAGCAGCCAAGTTTGATAAACAGGTCCAGCCTGTGATCAATCTGACAAAAAATAAAATTTCACCTGCTAAGTGCCAACGATTCCACCGACTGCTGTTGCTGCTGTAAACATTTAACAACTTCCAGAAACATTCCCGTATTTCTGCTCTCATAAAAAGTTCTTGTTCTGCAGAGCCCTGGTTTCACAGGGGCTCATAATCAAAGCATTCAATTCATACCTTTGATACTTCTGTTCCAATCACACCAGAAATTTCTGAGGAGTTATTTTTCCTCTTCTGCAGGAACACTATTTCCCCTGTATCCAGGTAAATAGTCATAGATCTAAAAAAAGCAATTGAATTTTTATGTCTTAAAAGACTTATCTGAAAAAGGAATTCTCTTTTCAATCTTCAGAACCAGACATAAACCTGTTTTCAAATGTTACATTTTATATACTCCACAATTTATTCTTATAAATGATGGATCTATTTCTGAAAAGTGACACAATTCTGTAGTGTAAAAAATGAGTTTCAGTTTAATGAACTGTGCTATCAACCATTTATTTAAACAACAAATAAAAAACCTCCACTGAAAATTATCATCTTAAAGAATGGAAATAATACCTTAGAATGATGTCATGAGCTTAATCTCAAGTAACTTTTGACTGTCTGAAAAAGCAGGATAAAAAAAGAAAAATAAGCAGAAATATTAAGTATAAATATTAGAGCACCACACAATGCATAATGAAACCTTTCATCCATGAATTGCAGCGAAGATTTTTATAGTTTCGGTATCTAATGAAATTTATTTCTGATACATAATTGATATTGACTTTCGCAATGATAATCCCATTTGTATGTAATAAATTATGGATATTGATTCCATTTAGACCCCCAAATAAATAAATAAATAAATAAAACAGGATTACTGTACAGCTGAAAGCTTTCAATTAAAAAAACCCAACCAAACTTACTTAGGTACAGCAGGATTTGTGACAACACGAAAATGATTTTATTTTAACGGGGAATTTATATGGAAGAAATTAACATTAAAAACTAAAAAAGTTAAACGGTCCCCCAAAATTGTAGAGATCTAGAGAGTAGATATATATAAAAGTAATTATGATCAACCAACATAATCAATCAAATATATTTGTTGAGTTCTAGTGAAGGTAAATACTTAGGTGCATATTTGTATGTAAATATTTTTCCAGCTAGAGGCTCTCCACTATAAAATAGCATGTTATATATATTGGAGGAGCTTTACACATTAAAATAAACTAAAAGGGACTCTACAATTAGTTTACATTTCTACCACTTGTGAATTTCTTCTACTTTCTTTACTGACAGACACTTTAGGCAGCATCTGCATCTGCATCTACATCTGCATCTGCATCTGCATCTGTCCTCAATAAAAGGACCTCAAGAGTCTCCAAATCTGCTTCAAATCAAACCCCTCAAGTTTCTGTTTAGCAGATCCAGAGCTGTGGGCTCTCTTTGAGTTTTACTCTCAATACAATTGAGAGGGCAATTCTGTGCAATTCTCAATAACAGTAATTTCACGATTATAAGCCACATCTTTTT
>VRYO01002184.1:20125637-20150476 GCA_009812075.1 Sialia sialis
CTTATAATCAGGTGCAGTTTATAATTGTGAAATTGTGAATTGTAATCTCCTTCCCAAGATGTCTATTTCCATTTCCTGTCTGCAAAGAGAAGTTGAGCATTTCAAAGGACATCACTGCAGAGGTTCCAAGTCCTGCCAGAAGACAAGGAGAAAAAGAGAAGTTTTCCATGCCCAAGTTTGCAATGGATTTATTGCATAATGAAATAACTCCATGCTTTGGAGGAAAGGGGCACTAAAGCAGCCCAACCAGTGCAACATTTTGCTAATTTTTATTAGTCAAAACTCATATCCTGTGTGTGCAGCTTGGGACTGAGGAAGAAAAGCCAAGATTTGTTGAAAGCTCCTGCAAGAGCAGGTCACATTTTAATACTTTAATGGCATCTACTGCCTAATGTTTCCTCTCATGCTTCTCTTTGTAAACTTTATGCTGACCTTCAAAACTGAAGCTGGATCAATAGCATTTTATACGACCATAAAACTGTATGAAACATGAAGTCAATACTGTATTTTTATCATGCTTGTGATATAATGCAGCCCTGTGCATCAAATAACCCCGGGAGCACCAGAGAAGGCTCGAAATTTTGTTTAAAGATGTTAATTCAGGCAACAACAAATTTGCTGAATGCCAAAAATTTTCATCAGCCCAAAGGCACCTTAGTGCACAAAAAGTCTCTGTGAACACAAAGGATCAAGCTGATGCAAACTTAAATTGTCCAAATCCAACAAATGTGGGACATTTTGTGTTCATGCTTTAGTGCTTCTTTGTGATCCAACTCAACTTTCACAAGAACAAAAACCACTGAATTCCTGAGTAGGTTCCACAGAGATTTACCACGAGATGTGCTTTCTTTGTTCTTCCATCACAGTTTTGAATTCATAGAAGCTCACTGCATTTTCATAAAACAAACATAAACACAAATGAAAATTAACAAACAGGACTTGAAAAAAACCAATAACAAAGCAGAAGAAAAGGGAGAGAGGAGCACAAGATTATTGCCTCATCCTGCAAAGAAAAATAAAGACAAATAAGTAGCTGTAATTAGAATTTGCAATTATTTCTGAGAAGCTCTTGTGTTCCAGGTGCAAGCATGAATAAAATCCTTTGTATTTTATTTTATTTTATTTTATTTTATTTTATTTTATTTTATTTTATTTTATTTTATTTTATTTTATATCAGAGCATCTCTGTGACCTTTCCGTCAGTAGGAAATCGATCAGGCCAGCTCTTCTCACCTCCCACCATGAAAGATCTCTCCATCTTTATGGTAGACTCAGGTTTCCTTGGGACCAGGATCAAATTTGAGTCCTGAATCTTTTCCAGCCTGATGCAGAGCAGAGGAGCCTGGCTGACACTTCTTTAATCAGAGCTCTTTTCCTCGGCTGGCCAGGCATTCACCCTCCCAGCTGTGAGCTGCTCCCCATCCTTTGTGCAATTAGCACCCATCCAAGCCCTGCAAGCTGCAGGGATAATGCTCAGCTCCGAGGGCAGAACTATTTTATTGCCCTCAGCATGAGAAATCTGTACACATAAAATGCAGCCCTTGTAAGAGAAATCCCCACACACCCCATCTCTAAAGAGAAAAGTATTTCTTCTGTTCAAATAAAGCTGCCAAGGCAATCTCCAAACAAACATTCAGCTGGATCAATAGCTAAAAATTGAAAAGAACATTGTCTCATGCTGCTTTATAGAATTTTCAAAAGATTTGAACCACACAAACCCAACTTTTCAAGCTCCACCACTGGGATTTATAGTCTTGTTTCCTGAGTCTAGGAAAAAAAAAACTAACAAAGAGCAGATTCACATACTAAAACTTAAAAAAAAATCTGTATGGTCAAAAAATACCAGGAGTCTAAAGTTAAGCTTAGAAAAGTAAAGGTATTCCCAGTTAGGCCCAGGTGGTTTTGTTTACCTTGGAGAATTTCAGAGCTGAAAAGGGATTTTATACATCTTTCTCTATAATGCCCAAGTGCAACAGATGTAATCCACCTTTACAAAAATCTGATAACGTATTTTTAAAAATAAAAATTAGCAGGTTGTCTATGAAAATAGCCTTCCCATGATTTTTTGTGGGATATTGTTAATTTATTTAATGATCTTCTTTTCACTTGAAAAGCAATATATCATAATCTTTCTCTACAAATCAATTCCTTTATTTTCTATAGCACAAACCCAGGAAATAGATATTTTATGCAATAACTACTGGCCTACAAGATGTGTCTTAGACATTACACTTAAGGAGAAAAACAAATTGCTTCATTACATGGAAAGAAACATCATGAAGAAAAAGACATCAAACTGTCATTCATCCCAAAGAATCCAAACTAACCAACAACAAAAAAAAAAAAGAAAAGAAAAGAAAAGAAAAGAAAAGAAAAGAAAAGAAAAGAAAAGAAAAGAAAAGAAAAGAAAAGAAAAGAAAAGAAAAGAAAAGAAAAGAAAAGAAAAGAAAAGAAAAGAAAAGAAAAGAAAAGAAAAGAAAAGACAGGAACGTCTTGTTTGAGTGTTCTGTTTTCCTTTGTCGAAAATAACTCCAGGCCTGGAATTTATCTTTATTTATTTTGGCTGGGAATTCTAAAGCCATGTGATCTGGGAGAGCTACCCAGTTCCTACGTGACAAGAGAATTTGAAAGAGCGATTTCCCACCTCCCCAGAGTCCCTGCAGGTGTGATTCAGTTTTGCTGTCACCTGTCTGTTTTCCAGAGCTAACCCAGATGCTCCAGACACTGCATAATTCCCACAACATACCATAGGTGAGGAAAAGGGATTTTCAGGAGAGGAGGTTGGAATGTGGGGCTCTCAGATTTGGATCCCACCACGTTCAACGTTGTGAGGCTGTCTAGAATTCTGATATACTTTTTTTTTTTCACTTTCTTTAGTCACATCAAACAATTTGCCTCCAAAGAACACCAATCCTGCAGGATACTGGATCCACAGGAAGTAAAACTGCAGTTGAAAGAAAGAAAGAAAGAAAGAAGGAAAGAATACAGAAATTTGTCTTTATCAACAGTGCATCATCACAGGCAGACTCAGAGAAGAATAATGAGAAATGTTACTTCTTTTGAAAAAAGGGATTTTTTTTACAACAAATATTAGAAGGATGAAAGATTCCGTATTTTTTAATAATCCAGGAGAAAGTAATTTGAACAGGAGTAGGCACAGAATTACCCAGCATTGAGATGTGGTACGGGATCCCAATCTCTGATACAATCATGGATCTGTGGCTTGGAGACCTGATTCTCACCAGGAAAGATCAAACTTTTACTACTAAAGTACAGCCTTTGTTGAAGAAATGAGTAGGAAAAGAAATATAATTATGAAGAATAAAGAGAAGTGACAGGTTGGGATTATTATATTTAATGACTTTAAGTGACAATGCCTTTTTTCCCCTGTCTTTCACACATAGTTTCTCTCTTTTTTTTCTGTTCCTTGAATCTAAATGTAAAGAACAGGAATTATTTTTGTTTCCAGTAACAAAGTTTGGGTTTTGTTTGGTTTCTTTTTCTCACACAGTTTAATTTACACTATATTTATAATCATTACAAAGAAGCTCAGAAACACATAATTTCTTGGCTTTATTTTTTTTTTTTAATGTCTCAGGGGAGATTCTACGTTTTCTTTTAGAAGATGTGAACAAATAAGTCATCAGAAAACACGTCAAACTTGAAAGTCTCAGGCTCCAACTGTGGAAATAAGCACAACCTACTCTTGTCTCATATAATTAGGTCTATTGATTTATGTGTTTTGTTTTACTTGCATTTCATACAAGTATAAACAGATGAGAAAGTAGCAAGGGGAAAGAAAAGAAAGCAAATAAAGTGGCTCAACATAAAGGAAATACCTAGAAGAATTAAAATCATTACTGTGGTGTAACGTCAACTAATTTAGCATTATTTATTTCTATTTTAACTGGGCTGTTACTCTTCAAAAATTTCTAAGGTCATGGCAGAGCAAGGCCATGGACAGGAACACGGTCCCAGGTTGGGATCCCACATCCCAGATAATGGATCTGGGATCCACCATCCCTGGACTGGCTCCAGCATCTCCGCATCCTTTTTGTGTTGAGCTCTGGACTTGCTTCAGTACCTCTACATCCTTTTTGTGCTGAGCTCTGGCTCCAGCATCTCCACATTCTTTTTGTGTTGAGCTCTAGACTGGCTCCAGCATCTCCACATCCTTTTTGTGTTGGAGCTCTGGCTCCAGCATCTCCAAATCCTTTTTGTGCTGGAGCCCTCGGGGCTGGGGGCTGCCCTGAGCTGCGAGACCTCTCTGCTGGGTCATGGTGAGCTCCTCACCAATCCACACTCCTAATTCCTTCTTCTCAGGGCTCCCCTCATACTCCGAGACTTTCTAGTTTGAGTTAATTCAAGGATAACTATCAGAAATTCTCATACTTATGTCAACTTCACTAAATGTTTCTCAAAATAATAGATTTTGGTACCACACACAAGGAAAAAAAGCCTACAGAGGTATTTAAATGGCCATCAATATTTTGTCCCTAATACCCTTTTAAAATCAAATGTAACATACTACCTAGCTTGTGACTGCTGAAAATATAGCAGAATTATTTGTAAGCTGAATGACAGATAGCTGGAATTGAATTGACTTCTATAACCAGAGCACTCCTCCCTTGGTAGGTATATATGAAAATGGAGTGCACTTGTGAATGTCAGGCTCTGCTTTCTTCCAGAACTACACACTTTTTTCTGGAAGTAAAATCAATACAATAAATCAATGCCTTTCCAAAGTACACAGCTGCAACAGCAAGGCATTACCATCTTCAAGTTGCAATGATTTGAAAATATTCCTAAACTTTCATTTCAGAACTAAAATATGAGTTTTTTACTGCTATATTTTTTTAGATCTCGAAGGGTCTATGTATATAAGCCTTGCTCCAGCACATCAAACCTCAGAGATCTGATAATGTTGGAGTACAGTCACCAAAATAATAATGACAAATTTCCATTTTTACTTTCCTCCAACAAATTTCCTTACCTCTTAGTCTGGAAATGCAGTGTAGTATTTCATTCCTCAATTCTTAATTTTGGACTGAAAATTTTACTTTTTCTCTCATTCAATCTCTAATTAACACGCTCATTCCATGATGACAGACTTTGGATATTTTTAGCTATTCCTGCTTCAAGCTTCTAGGCACTACAGCTGTGTAGAGCACATATTTCCTCATTAAGGCAGCGGTGATACAACTAATATTTAAACGTGGGAATATGTAATTCAAGAGTACAGGGATTAGTTATCTGGCTGAAAACTCATGAATACATATGGAAACAGTGATTACCTAAAAAGATCCTTTGCAGGTTTCTAATGTAAATGTGTACGTTCAAAAATTACTTGGAATGATATGAAATAGATCTGGTTCCCTCGAGAGGCAAAGTTGCTGTTCCATAAATTGTTTCAGGCCTGTGTTTATTATCACTTTTTTTTAGAAGAGTGGATGATTCCCTATCACAACTTGATAAACATTCATTATAGCTGCATCTATTACACCAGCAAAAATGTATCCAATATTTCTACATGACATTTATATTCCAGGAGCTAACTGTGTCAAATGAACAAAAACCTTGTTTTAATAAAGCAGGTAAACAAACTTTCCAGAGTCTAAATAACTTACCTTTTAGCACGTGTAAAACACCTTACATAGAACACCCTACTCACTGTAATTAAAATCTAACTTATAAATTATGAACATCTGTAACCATATGCATAAATGATTATTCAGATTGCACTGAGTGGATTCTGACTGGGAAATATGAGATCTGACTAAATGACTGAGGCCAAACTACTGTGGAGTTTTAAGAAAAAAAGACTGGAACTGAGTTCAAGGTGAACCAAACCTAAAAACAAGAGATACCCAGAAAGGTTGGTGGGGGTTGAATAAGGAGAACAAGTGGTGTATTAATCCCAAATTGAAATTAAAAAGCAATCAGAAGTCCATTTATCTTCATGGTGTGAGGAGCAAACTGCACAGGAGCAGGCTGTGAGCTCCAGTTTATAGGGAGAGATGTGTGCAAGCACAGTAATTTCACGACTATAAGGCGCATCCTTTGGACTAAAATTTTGATCGAAACCCAGAAGCACGCCTTATAATCCAATGTGCCTTTTATATGGACAAAGTTCGAAAATTTGCCAACCCGCAAGTGCGAGCTGTGAGCTGAGCTGCGAGAGCCGCGCCAGCTGGTGCCGGGGGCGGGCAGGAGTGCCAGGGCCCACAGCACAGGGAGGGCGCCTGGGGCTGCGTTTAAAGGCTGTGCCGATCCATGAAAAATGTTTGCAAATTGAGCACCTGCCAGTAAACCCTGCGATCCCGCCATTCCGTTACTAATTCGTTACTTTGTTGCGTGCGGATCCTCACTGCAAAAGAAAGTGTGCCTTATAGTTATGAAATTACTGTAACTATCAGCTCTGAGAGCCAGAGCAAAACCATGAGCCAGGGCTAAAGGGAGGATCAGGAGGGTGGTTTGGGAACCTGCAGCCACCTCAGTCCTGCTCCTGGGGGGTGACTTCAGGGGAAGTGCCCAAGTGCAGGAACTCACAGAGAACAAAGCACAGCCATGAGCAAAAGCAAAACCACTGCCAAAATGACCCAGCAGCACCATTGCCCTAGATGATCACAAATCTATTAAAATCATCAATATTCATTTATTTTTGTGCTCCTCACTGCAAAATTGGCAGCAATTTTGGTTGCATAAATGCAGCAACGCTGGGTAAGAAAATGGGATGTATATAATATTTCTGCTCTCATAATAATGTAACAGGAGGTTGGTAGAATTGTCAGCTGTTCAAATTACATACAAATTACCTCTTTCCAAATATTTGTCAGGAATATACCCTTGGAATGTTTTTGCAGCCAACATTTCAATAACACTTTGAGGCAAAATTGCAGTTGAATGAAATTCTCTCACTGTTTTAAGTGAAAAGAAGAAATTGGACAATAAGTGGCTGCTCAGACTCTCAGCCAAAGTCTTCTGCTGGGATACGTGGGATTATATTTCCATTTAGGCCCTCTAGAGCCTCTGTTTTATTTGTGACAGCAACCCAAATACACACACAAAGGATAAAAAGTGCTTTTCAAGGTTAGTGCAGAAATTGGAGTTTGTCAGAAGATGGTGCTGTTAGGCTGCTTTTATACGAGAAAATTACTTTTATTTACAAAAACAAGTTTAATCTGTATGGAGACCCCAAACTGTTGATTTGTTTCAAACATGAACATATTTAATAAATAAGTAATGTTGCATTTGTGAAGGCAGGGCTTTGACCTTGAATGACTTCACTAGGAGTGCACTGGTGCACTCAGGAAATCTTTTCTCAATGGGAGTGAGTTTTGTTTCTGACAAATTAAATAAAATTCAGGATCAGAATTATTCTAGCTAAGTGTGGGATAACATGGCTTCAGAATTCACATTTTTTCCAGTTATATATATCACAGGTAGACTTTCTAACAATTTCATATTGGCAATGAACTGAGTGCATGGAGTGCAAGGCCAAGGTCAGACAGTCCCATTAAACACAACAATTCAAGAGCTGAGCATTGTTGAGGGCAACCAGGGGAAAGCAACTCAGGAAAAATTCCAATACCACATCCATATGAGCATCAAAAATTGTTCTTATATGAAATCTAATTTTGGGGCTCTTTTGTTGGCAATGTAATCTTACTGTAGCTCCAGCAATTCCCAAGAATTGTGAATACTTCTGAAAAAATGTGTAATGAACTCCAACCATTTTTTCTCTTCATTACTTATTTGATATTTAATGATTAGTATTTTTTCATAGCAGATTTCAATAAAGGAGAAACTTGCTCATCTGCTGTGGGGTGGATATTTCCAGCTTTTTCTTCCAACCAAACACTTCAAATATATTTCCAATTTCCTGGCTGAATTAAAGCTCTGTCTTTAAGACCAGATTGGAGAGAAGATCTGTTTGAGAGACTCTTGCCTTGGAGAGTGGGAAGTGGGCACTTGGGGAAGGAAGCCTAAGAACAAAGCAAATAATTCTGGTTCTTTCCATGGCTCCCTGCAGCCTGCAGTTTCCAGGCTAATCTGAACACTTGACTCACTTGTTCTCCTGGCTCAGCTGCTTGGGAAGCTGTTCAGAATTGGAAAAGAAATAGAATCACAATGAAGAGTTACAGAACTAAGCACTGTCTTCTCTGCTTCCTGTTAGAATTAGAGGCTTTGAAAATTCAGATTTAAGATGCTACAAAATGCTGGCAAGCAGTGAGGAAGGGGATGTTGTCTCAAGGTGATGTGTCTCTCAAAAATTGTGGTTTAGGATTTTCTGATCTCTCTGCAACCTGATTTTGCTAACAACTAAAAATGCAAAACAAAGCCACTCTCCCCACAATAAATTGGATAATAGCACTTACAAGTAGGGGTTTTTTTGTGTACATCTGGGGCTTTGAAACACCTTCAACTTTTGAAAAACAGAAGTACGAGGAAGCTAAAGAGTAACAGGAATTGACAGAACAAGAAGAGTAGAGGGATCATTGCAGAGGGCACCTACACTTCCACCACAACAGGAATTGCGACACGACAAAGAACAATCAGAGCTTTGCTCAGAGCTTTTACCCTAAACCTTTGTCCTTGACATCATCTGATATTTCTGCTCAGAGAACCTCCTCTCCCACTCCGTCCTTCCCTCCATGAAATGACATTTGTCTCTTGCCCATTTGGATTCTGAGCTGTTTCCACCGAGGCAGGTCCTGGGAAGCTGGACTGACCTTGGCTGCTCCTTGGCACTGCTGTGAAGAGCACAATTAATAACATCTCCAGGGCTTCCTTTCACCTGGAAATCACACCCAGCTGAACCACAACCTTGAGAAGTCACTTAGTGGTGTTTTCTAATTGAATGTAATTGTCAAGTGAACCCAAATCCTGGGAGATATTTCCACATTAGCACAGCACCTGCAGTGCTTAGTCACTGATGAAGTGTTGATCTCCCTTCCCATGGCACTGCAAGCCAGGAAATGCAGCAGTGGAAGAGCCAGAACTCTTTTTATTCCTATAAAATTATTATTGAGGAAAGTAATGTGTGTTTTCCTGGGCTTCTTTGCTTGCTTTACAGGAAATAATAACTGTGACCTGCTAGGGAGGGGAATGATTCAAACCTGGAAAACATGCTAGATGAGAGATGTTGAAGAAGCTCAAGAGTTTATTGAGAGGAGTTGGGCAAATACCATTTTTCAGAATGATAGAATGATAGAATGATAGAATGATAGAAACTATGTTTTCTATAAATTCAGTCTTTAGTCACACAACACTTTATTCCTTTGCTGAAACACTTTCCCCATCAACCTAATAAGTTGGAGCTCAGGGATTTTTAGTGGTGTCAGCTGTATTCTGAAGAGCAACTTTAGAGGCCTGTCCTTTTTGTGTTAACAGATATAAATAGCAATATCAAAAAGAATATAAAAAAACCCCATTTTTTTGCAGGCTTTGCACTCTGCCTGCTGTGCAACCCATGTTCTTGACCTACTCAAAGCTAATGACAGAGTTAGGACTTAATACTCCAGCAATCATGCAGGTGATCTGTCAGACTGAAAAGATGAGCTCTCATATTAAATAAGAAAGTGGGGAGGGAAATAAAAATCTGCTAACACATCCAGCTTGTTAAATTAACTTTGGCCAAATCCAAAAATGAAAGAGAACTAAGTGGCCCAGAGCACAGGGAATTTAAGTGACTCAGAAGAGGCCAAGGCTCTCTGCACTTAATGAAAAGCCACTGAGCTTGAAGACTGATCCCAGGGACCTGATTCAGAACCCCTGGAAAAACAGAAAGGTCATGGGCCAAATAACCTATTTCTTCCATAACGAGACTTCTGAATGATGTCCTGGCTGCATGTAGCAATTTACACATGCTTGCATGTTATATTTTCTTGATTTCCAAAGTCTGTATAATTTATCTTAGTTAAAGATCTGGTACAATTTCTTTTCACTTGATGCAGGAAGATAATTCATTCATTTTGCTTGAAGCTCCCTGTGTTTGAACCCACATCAGATTTTACATATGTTGGCTCTGTGTCATGAAAACTCAGTGCAGAAACTCAATTCTGTGAGTTTTTCACATTATTAAGATACTCCATCTGCCATTAGGGTGGAAAAGTGCTCACATATAAACAGGCTTTCTCTTACTGCTGCTTATTTCCTTTCTTCTGAGCATTTGGATAAGCAGAGGATGAAGTTCAGAGACATAGACCAAGAATTGCACTTTGTTTTCAATTTCTTTTCTCTCTAATCGCCAGTGACAGAGAGTTTGGAGGCACGATGGATCCCTTTCCCCTTGCCTTGCTGATGACTGTTCATGCCAGAAAAACAATTTCCCAGAAGAACAAGTAGGATAAACAAACAAACACAATATTATCACCTTCATGCTTTTTTGCCCTGATTTTGATCGGTAACTAACATCTAAGCACGAAATGATCAGAGCATGGGGCGATTGTGTTGTTGGACAAGTTGTTGCACGTTACTCTCACCCTTCCATCTCTCCATCTCAACCCTTCATTAAAAACACACAGCCAGCCATCATCTCAGGCACTTGGGCCACTGCGGGGTATATGGCAGCTCTGATGAAAATTAATTGAAGCTGGAGCCATTAGCACAGGTTTGATTGATTTTCGTTATCTCAGACCAGAGCTACTTGAGCACATTCTTACAAGGTTGATCTTGGTGAGCAGGAAGGAGAGCAGCTGTTCCTTCAGCAGTGGATTCCTTGTGCAGTGCCCATTCAGGGATGGGCACTGGCTGCTGATCAGCCTGAGAGGAAAACCAGCTCTGCTCCAGAGAGGTCACACCTTCAAACACAGCCCACGTTCTGCTCCAGTCCCACACAAGAAATTATTTCAGAAATAGGAAGGCACCCATATGCAAGACTGACAAAGATTAGCAAACACACCAATTAATAACTGCATTACACTGCAACGACAATAAATCCTTCCATAAAATACAGAACCAATTACAAGCCACACAAATCATTAGACTGTTGAGATTTATGGGGAAAACTGCGACTCGATAAGGAGAAGTGAGCAATGTGCCAAACCACCTACAAAGCACATTCCCAAATGCTCTTCAGAAGGTTTTTGGGAACACTGACTTTGAAAAAAAACAACCACAAATCTTGGAGTCCTGGCAGATGTCACCCCCTGGAATCCCAGTTGTTTATGTGCAACCAACTGGCTTGAACGTTGTCTCGTGGCTATGCATTAGAAATATAAAAATGTCTAAAGCTCACCTTGAGGAAGAAAACAAACACAGGTTCTCATAAAGGAAGGTAATAGCACAGAATATCACTGCAAAAATGGGATAGAATAGTGATAGAAGCATAAGTGTGAAAGCATCACACATAAATTGGTATTTTTTAGCTAATGTACATAGATATTCTGCTACTTGATTGCTCTTTTTCAAAAAAGTAGCTGCAGCCAATCTCTGAGATGCAAGGAAAGAACCTGACACAACAGCAGGTCTTCTCAGCCAAAAAAATTCTAAGAAAAGAGCATTAATTTATTTATTTTTTTTTAGTTTTTTCATCAAGACAACCTGGGTTATATACATAACTGGGGTGACTTTCTTTACCCAGCTGTTTATCCTTTAAAACATCCAATGGAAAATGTGGCATATAGCAAGACCCCATTCTTCACTTTACTTTGATAAAGAGGGAAAAACCAAACCCAGACCAAAAGGGTTAAAATTGTTTAAGGTGTAAAGTAAATCAGCTGTAAGAGATTTACAGGAGTGTAGAAAGAGTTTATACAGCTGTATGTGTCAGTTGTGATTGTAAAAAATGCAATTAATTTATTTTTCCAATGTGTTCCTGGAGATTTCTGGCATGGAAGATAGAATGCTTTAATTGAAGCTGGGTCAGCAGCAGTGACCTGGTGCTGCCAGGCCATGGCTGGTGTGAAAACGTGCTCATGAGCAAACATCTCTCACCCACCTCATCATTGTCTCTGAAGAGACATCCACCCTCAAAGTAGACTTTTTTTTTTCTAAATCACATGAAAATATAATAAACTAAAGATAAATTGCTGATTTTCAGTCAGGTTCAAACACATCACCAGCTGAGTGAAAGCTGTCCTGTGCCACCGAGGAGTGAATCCTCCCCTCGTGATTTCCAGCAGAGTACAGTAATTTCATGACTATAAGGCACACCCTTTTGACTAAAATTCTGATTGAAACCTGGAAGTGCGCCTTATAATCCAGTGAGCCTTATATATGGACAAAGTTCAGAAATTTGCCAACCTGGATGTGTGAGCCACACCAGCCACGTAGCCGAGCGGGAGTGCCGGGGCCCACGGCACGCGGAGGGCACCTGGGACTGCGTTTAAAGGCTGCACCGATCCCTGAAAAATGTTTGCAAATTGAGCAGCTGTCAGTAAACCCCGTGATGGTACCATTCCGTCACTAATTTGTTACTTTATTGTGCGCGGATCCTTGCTGCAAATAAAAAGTATGCCTTATAATCTGGTGCACCTTAGAGTTGTGGAATTACTGTAAACTCTGATTTTGTGTGGGATCCTGCAGGAGAGGAAGCTGGGCCACACACTCAGATCCATTCAGGAACTCTCTTTTCCCAAATTTTTACGTGCTCTAACAAGGGAAAAGCAGCAAACCAAAGCACAGAGGCCAAGTGAGCATTTACCACAGAGAACAAATGCACGGAGTTTGGTGGGGAAAGCAAGAGCTTTCCACTCTGTGAAAGGAGCATTTAATCAGAAGTACCCCACAGAAAGCTCCAGAAGGGCGGAGAAAATTCCTTTCAAAGCCGTTCCTGATTAACTGAAGCTGTAAGACAAATTGTTAAAACTTGGGATAGGGGCAGGACTTGATCTTACTCAGCTACTGATTATCTAAACAGCATATCTAGAAAGGAAAAATAAAAATTATTATTTTTGTTTCTCGATATCTTTTATGTGCAGGCCAGGTTTTGAAATAAAAATAATAATAATAATAATAAAAATATAAATAATATGTTAGCAACTAATCTGAAAGCACTGACATGCCATTTAATTAAAAAAAAATATTACTCAAGAAACCTTACCTGAGAAATTCCTACATTCAGGTTCATTTAAGGCTTTTAGTCCCATACATAATATCAGGAAAAGACAAAGGGTTTTAAAGAAAAAAGTTCTAAAGTGGCTCATGATTATTAACAATGGACCTGCTAATTAATAAGAAAAAAATATTATTATCAAACAAGCAACATTGTTATTCAGATAATTTGTTGATTAAGAAGACACAGATCAAGAGATAAATTGACACAAGTTTTTAAACTTTTAAACTTTGCAAGGATGAGAAATTGGGTAAAATGTGGGACCTCTTCCTTCAAGCTGTAAATCAACATTTTATTAGGTATTTCCAATATCTGGCCTAGTCTTTGGCATTGTTTCCATCAAAATCTCCTCTGAGTGAACATTTGCTGTGGTGAGAATCAAGGGCTGAGATTAACCCATGGACATTTGGTGTTTCTCGTTCTTGGCTCATTCCAACTCGTTCACATTCTGCATGAGCCCAGTCTTGTGTTTTCCCATTGTCCAGATCTCAAGGAATGTATCCCTCTAAATCAGCTTTTGAATGCTGGCTTAAAAACACTTCCCAAACTCCCCCATTTCTGGCTTTCACATCAACAACCATTGATCAACCTGTGATCAGAATTCCTGATCCTGAGATGGACAGCAGCAAGTTAGCCAAGCCTGGAGATCAAACAGGTTTAAATCAGCTGGCCAGAGAGATTTAAAATGAATTAAAAATGACAGAATCCATTCTTTTTGAAGGATTGCTGTAACACTTCAACAGCAAATAAGCCAATTTCCTTCAGCCCCTTTTTGCTTGGGTCCCGTGCAGGTTCAGCTTTGCTAGTCCTTGAAAGCTGCTCTGTCCCAGCTCCAGGCCTAATTCCTCACTGCTGGCTGATGTAAGACAAGGCAATACTAAAATATCTGTTCACATATAACATGTCTGGAGAAGAAATCACACAGCAATTTGATTGCTGAAATGACTTGATTACTGCCCTGAGAAGTTTGAGGCTAAAATTCAAATAAATAAGGAGCACAGGAGGTAGAACAGGAAAATATATTTCTTTTTCTTTTCTTACTTCTGATTCTGTAGCTGGTTAAGCAAAAGAATGAGGTTCTAAAGAGGGACTATAAATAGATTATAACAATTATTATTACTTGAACATGGCCTTTAGCTGCTTCCACCTGCCAAAAAATACCATTTATTTTAACTCATTTCTGTATCACACTGTACTCCCAAATATATTTTTCCTTCCTTAGAAAAATATCTCACAATAATAGGGAGACCTTTTCACACATCCTGCAAAGTTAATTGAGGCAAGGCAAGTACCAGGGGTAATTGAAGCAAAGAAAGCTCAGCACCAAGGTGAAGTCATCTCCACTTAGGGTTCATATTTAGTAGGCATTCAACCTAACAACACTGCTAAAGGGAATAAAATTTGGTGTGTCAGGTTTAATGACACAGAAAGTGGAGAGAGGGGATTAGAATGCAGCACAGGTGCATGGTCGGAGGGAGTTTATGAGCCCTGGGTTTTATTATTCATATTCA
Organism: Sialia sialis; assembly: GCA_009812075.1. NCBI lineage: Eukaryota > Metazoa > Chordata > Aves > Passeriformes > Turdidae > Sialia > Sialia sialis. The sequence continues at coordinate 20,140,206 of VRYO01002184.1, forward strand.
CCTGTAGGATCAGGCGCTGTGTATTATAATCTGTGCTCAGGTGGGCAGAGCAAGGTTGTGGCACCCTGAGTAAACCTGGCAATGGAAAAGCATTCAGTCCCCACAGGGTGAGTCTTGATACACATTGTCTAAAGTTTTTATGAGAAACAAACTTTTACATTGAGAAAAAAAAAAACAAAAACCACAAGCTTCTCACTGTCTTTACAGTCTTTACAGACTGATTTGGCTTTTTCCTTCTAATTCTTTAGATTTGTGTGAATATCTAAATCTGGCATAGTCAACTCACTCTGCATCCCTTTAAAAAAACCCACAAATTATTCTTATTCTTATTCTTATTCTTATTCTTATTCTTATTCTTATTCTTATTCTTATTCTTATTCTCTTTCCTCTCTGCTTCCACTGTGACACAATTGGTCCTCTCCTCTTTCCCCTCTCCACGTTACAAATTAGTTTTTATTAATAGGTTTGTTTTCTATAGATCTCTACCCACGTTTTGCAACCCAAATGTCTGTGCTTTAGGCTTAACATACTGCATTTAATTAAAGAATAATTAATCTGGGCCATCTTGAAATTGCTGTATTTTCAGAGTCTATTAAAAGCCCTTAACCTATTCTAGTTTTAATATCTTTAGCTATTTGATTAAATAGTGAAGAAAGGAATGTCTGTTCTCATTTACTGAAATGATAGACTGCAGATTACTAAAAGCAAAAAATGCCAAATTTCATCTTCATTATTTTACAGCGGTGAGGACTGTAGAAATTTTCTCTGTAGCAAAGATATAATCCACTTGCTGTTAGAATTTTTGGTATTTTGCACCAGAGTAAACAACATAAACTCAGCATCTCAATGTAAGAAAGTACTAAATAAATACATAATAAGATGTAAACCAGATTAACCATCATAGATTAATAAGCAAAAACTGAATAAAAGATCAAGAAAAACCAAACTGCAGGAGACAGTTTTTAACTGCTCCTAATAGAGGAAAATTGTTAAGCACACATGCAAGTGAAAACACTCTGAGGTTGGGATCTACATTCACCCCCAGATTGGATTAAACTTTGAGAGAATGAAGCATTTTGATGCTGCACTAAACCCTAACTGCTCTATAAAATTATTTGAAGCATGTCTGTATTGTGATTATTAATTATTTACTGTACTGCTACTGATCAGCATGGTGCCACAAATCTTATTTGTGATCAAGAAAATGTGTGTACAAGTAAGATTTAGATATATGCTTAAGCTAAATCAAAAGTGAAAAAGCGTTAATTAATTAATAATTAAATAATAAGCACCCACTGATTATTAAAACATCAGTTTTCAAATTGCAGCAAAGAAACAGGACAGAGCTGCTTGGTAAAACCCAAATATGCAAGTGGGGCATTTTCTTCGTTTTCATGTTTGTCCTACTTATGAAGATGCACTGAACTTCAATATATTCAAAATACTCTGACTTCCCTCTTTATTTTTCTGTTCTGCCCTCTGCATAAAACTCAGAAGGAAATCAGCTGGTGTTTCTCATCTCCAAGGCAGCATTCCAGCTCAGCTTCCAGAAGTCCCACTTGTGTGATAAACCCATGAGAGAGCAGCGTTTACCCATCCCATCCATTCCTCCTCATCACAGCATTTTCCTTCAGCTCACAATGGGATCACTCAGCTCCATTCCCTTTCACAGGGAAAATACAATATCTGGCTTTAACTGTTACCTTTTACAATGAAAACAGGACTTATAAAAAAAAAAATCCACAACCAAAGAGCCTGAGGCTGTTGAAATGAAATAAAAGTAGTTTCTCTGACACAATAGCAAAAATTAAGCACTGAATTTATGGCATCTCTGTCTAGAAACCAGCTTCACTAGCCTGGCAGGGACATCAAGGAATGGAAGGGAGAAACACACAGACTCCAAGAACAAAAGAAAACAATACCAAAGAAATAAAATTAAATTAAAAAAAAAAAACCAAAACCAACCAAACAAACAACCAAAAAAACCAAAAAACTCCCAAAATATCCACAACATAAACAAAAAAAATAAATTAAAAAAAAAAAAGAAAAAAACCTAACCCAAAAAAACAAAAAAAAACAAAACAAAAAGAAAATCACAAGAGCAGGGCTCTGGCCATCATTGACCCTCCAAATGAGTGACAGTCACCCTGCAGGCAGGCCTGAGGCACAGCAGTGACATCTGAGGGTTACAGAGGATGGCCCAGGGACAGGATAACAACTGCCAAGGGGTTTTTTGGTGATGGTTTCATGTAAAAGAAGTAATCACACAAAAGTCCTTTTCCCCTTCAGTAAGTTCTGCGGCAGGCAGAGCCATCCTTGCTTTTAAATAAGTTCTTTTCTGGCTTTGATCAAAGGAGAAGAAAACTGACAGAGCAAATTGGCAGAGAGCTGGCAGAATTATTGATAAGATGAACAGTTTCTTGAAGACAGCACAGTGTGGTTCCATCATTTTATAGATTCTTACACATAAATAATTACTGTTTTCACAGAATCACAGAATTTCTGGAGTTGGAAGGGAGCTCTGGAGATCACCCAGCCCAAGGCAGGGTCACCTGGAGCACGGGACACAGGAAGGTGTCCAGGTGTATTTGGATATGATTTGTAATAATTTATATAATTATAATTTATAATAATAAATACTTAATTATTAATTAATTAGTTAATGATTTTTCACTTTTGATTCAGCCCAAGTCTGAATGTCCCCAGGGAAGGAGACTGCACCCTCCCAGGGCTCTGCCATCCTCATGGGAAGAAGTTCCTCCTGAGGTGGAACTTGTATTTTCTGGCCCTTTCTCCCTGAGCACCCTCTGACATCTCCTGCAGATATTTCTAGGGATTGATGAAACCACCTCTCATTCTTGTCCAGTCTAACCAGGTCCAGCTCTCACCAAAGCGGGACCCTGAGCCACCAGCATACAGAAAATCCAGCTGTCAGAGGAGGGGGAGTTCTAAAAACGTCTAAATTAAGCTAATAAAACTATTCAGATAAGAGTGGAAATGTCTTTCACACCATTTACTATATTCTTTTCTTCCCAATTGTAATAAATGTAATAAGAGGGAGAACAAAGAATGACAGGATCTTCCATGTTTCATTATCATATCAAATGTTTTACCATAGCCACTGGCAAGATCATTTTATGAAGAAAAAGTCCTGGAACTTTTTTTTTTTTTCCTTCACAATTACTGGAGTAATGAATGGCACAGCACAGTTCTAAATCAGAGTGATCTGTGGTGTGGAGACAGCAGAATCCTCTATGGGCTGTGAGCACAGCAGAGTGAAATTGTTCTTTGCAGGCATCTCTCATGACACAGGAATGGGTACCTGTGAGCATCAGGATCCAAACCTGGCCAGTGCTGCTCAGAGTTTAATCCACTGAAACACTAATCTTAAAGAAATTAGGATTTTAGTAAAAGTTAGAAGAAACTGGGCTTGAGATAGTTACCTGAAACTCAAATAATTGATTGCCTGTCAATTTATGTTTGCTCAGCTGTGCTTGCAATGGGAAAGGATGAAACTGGTAGGTAGGTCCAAAGTACACGAACAATTGCAACCAGAAACTCATTCTTTGCAAAACTGGAGTTGCCCAAAAGCCATTTGTATTGCCATTGACAGAAAAGGTCAGGGCGAGGAAGACTTGCCTTACTTCCTCCTTTTCAGACCCGTCCCCACAAAAACGACCCCAGACTTAATTCAAGAAGCCAACCACGCTGCCTAATTGCCAATCAAGCTAATTACCATAGGAAGTGAGGATGGGAGGGGCTGGTGTTATGAATATGGATTTGTTTGAACCTTTTGTCAATAAACAGACTCTGTGACCACCTGTAATTTTGCAGTGTGTATTGGAGGGTTACCCCACGCTGCTGCCCAGCTCTGAATAAACACACACTTTGTAACTTTAAACTGTTAGAGAGTCTTTTGTCCCTCACAGTTGAGTATCGGTGTTAGACCAATACTCATATTTTGGTAAATCACCACTTTGGGGTTGACTGCAGCAGATGCAGACACAAGTCCCTCTTCCCTTAACAAGCATTCCCTGGGAGCATCTGTCAGAACAACAAAACAAGTGGTTATTCACTAAGATTTATAGTCAGCAGTCAGATAAGACCCAACAGGAAATAATCACTTATGCAGTGCAACATCTGAGCTGGGATTTACGAGGGGCTGCATAATTGACCAGCAGCAATATCCAAAATAACTCTGCTCAGGAAAAGATTCATTTGGGCTGGTGCAGCAAGAAGGGCTTGTCTTACACCCAGCTCTGCAGGTTAGACTGAGACTGTTATGGATAGCAAGCATTTATCTGCACCTATTTGCTGCATCATCAGGGTTAATTCAATTTTCCAATAACAGGAGGGTGTGGCAGAATCGCCGAACCACCAAGTTGGAAGAGACCTTCAAGATCATCAAGTCCAACCCATGCCAACATCTCCATTAGACCATGGCACCCAGTGCCACATCCAGTCTTTATTTAAACTCCACCACCTCCCCAGGCAGACCATTCCAGTACTTGATCACTCTTTCCATGAGAAACGTTTTCCTAATATCCAACCTGTATCTCCCCTGGCACAGCCTGAGGCTGTGTCCTTTCTTTCTGTCAGTGCTGCTTGGAGAAAGAGACCAATCCCTCCTTTCAGGGAGTTGTAGAGAGTGATAAGGTCACCCCCGAGTCTCCTTTTCTCCAGACTAAACAACCCCAGCTCCTTCAGCCGTTCCTCATGGGGTTTGTGTTCCAAGCCCCTCACAGGGTTTGTCTTCCAAATTCCTCACAGGTTTGTATTCCACCCCCTCACAGGGTTTGTGTTCTGAATTCCTCACAGGGTTTGTGTTCCCAGCCCCTCTCAGGGTTTGTGTTCCAAATTCCTCACAGGTTTGTATTCCACCTCCTCACAGGGTTTGTGTTCCTCTCACAGGGTTTGTGTTCCAAGCTGTTCCTCACAAGGTTTGTGTTCCCAGCCCCTCACAGGGTTTGTGTTCCCCTCACAGGGTTTGTGTTCCCAGCCCCTCACCAGCCTCGTTGCCTCCTCTGGACGCGCTAGAGCGTCTCAATGTTCTCCCTGAACTGAGGGGCCAGAATTGGACACAGCACTAGAGGTTTGGCCTCACCAGTGCTGAGTCCAGGGCAAGAATGACCTCCCTGCTCCTGCTGGCCACACCATTCCTGATCCAGGCCAGGGGCCATTGGCCTCTTGACCACCAGGACACACTGCTGGCTCACGTCCAGCTGGTGTCCATCAGTGCCCCCAGGTCCCTGGGCACTGTCCAGCCACACCATCCCCTAGCCTGTATCACTGCAGGGAGTTATTGTGGCCAAAATGCAGGACTCAGCACTTGGACTTGTGCAACCTCAGTGAGTAGGGGATGAGCAGAGGGTCCCTGGGCTGGAGGTGTTACTGGGACAAAAGCTGCTCCCTTAGCAGGGTTAGGGTTTGGACACTTCCAGTGCATTGGCAGACTTTGAATGATGCCCTATATATTTATTTAAACATAAATTTCAAGTTCTGGGCTCCCTTTCAAAGGGCTAAGGTGGACTGACTTAGTCCCAGCAGAGGATTTGAAAGTTTTGTTTGCTATTTCCATAATGCCCTCATGGTTTGTGCCTTTTCTGTTTGAATCTCAACATGTGACTGGTGCAGATAAGCAAAATTTCCTCCCTCTTTGGGGTGATAACCACAACCCTGAAAGTTAAGCTACAAAACACTTTGCTTCCCAGTCTAATACAGGACTGCTACAAGATTTCATTATCTGAAAATGATGAAACTTGACTAAGAGGACAAGTTTCAGCTGCTGAAATAAATTAAGTTTCATCTAAGCCCTAGTGAATTTGTTAAAAAAAGCAAGCTGTATTGGACATGTTTCCTACTTGAAAATGAAAGCCAAGTATATAACAGCTGAAAAATGTGAACTTTTGTTAAGAAAGAAACCATTCAAAATTGTATGTTAACTTTGGGAATGAGTTCACACCTTCCTTTATCTGCTCTCACTCCATGTCAGAGACTTGACAATACACTTCTATGAAACAATAATAATAAGATATTTCATTCACAATGAAGGTGAACATGAAATGACATTTAATGACATCTGTTTAATATCTTTTAAGTTTTTAGGTAACACTAAATGATGCCAAATGATTGCCATGTTGCATTCTTGCATTTTAATTTTGTATCAAATAATTTATGCTTTCATTTATGACAAAAACTTCACAACAGAAACACTAACTGCACTTGTGAATGTCATGGAAAATATAAATGAATTAAAAAATTTGTCTAAGAATGTAACTGTGCAGGTTTTTATATATTTTAATATCAGTATTAAGAACAGAAGATGTCTCAGCTAACAAATCTGAAGTTTTAGAGGAGCAGATTTTCAAGAACTGCTGCACTGTGCTTCAGAATCAAGTTTTCCAATAACCACACCAGTTTCTGCTTTGAAATCATCAGAGCCTCTTGAAAATCAGAGATAGAACAATGAAAAAAGTACTCAAAAGTTTTTCTCTCTACTTTAAGAAGTAAAGAGGAAGGAAGCATTTCTCCACCTATATTTTGCTGGATTATTTATCCACTGCTGATCTCCACTTTCTATAATTTCTTTACTAGCTCATGTTCATTCTGCTCTGGACACTGCTACAGGGTGCAGAGCTTCCTTGGTGCCTTTATCAGATATAACCAAACTCCAAATGTTTCATATTAATTTATTTCTTATTGAACAGAAGGACCAAAGATTATCATAACTGTTTGAACTCTTAACAAGTAACAAAGCTGTGTGTTCTGTTATTGACATATATTTAGAGAAGAAAGTAAATGCATTTACCTACATTTAGTTGTTTTGGATTGATTTCTTTTAGGTTAATTCCAGTTTACTTTTGCTGTGGCCAGAGTAATTGCCAGCCATCTCCTCATGCACAGTAAATTCAGAGGATTTAAATTGTTTTTTTCCTTGGCAGTAATCCAGCTCAGAAGTGCAGGCATCTGCTGAGCCACTTAAAATTTGCTACTGAAACCAGTTGCTACACCTGTACATGTCCAAGTACCCACTCTCCTGTAATTTAATCAATGTATGCAGTTGTTTCCTCCAAAAAGGAACCAACACTTCCTGAGAACATGTTTTCAGCATGAAAGATGCTGTATTTTCAGAAATTTATTTTTGACTCAAAATTTCTTGCCATTTTACTCCTCAAGCCATTTTTGCCTCCTTTGTTCTAGAACTCCAAACAAACACAATGATGAGTGTAAAGCTCTGGAAGATGTTTCCAACATCCCCGTTTTCCTAGGAGAGGATATTACCCCTGGTGCGCCACTCACCTGCTTTTCCACCATGGAGAGCTGAGCATTTTCTTGAATTAGGATTTCCTCCTATTTCCATGATCCTTGCTTTACTTTGCTTCCGGACTGAGATTTCTGTTATCAGCTCTAACTGTTCAAAATTTGCTTCTCTTGCTGATGCAGGGAAGCCTGAGCAAGAGGGATAATTTTGGCATAGGAGTGTGGGAAGAAATAGGAAAAAAAAAGAATTACAGTCTATTTCTGAAGAGCACGTAGAGTTACCTTTTAAATTCTTCTTTTCCTTTTCCCAGGATTCCACTAGAGAAAATTCTGTAGGCACAAAAAGACCTGCCTGCATTTTTAAAAGATTCTTCTGCATTATCCTTAATATCAGCAGTATAATTCATCCCCTTCCACTGGGAAATTGCTGTTCAAAAAGAACTCACTTGTAACAGGATTTTATTCCTGTAGTTCATTGATTACCAGTGATTTTTTAATTGTGACTCCTAAGCCATTTTGCATAAAGGATATAAAAATTGCCTTTTCACACTAAAGTGAAGTTGTTAATTCTGTCTTTTTTTTTTTTTTTTCTTTTTTTTTGAGGCTCCAACATAATTTCAAAAGTCAGTGGAAAAAACAATTAATGATTGTAGGATAACCACTTATACCACACTTACAACACACTTGTTTTGTGCATCACTGCCACCAACACCTGAGAAAGAGCCCAGAGGGGGAAGAGTAAAAAAAAAAAAATCCCACTCAGCTATTTAATACTTTTCTCAACATTTTAGAAATTAGTTGTTCTACAAAAACAGAAAAATATAAATTAGTTGTGAAGGTTAAATAGAAAATTTGCAGTCATATCAAGAGTGTGAAATCAAAGAAATGAGCAAATCTGCTTTGGATGCACTGTAAAAGTGATACAGCACTGTTGCAACTATATAAAAATCTTATTAAATAGCTAAATCTGGAAACATCTGAGTAATCTTATATTGTCTTAGCATTGGAATTAGAATTCCCTATAAACTGAGAACCTTAGAACTGCTTTGCAGAAAATGAGGCTTGAGTTGAAACAAAAATATAAATACCTGAGGGCTTTTGGAGTAGGAGGTTTTCCAGTCCAAGATCTCAGACTCTGCTCATCCAGTTCCCTCAAATAAGGTAAATTTACTCAATTCTGTTTTCAGTTTCTGAAAATATAAACTTGATAACACCTATTTATAAAGCATCAAACCAATATGCAAATATCTAACTGTCCCAAAATGAACATGGCCACCACAAGCCATGACACTTTAATTGGATATATTTGTAAATTACTGTAAAATGCACATTATTTGAGAAGGGTTTACTGTGTTGAATGATCAAATATTATTAATGTCAACATGGCATATATATCAAATCTCAATAACGTGTATCTGCAATCATATGCATGTCAAAGCTTTGCAAATGGAATTATCTTTCCAAATTCTGGTTTCCCAACTCTTCTGCATTTTCAACATTCATAATTTCAATTTTTTTTCTAGCAATCACTGGGTTTAGTGTTTGTTCTGTTTCTTCCTTTGAAGTTTTCTTTTTTTAAGCACCTGCATGCAAGACAGAGCAGAAAAAATCTGTCAGTGCCTGCATGAGGGCCCTTCAGGAGAGAACTATTGTGGTGCTGAATATATGTTTTGTATCTTTTTAATGGCATTCTAAAAGTTATCTGGATTAAGCACCATCAAAGTTAACAGCCTCTTTTTATAAGACTTTATCTTTTTCATTTTAAGATGTTATTAGAATAATAAACTCGGTGCCTGGTGGGCTGAAAGCAGGCTGCCATTTAACATATTTAATGACCATCTGGAGATATATTTTTTTTAGTATTCAAAGCTTTATTTTGAATTTTTTCTTAAGCACTTCTTGTATTTTTTTAGGAAAAAAATCTTATTTTTCCTTTCCAGTTTGGAAGCACTAGAGGTGCTAAAGAGAAAGGCTTTGTCTCTGTTTCTCTATCACTTCTCATCTCTTGTCCTTTGGTTATTTTCAGCTGGGTTGTTATTTTCTGTCAGGTCATGCTCCTTCATGCCCAGGGAAACCTCCGGGTGGGCTCACCAAGCATCACCCACAAGGCTTAGCTGGTAAATAAATTTTTGTATTAATCACACAGGGTGTTGTGTGTGAATTTTTCCAACTATCAAACAAAGAAATCCTCAGACACAGCCTGGCTTTGGTCCTCTCTGTTAACAGCTTGTCTGCACTGCAAGTATTAACTGGTAATTATGGGATTATTTTCTTCTGCAGAGAAACACAGATGGGGGAGAAGGACAACGTGGTCATCCCATTGTAGTGACACTGGCATCAGCTCAGCACACACTGCTCTGTTCCTTGCTGCTGGGTTTAAATATTGTTTTCATTAATAAATAATTCAAACTAGATATTATCATCTACATTATCTGGAAATCAGTGGCTAATATCCTTAAATTGGTAGTGCTATGTTGTTGATATTTTTTTTTAGAATTTTGTGCTATGTTGTTGCAAAGTGTGAATTGCATAGCCTGGTAATGTTTAAAAGTAGAAAATACAACAATGGTGCTGGATGTGTGTAGAAAAAAAGCTAAAATATGACTGGCAAGACTTTTTTCTATCTAAACATTTTTCTATAAATTTCTCATTTCACTGTATATGCTTGGCATGCAATGCAAAACATATTTAAAACAAAAGTTTTGGCAAACTCTCCTAGATATATTTCAACATTTTGATTGCTGTTTACCTGGTTATCCTTTATTGTATTTTGGGGGCAATTACAATAACAGGCATCCTTCTGAGAACACCTGCCAGGAAGGAAAGTATATCCGTGTATCTTAATGGATGGGAATTTAGCACCATTTCTGCACTGATTTTTTGGCATTTTAGGTGAGCAATAGACAGGCAGAAAGAAACATAAACATCTTGGAAGTAATGCTGTTAGGATAAAACAAACAAACAAACATATTCAAAGTACAGTAATTTCACAATTATAAGCCGCATCTGAT
>VRYO01002184.1:20154692-20211012 GCA_009812075.1 Sialia sialis
TAGGGGGCTACCCCACCCTGCTGCCCAGCACTGAGTAAACACACACTCTCTAATTTAAATTGTTAGAGAGTCTTTTGTCCATCACAGTTGCGTGTGGGTATCAGACCAATACTCATATTTTGGTAAATCAGAGCAGCCCTGTTACACTCACAGGAGATGACTGTCAAAAATCCACCAGGGTCATACCCATTATTCTTTTTATTTAGCTGAGAAGCAGGCAGCTTGCTGACTTAATTATGTGGAACAGCACCCTTAAAATTCCTGCTCTTGCGTGGATGTTGACAACACCACAGATTTGTATTTGGGCATTCTTGTTACTCAAGCGACTTCCGAGCCCAAACATTAATTACACTTCCATAATTATTGTAGCGACAATTAATCTGAAACTCTGTGCTGAACAAGGAATGTTTACTTTTTTATATCCAAATTGACATATTTGGTTTATTCCCTCAGCTGCAGATGTACAGCCACCCCTTCGTCAATCTGGACTGACTGCATTATGTTAATTAGAAAAGAAACTTTAATTTCTTTCCCCTGTGTGCCCAAAGGAATCAAGGGGACATGGTTGCTAAGACACACTCCTGTAAAAAAAAAAAAAAGGATTTCTACATATTCACATCCAGCAAATGTTGATTATAAACTGAAAATAAACTTCTGTTAACAGAAAGCAGTGAACTAAATTTTAATGATTAAAGGTTATTGTGTGAAGCTGGAATAATTTAATAAGTCAGAATTTAAGTTGTGATTAAAACCAGTAGGCTTGGCCATTAAGCTTGGCAGCTGAAGCTGAAATGTGTGCTGCAGTAAAAGAAATTAGGCACAAATACTCAAAATTGGTTATTATTTTCCTAATTATTTTTACCACCTCCTACTATTCTTTTTAGCTATTAAAAACTTATAAAATCTACAGACCTTAATTGTTCTATTCCACTGCACATAGCACACACAAGAGACAATTTCCTTAGGTAAATATTTACTTGTCTGCAAATTGCTGAAATTTTGATGAATCTTATATGTGAAATTCCCTTTTTAATTTGCATAGTAAATAACATATGAAACTTTCTTTTAAAAAACTGCTGTCTATTGAACGCATTTCTCACAGTGCACCTCCAAATTCCCCCCAGTTCCTGCAGTTACCCACCACCGTGAGCCTGGATTGCTTTGAGCTGCAGACTCAGGCAGCAATGTGAGCTTTAAAATTCAGTTTTTGGTTCTCCAGCTCATAGTTTTTCCTGTGAAGTGTGAGCAGTGTCCAGCAAGACCTGTTAAAATCCCACATAACACACAGGCAGCAGCAAATGAGCAATGTGAAAACACACTGTTCAAACTCACAAGTTAGGTGTTACATTAATTACATCAGGATCGTTGAGAACATATGGCACTTGGAAAAAATCAAGAACCAATGCTCTTAGTCTAATAATATCTCTTAAGTTTTATCCATTACTTCAGAATTAAAGCTTTATTAATTTAATCCTCATAAATAATTCAACTTTGACTGTCTTCACATGTCTTATGTAGAGTTTTTGCCTTTATAAAATTTGAAAGGATATGTATTTTAATGGGATATTGGTTCCTGACTTCCTGTGGCTTTTCTGACAGCCTCAACCTAAAAGCATTTTGAATGAATTTATTTTCTGTTCCACAGGCTGAATACTAATACAATGATTGTAAAAATACTTAAGCATATCATTTCTAAATTATATTTTTCTTATTGGTCTCTATAACTCTTTGTCCAGAGAACTTTAGTTCGAACTCTCTCGTCATTAAAGTAAAATAATCCAGTAAAGTTTGTAACAGAAAAGTAGAATTAATATCCAAAAATTCTACATAATTCTTGCAGTTTCCCTTCCTGAAGGCTGTGCTATCCTTTGTGTTATATCAATGTACGTTAGTGCTATATTGGTTAAAAGGGATTCCACTTCACAGTTTATGCCTTGTCAACTTCCCACCCAGCCACACTGCTTGAGGAGAGCAAATTGTGCATTTCCTTGTCATTTCAGTGCTGCTGTTTGGAGTCGCTCTGGCTCCAAGCAGCAAACATGAATCACATCCTTTTATTCACTCCTACTTGTGCATCACCCCAAAGAGCTGCAGAGCTCTTCCAAAACCAGAATGAATGTAGGCAAAAAAACCACCTCCTAGGACCGGTTCAAATGAGGAATACAGTTACATCTTCAGTGAGGCTTTTGCCTGGATTGAAACTTCAGATGAAGGAATTGTGTTAACATAGAAGTTTCCAGCCAGAGAAAAACCTCTGAATTGCAGTGTGGCATCACAGTTACCAAAGAGTGGCCACTCCTGGGTCAACAGTAGCTGGCTTCTTGTATCACTAAACTTCATAAATGTGTAAAAAAAGAAAATGTACAGGTTTATATATCCATATATAATATTTTAATAGTTATTTAGGTGTATTTGTAGTTTCATATATTCATATCTTCATGAAAACAAAGGGAATAACTGTGCAACTAGTCAAAATGAATTTGACTCAAGAATGCCCAACTGTGTTCAGTCATGAAATTCTAAGTTAACCTGGACTTTATTAATTATTTTATCAGTGAAAGCAAGACATGGGTAAATAAATGACTTTTCTAAACTTTTTCTCAGTCAGATGAAGGCTGCTGAGCACAACAGCAGGCCCAGTGCTGCCAGCAAACCTCGGGAAGTGTTGTGGGTGACACAGCTGACACTGACAGGCTGACACTGACAGGCTGACACTGTAAATTAATTTACAATTAAAGGATTTCTGATACCCTGGCCATCAAGTCAGACTGTCTACAATGAGCTGTTTGTGCTGGAGGCACAGTGAGACGCTCGTACAGACACTTTTAACATCTCTTTTTGTGACAGGGACAGGGGATGGAGCCACTGGGGACAGGGACAGGGAAATGGATCCATCCATTGGTGTTAGGGACAATGGGATGTTTCAGTGTGCTAATTAAGAATATGTGCTTCAGTGGCTGTAAAACAGCTCACTTCAGGTTTGAAATCTTGGTTTTGAGTGCAAAATCTGTGGGTGGAAGAAACAACAATTTTTTGAATAAACCGTCTTTTTAAAAAATAATTTTCTCTTCTATTTGCCATGCCTCAGTTTACCAAAGCTTGGATGTCACCTGCATACAGGTGTCTTTATGTTTGCAGCAAATCAGATATTCTGAAAGAAGGCATTAATGAAACAGCACAAAATTGCACCTCTACAACAGGCAGAGGTTAAAGGGGAGATCCACGAGCCAAAGCTGGAGGGTTTAGCTCTCTTTCACTAGGGATTAGAAAATATAAATTTATTTATAAGCAAATTGTCAAAACAAAGCACTTATTACCTTGGCTTACACTGCAAGTCACTAATGCCCTTGGGCTAACAGAATTTATAAGAACTCCATTGATTTTCTTCCCTCTTCTGACTCAATGCATATTTTATATAGATTATTTTTGGCTGCTTAGGCTCTTTATTTCGGAGTTGTTAATTTTCCAGAATAAATAGTGACGACAGCATTCCCTTCTGCATCTGAAAAGAAAAGGCTCCAGTGCTCAGAATTTCAGAGTTAATTAACAGTGAGTAGATCTGTGAAAATTGAAATGAGCCTCATGGTGACATCTCCATGGGAAGCAGAGATCCAGGGGCGGGTCAGGAACCTGACTTGGGACTCGGTGGAAACCTTGAAGAGACACAGAGGTGACAGTGCTGATGTTCAGAGATAATAAAATACAGAGTGAGGTAACGTGGAAAGCAAAAAAATCTCACAGATCATAGATTTAACCAAAACCAAGAACAAATAAACAAATTAACTGAGGCTGAATGAAGGTAAAATTACTTTTTAAATAAAAAACTTTGAGACTGAGTTTCCAAAAACCATCCAAACCTTTCTCTAAGGCCATTTGCTTTTTAATAATGCTGCATTTTTAGGAGTTAAAATCATTTGCTACTTTAGGCTGCTGACATTTTTGAACAAACAAGCCACAACTTTTTAGAACAAAACGTTCTGCCTTTTGTGGCTGTTGGGAAACCAACACAAAAAATTCCACAGGAGAAAAATGACTCTGAATACAAAAGTGAACTTGTTACAGAAGACATTATGTAGTTAATTTTTTTTTAAAAATAGCATGAAAGAAGTTTTGTTTCTTACAAGGAAGTTAAGCAATGAGCAAGAGACTAGGAAATAAATTTAGTTTTCCACATGATTATAAATTTACTTTAAATACGAAGAGAAATACCCTAAAAAATTAAACTTCTCTACTATGTAGGATTTCTTTTCAGCAATGTTAAGCTATGTCAGTTTCATGTCTTTAAAGTTTGAGCTTTTATCTGTCTCCCTATTGCATTTTTCTCCGTGTTTTCTACTGTGTTTTCTACCAGACTGTTTCTAAAATAAATTAAATTATAAAAGTGGATTTCTGAACAGTTTGAGTTTTAAAAATGCTCTGTCTGTATACAAACAATCATTGCAAAGATCTAGTTAAGATGAGAGAACTTTGGAAGACTTACACATACAAAACATGAAAACTGCTTCCATTCAAAAGCAAGTTTATCTGGAAAGGAAATAGAATTCTTATATATTTAATCTATCTAAGCTTATTTATTTAATTTATCTAAGCTTATTAGCAGGTATGAATAGCATTCAAGAAAGGCATGAAAGCTTTAAAATTAAGACAGACATAGCCAGAGAGATAAAAGTTATGAAATTTCCTTTGACTGAAAGAAAAAATCAAAGACAATTATTTTTTTTCAAATATACAATCAGATTTAAAGAAGTCACCTGCAGTGATTCTATGATTGGGAAAAATGTATTTCTTTTTCTGACTGCTATTGTGTTTATGATGTATTAACTGTTATTATTACCTGCAGTTCTCTCTTTGTGAGTGATATATCTTTCCCATTTGCTGAAATGAATGTTTCCAAACACATTGGGAAGCCAGCTTGAAATGCATTTCTATTTCTTTTGCATAACTTTATATTCCATTGTTCTTTAAGTTTGAAACTATCTATTTGAAACTATCTACTCACTTACCAAATGAGACAAGGCAAAGTACTGTTTTTGACACACTAATACACACTGCTGAAGGAAATCTGAACAGGGTGGAAGACACTGATTTAATTACCTGTTCTTTGACTGAGAGATAAAATAATGTGCAGAGAAGTTAAACTGCTCCTTTTTCTCCTCTAGAAAAACTTATCATTAATGCCTTTGGGTATTTCTTTTTTCCTGTGAGTTTGCTTTCTAAGGGGTTCTATCTCCTTCCTTTTGTTAATATACTGACTTTAGGTAGATTGTTGATAATCTCAATGCATTCTTTTTTGTCAGTAAGAAAGCAGGGAAGTCTAAGATAATTATTGCCTTTCTTTCCTGCTTCCTGGCTGTGTTTAATTGGACTTTTAATTTTATCTCCATAAGCAGAACCATGAAGGTGGATCTGATCTCGTGTAATCACTCACGGCCACAAACCCAGCACTGGAGAGGACAAGGAACTTCATGTAAAAACTTTTCCTTTCAGACTGAGAGGGGGTTTTAAATTAAGTTTTCATGGTAGCAAAGAGCTCTGTGCATTCTCTCTCTTATCAAGGGTAGGAAGCAGAACTGAAACTCTAAACAGAGATCTGTGCTGCTTTACAGGACATGAAACACATCCCCTCTCATCTCCAGCTCCTTCTGTAGCTCCTCTTCCCTTCATTTCCACCTTGTAAACTGATTTTTGAGGGGATTTTGGCTCCAGTCTCAGCCATAAGTGGGATAGTGAGACACAGAGGGGCATCCCTAAACCCCTTGTGCCCTTCTTCTGAAGAATAACACAGTGGAAATCATCCTTACTTTAAATCTCTTTCTTCCACTCATGTTCTCACTTAACAATTTAACTACAACTGATTTGATAATCCTCACAATTTTTTGATGCTCTCTCCTCTTTTCAAACAGCTTATGAGGCTCATTTCTTCTTTTTTAATTTTTTTTTCTATAGAAATAAAGGATACTAGATGGATCTTCCTTTTTAAAAATTCACAAAAATTAGCTTTTATTTCAGTTCATATCTATGGACAGTCAAATGCATTTGTAGCTACTTCCATACATGTACTGTAGTGCATAAATTCAAATAAAATCATTCCTGTAAAGCCACTTTAATCTTCATTCTCACCAGCAGGCATCAAAAGGCTGTGTCAAAATTTGTTAGATGCCCTCTTAGAAAAAACAGCCAGCTCATAAATCCTAAACACAAGCTAGAATTGTAGCACTGTTTATTAAATAAAGGAAAATTGATGGCAAATGGGATGGAAAATTATCACATTATTGAAATAATGCTAAGTTTTAAGATTCAACAATAATATTTTAAGCTCAGTGCTCTCTGTTGTTGGGCATTTGTTGTCTGAGTACAGTTTCTTTTAGATATTTCTGAAAGTTGTCTCAGACTGAACTCGAGAAGATTTTTATTGTTTTAGCTGTAGCATGTCCCATATTTGCTTCCCTCTGCTCTGGTGAAAGCATCCTGTCAGTCACAGGCTGATTACAAATTGCAATTTGTAGTAAAGTAAAATGAAATATTAATTCTGGGTAAAGGACGGCCAATAATGTTTTTGGTTTGGTTTTTTTTTCCTTCCTCTTATTTAACCTTCTAATTTTTATAGGACCATCAGAACATTTCAATCTGTGTTCCACTGGTATTGAGTACAGTAATTTCACAGCTATAAGATGTACCGGACTATAAGGTGCACTTCCAGATTGTCAGCATTTTTCCAAACTTTGTCCATATATAAGGCGCACGGGATTATAAAGTGCACTCTTTTTTTGCAGCAAGGATCTGCGCACAACAAAGCAATGAATTAGTAACGGAATGGCATGATCCCGGGGTTTACTGGCAGGTGCTCAATTTGCAAACATTTTTCACGGATCGGCATAGCCTTTAAAAGCAGCCCCAGGCACCCTCCCTGTGCTGTGGGCCCCAGCACTCCCGCCTGCCCCCGGTGCCGGCTGATGCGGCTCTCGTGACTGCCGCGGCTGCCCTCATGAGTGCCCCCGTGGCTCGCACTTCTGGGTTGGCAAATTTCCGAACTTTCCGTATATAAGGCACAATGGATTATAAGATGCACTTCTGGGTTTTGATCAAAATTTTAGTCAAAAGAATGTGCCTTATAGTCGTGAAATTACTGTGAATAACTTTGTGCATAGGCCTGAAAAGGAAGCAGAGAATAAAGGAATAATTTCCCCAAGGTAATTACTTTCATTGTTTTCCTTCTCTGTGAGGCACCCAGAGCTCAGCCCCACTGCAGGACAGGTCCTGGTAAATCCTGCACTGCACTCTCTGGAGTCATTAGGAATTAATGGCAAAGCATTGATCTTTGAATTCCCTGATTCTTTTATTTGAGAAGCATATGGATTTATTTATTTGCATTCGCAGTAATCTGATGAGATATAAAAAGTGCAGATGTCAAAAGCACAGGGTTCTAAACTGGGCTTACATGTGTTAGATTGAGATAAGCCCATGGAATCACGGCACGCTATTTCTCATATTTTCATGCAAATACTTTTTATTTAGAGATTTAAAGCCATTTCAACTTGGTTTAATATGATTACTCCAAACTTTACCTCTGAAATGTTTTATTAAGCCTGGCCTTTTATATTTTTTCCAGACAATTCCTTTTCTGATCTGCTGCACATCTCTACCCCAGTCTGTAAATTAAGCAGACACCATGATAACAATTTCCTATTTCTTAGTCTTCATGTTCAGATTTTATTCAATTTATTTTAACTCAATTTCACACCTCTGTCAAATCTGTTCTAGTTAGTGACTTCTCTGCCTCATTTCTTCTGTCTTTCATAAAAGAAATTTTTCTACTATCTGGGGAAGAAGTTTCCCAAAGTTCTTCTTCATGTCCAAGTTCTGCTCCTTTGCATCTGGGTTCTGCTGCAACATTGTACTTTTTTTTTTTTTTTTGAGTATGTTTGTTTAGTTTTTAGTTGTTGTTTTTGGTTTGGTTTGTTGTTGTTTTTTGTTTTTTTTTGAAGGAGGGTTGAGGTGTTTGGGTTTCTTTTAATGCACCTGAAAAGAAGGCAGAGCAGAAATCTCATTGTGACCATGTTTACAAAGTTTGGGTCAAGGCTGTCACACCTGGGACATTCCCACATCACTTTTTCAAAAGACATAAGCACAGAACAGTGCTTCATTGGCTGTAAAACCTATAAAAAAAGACCAATTCCAAGTGTGAATAGAAATGCTGTTTTACGACCTAAAGGTGAATTTTACATCACAGATTCCGTCTCAGTGCAGAGCTGGGTTCCCAGGCTTGATGACAGAGAGATTTACATAAATATATTTCCATGTAGCACTGGGAGTTGCCAAAGCTTGGAGTAAAGCACACTCAGACCCAGAAACTGTTATTTTATGCAATTATATGACACCTTCAAAGTTTGGGTTTACATTTCCATCTATACATAACCACTAGAAAGCAAAATATAAATTAAAATACATGGATAAATAATCCCAATAGAATCTACATGCCGTCTTTTCCTGGGCAGGGAATAGAAAGTAATAAATATTGACTTTCATGAGTTTCAAAAAATCATTTCATTCTATTATAAGTTTAAGGATGGAAGGGAAAAATGTGCCTATAAATTATTTACCTGAGGAGAAATTTGCAAGTGTTTCCAAAACTATGTGAAGAGAATAAAGGTATTCACAGAAAAAGTCAGTTTTGCTGATGAATTTCAAAAGGCTGGCATGGTTCTTAACCTGGGGCTCCTGCAGCACGGGGGGAGCTTTAAATACACTTCACAAATTGCAGTGCCAGCCAGGAAATATCAGTGTTAATTATGGATTATTTGAAGGGTCAATCATATAATTATATAGTTTAAAAAAATTACCTTTAAACATTACTGGTTTTGTCATTGTTGGTAATTACCAAGGCTTTCAGTTAAGGAATCATTTGGGTAGAACCTACAAGAACATACCACACTGCAGAAAGAGTCCAATCAACTTAGTAAAAGTTAATTTCCTTATTGAGATTTTAATTATGGAGAGACTAGAAGACAGTACACATTTCAAAATTGCCGTTTTTTTTTTTTAATTTTTCATCTTGAGAAACAAATTGGGTAAGAAAAAAATATAAATTAAAACAAAGAGCAAAGAATAAAATCCAAAGCATCAGTACATTAAGACTTATATAGAATCCTCTCCCAAATACCTTTTTTATGAATAACTAAAATGCCAGTGTAGAAATGGACACGCAGAGAATTTGTGAATCATTATTCTCCATGCTAGCCAAGATCCGAATAAGGATTGAAAGTGAATAGTTCCATTTACCTTCATTATCATTTTTAAATCATGAGACCATACATAATACAGCTCTGCATAAAAAAGATTCATTGAAGGGAGAAGCAAATAGATTTTAAGATTTAAAAGAATCGAGGTAATTTTCATTGCCACCAAAAATTCTCCTACGAGCGCAATCCAGTCCGTGAGTGTTGAGCTGGATGTCATCCATCTTCCTCTCTCTGCTTCCCCCTCTCAAATAGTGAAGGGAAAATAAATAAATAAATGAATCAAGCCTCCAGCCCCTCAGTAAATGTTGGGAAAGAGTAAAGAAAAAGACATGCTGTTCTGTATCTCAACTCATTAGCAGCCAATGAAGCAGAGAATAACAGCAGTCCAGAAGGAAATTGTGGATGATGCAGCTGAGCAAGGGCAGCAAATGAAGACAGATAATGGGTGTAATGAGCCAACAGGGGAATTTTCAGGTTGTACCTTTGAATTCACACTCAGCTCCAGATGTTTCTTCCCATTTTCTCATCTAATGAAAGACATGGAGAGATTATTATTTTTTTTAACGCTTGTTTTCTCATTCCAAGAGACAACAGCCTGGATTATCTGTACAACTGTGCTTGTCATAATAAATCTTTACAATTATTCTGGACAATAATGAATTAAGATCTCTGGCACTTAAAGGAATATTTTCTTCAGAGAATGAGCAAATGGATTGACCTCTTCCATGGAAGCTAATAGGCAGCGTGTGCAAGGAGAGATGTTGGGCAACAGAATATATAAAATGGCTTGAAATACTTACATCAAACAAAATGAACGTGAGAAGTAATTCAATGTAACCACTACCAGCATCAACATCAGTGTCACAAAACAACATTCAGAATTATATTTTCGACCCAAACCTTTTTAAGGATTGAATATTCTCCAAATGTACCCCCTTGTCCTGAAAGAAAGGAACATGAAGAGTGGAAATTAGCATGAGGACATCCAGACTCTCTACATGTTCTGAATTTTTGTCTTGGCTTTAAAACAGATTGGGTTCTCCCTCTTGAATTAATCGTTTCGACCTTGATCACCAATTTTGAGCTACAAAATATGCAACAAATTAATTCTCAAAAGTGCTCCTATGTCTAAGCCATTTTTATTTCTTTGTTATTGAAGTTTTATTGAAAATTAGTTGAGAAAATAAAGTGATTTGTGTATGCATTTAAATTTTGGTTTCATATCTATTAGATAAGTATTACATAAGACTTTAATGCTTCTACTGGCACTTAGCAAAAAAAAAAAAATTTGTGTGGAATTTACAGCCACAGACAGGGAATCACTCCTCTACCTAGACAAGAGATCCTAATATATTTGGGATAGAAATGGGGAAAAACCAAACCCAGCTTGTATTTTAGTAATTTCTGCATCTTGTACTCCCCATTCAGATATCATGAAGCAGTCAATGGTGCCTGCTGATCTTTGGGTGTTCACCATGGAACACTTCATTTAATGAATCACAAAAATTACTCCCAAAATAAATACTTTATGGATAGAAAAGCCAAAAGTTCACAGCCAATATATAATGGAGATTATTGCTATTTTACTTACAACAAGATGTCAACAGGGCCTTCCATTATGTTCTCTGAGGAGTAATGAAGGTATAACCACACACAAACTGTCATTGCTCAGTTAATCTCTGTGCAGACTACAGGTTGAAAGGCACACAGGGAAAATAGACCTACATGTCAACAAATATTCTAAGAAAACACAAGTGGTTAAATCATAGAACTGCAGAATGGTTTGGGTCAGAAGAGATCACACAGCTCATTTCATTCCAACACCTCTGCCATGGGGAGGGGCACCTTCCACCAGAGCAGGATCTCCAAGCCTCGTCCAACCTGGCCTGCAACACTCCCAGGGATCAATATAAAATATATAAATGTACAGTAATTTCACAACTATAAGGCCCCATCCTTTTGACTAAAATTTTGACCGAAACCTGCAAGTGCATCTTATAATCCGGTGCGCCTTATATATGGACAAAGTTCAGAAATTTGCCAGCCTGGAAGTGCGAGCCAAGCTGAGTCATGGCAGCCGATGCCGGGGTGGGAGGGAGTGCCGGAGCCCGCGGCACGGAGAGGGTGCCTGGGGCTGCGTTTAAAGGCTGCTCCAATCCATGAAAAATGCTTGCAAATTGAGCACCTGCCAATGAACCCTGCGATTCCGTTATTAATTCGTTACGTTTGTTGCGCGCTGATCCTCGCTGCAAAAAAAAAAAAGTGCGCCTTATAGTCTGGTACGTCTTATAGTCGTGAAATTACTGTACCTCAAATTGAGTGAGATGTTTCATGAGTTTAATGAATCATCAGGATGAAGTTTCTGTAAGGTTTTATTTTAATCCTTGTCATATTTCTCTCTCTTCCTCTGACTAAAATATTAAATATCAGCTTCTCCCTCATCCTACAAATTATTTAGTGAGAAACAGCAATTCTCTTTCTGTAACAGCAAAGAAACTGGCAGAATATTCCTGGTACCAGCCAACATTTCAAGTGGATTTTTTTTTGTTTGAGGCAGACATGTTATATGTGACATACTACAGCTGGCAAGTGATAGGATTTTCAGATTTAAAAACTGTCCGTCTGTTCACTGCTTGAAGTATAACTCTCAGACAAAATTAATTATATGTCTTTCCCTCTTTATATTGTAACTTCTCTCCATTCCTAGGTAGTAGCCTCAAGACCATTCTCAGTGTAAAAATCCCAAATTGTGTGTTCAATTGCCAGCGCAACATAAACCTTAAAGGCAGCCATATAATTATTGCCATGAGCTCATCTTTATGTCAGCTTAGCATTTGCCAGGGAACAACTTAAGAGTTATTTTTAGGCATTTAAACAGGGACACATCTGGCATGGGGTGTTCATTAATGAAGTGTGTTAAAACTGGTAAGACATTGCTGATATCAACAGAGGAAAATGTTGAGAATCTGGAACATTTGGCCTGGTGTTTTTATGTGCTGCTTTGAGTGCTAAGTGTTAATAACAATGACTCAAAACCTGGCAGAATGTTCTCTTTGTAGTACCAGCCCTAATGTAACAAACTTTTAAGGTGTCAACACAAATTTCTGCCTTCAAATGATTTAAATTCAAGCATTAAACATAATTATAGAATGGTACCTCATGCATGAGCTTTGTTTGGTGTCATATTACAGAAATAGTCTGGAAATAATTAATTGCTAGACAATCAATTTTTAAACCTATTGGCTAATTGTAACAATCATGATACGTTTTTATAATACCAATTTTCTAAAATATTATTGTAGATAAAATACAGCTTCAACCAGCATCCCTTATTTTAAATTGGCTGTATAAAATTGATGTGCATAGCACCTTGGATCACTCTAACTTGGAAGAAATCTTGTTTGCAATATACTTTCAAAAAAGCCTTTGAAGATACATAATCCAGCAGAATGTGCCCCAGACTGTGCTTTCTATGTAAATTTGTCTTCCTCTTTTGCCCTTTATTTCTTACAGCAGTAAGATCAAGTGTTTTGTGTATGAGAACTCACGTAGAAAAAACTGAAACCAAAAGTAGTTCAATAAATATGCAACAATTTAGAGGTACAAAGGATGAAGGGAAGATAAGAGAATGCTGAACAATTAGATATTGGGTAAGTAAAAGAGATTTTTTAGAAACTATGCTTCTAATTTAATTCTTAATATTTTCTCTTTGATATTTCCTGCCTATCTTGAATAGCACAAGTAGGTGACCACAAAGAGCACTCTTCCCTCACGGTTCATAATTTGTCAGACTAAAACGAGAGTTTCTCCATAATGTGGAGGTGTTTCCATGACGTGCAGAGAGAAAATGTTGCATCAGAAGGTTGAGGCTTGTTGGGGCAGGGTGATGATGGAATGTGTCAGTTTAATAAACACAACTTTACCTCCTGGTCTGGTGCCACCTCCCCATTTTCCACAATTTACTTTCTTGAACAACCTCACATGAAATCCTCTGACAGAAAGTCAATCAAGTGTAACACTGAGTATATCCTAGAACTTAAAAGTTTCTAAAATTATTTAAACATCTGGACACTCAGCACCACCCAGTAAAACAGGACATAATGGGTCGCATTCTAGAATTCTAGAGAAAATTGAGAAGACAATTCCTAGCTCAGTCCTGGCAGGTGGAAGGGTTGCAGGTTGCAAGACTTTCCACCTCTGGAGACATTTAAAAGCAACTGAGATGCTCTTTTCATTACTTAACACTTTGGACCACAGCAGGGACATCCCTATAAACCCACAAGATCTATTTAAGGAATGACAAGATAAAGAAAGCAAGCCTAATTTCGATGCACTTGAAGCAAAGTTCACTGTCTACAGGAGATTGAATCCCCTCTCTTTTCACCTTAGATATATCCACTAACCCCACCCACATATCATTTCTTTAATTCTACAAGGAATGGTGATTTATTTTCTCTCAAAGCTAAAATTATAGCAAACATCTGCATGCTATGAGAAGGAAAAGTAAATACTGAATAAATGTTGAGAGGAAGAAGGTCTGTGACACCAGAACAGCAGATGTGATCTTTTTAATTTGCTGAGGTCCACCAGAGGATGTTCCTTGAAACTCCATAGCAGCAGAAGGAAGTTATTTCAGGTCTCTGGAGGAAATTGTTTAATTCATTTTCATGACATTTAGTGTCATACTCCTGCTGAGAAACACACATTTCGTTGGAAGGAAATAATTCATTAAAGCAAAGTGTATAATGTACTTCTCAACTTCCAGAGTTTTTGTATAGAGATAAATCCGAATTCTGGTACTGCTCAGGCAAAACATATATATAGATCTGTATTTTGGCTACCAGCAGCAGAGACATTGGCTGTGTCTGGTACTTCTGCATCCAACCTTGGAGGTTTCCAACTGGAATTGGTGCTGACTTGTGCTTGGCTGTGGTGTGGACAACATTCTCTCAAGAAGGCCAGGAAAAGAGAAACAAGGCTTTGTGCCAGCAGCAGGAGAGGTTCAGATCCAGGGAAAGACTTCCCTAAGGAACGAGATCCAGTCTTTGTTAGTAAAACCATCAGGATCAATTTAAACCTGTGCTCAGCATCAGCCCAGGCACAGAATCCAGGGCAGGGTGACAAAAAATCACAAATCTCAGTTCTGCCAACTTCAGGGCCAAGATACGTGAGACAAAATTTTTGCAGCATGTGCCAGAAGAGACTTTAAACCTGTATTTTGTAAAGAGTCTAGATTCCATTGCACCAGCACGAGAGCAACAAGGCTAACCACAATATGATGCATGAAGAGGAATTAATGTCCTTTTTCTCAGCAATCTGAGTGTCTTCGCCAAGGTAAAGGAGTTTTTACCTGATATCTTCTTTTCAAACTGCTAGGAGCTCTTGAGTACCTGATCTCTTTGGAAACTCCACCACTCCCAGAGCTCCCAAACAGCAAGGCAGCACTTTCTCAGGAATTAGCCAGATACTTAAAAGGCTTGAACATCAGTGGAAGCCTAAATGGGAGTCGTGCTGCAGGGCAGTCCATAGCTCTGCGAGAGCTTGTTAGGACACTGCTACAAAGGGTGAGTGCCTCGATGATAAATAAACCTGTCTGCTGGTTATCTGCCTCTGACAGCAGAGCTCAGCCCTGCTCTTGAATCCCTGCCCCTGTGCTGGAGCTGACAATTGACTGACTCTGCAGCTAATTGGGTAAAGATGGCAAACTGCAAGGAGCTGTTGTTTGTGTCCCTAGGGGCTTTTGATCCCACGGCTTTATCACAGCAATTCCTCCTGCAGCCTGCAAAATAGGCCTCCAGTGCCTTCCCCATGCCACTGATATTGTTAAGATCCAAGGAGTCCTGTTCAGACAGGGAAACAAAGACTCTGCACTTTCGGACTCTACGTGAGTTTTTGAGGATGTACAAAAGCCAGAGGGACAAAATTAGGCTTCAGGAAAATAGGATTTAGAAACGCCCCGCAGCAAATAAAGTAAATTGAGACTGTTGTGACTTCAAATGTTACTAAGAGAATCGTTTGTATTTCTTTGCTACTTTTTGAAAACAGTATAGTCAAAAATTTAAACAAAATATTAATAAAAGACAGAGCTTTCCAACTACATACCAAGATTTTTGGCTATTCACTTTCTGCCCATGGAGACAAAGCCAATCTTGTAAACAACTGGGCTATAATCCAAAGCAAGAAATCAAAACTCATTTTATTACATTTCTTTCTCTCAAACATTTGAAGGAATGTTTGTCTCAATGTGACTCAGGGATGAACATTTCTCAGAAGTGGATTTTCCCCCTCGGACAAGGGTTTGCTTTTCCAAAGAAGCTCAGACCATTAGCAGTGTCTTTAGCAACGTTGTGTTTCCTGTCCCAAGCTTCCCCACACTCTGGCTTTGTGTGGATAATCTTACCAGAACAATGATGCTAACAGTGTATATATAATTCAAACAATGAAGCCACTGCAATGAGGGGAGAATAATGTCTCTGTGTGTTAAATCACATTTGCAGTTTGGGCACTGTCCTGCATAATAGATCTGAATGGTGCAGTGTTTTGTCTGCCATAAATAGCAGCTTTTACTTTCTTTGCAATTCCACTATATCAGCCCTGCACTAGGATAAACAACACACCATAAAAGAGCAGAAGGCACAGTTAAGATAGAATCATTATGCAAATAGGTTATGGCATGCTTTATATGAGAACAGCTTCCCTAAAGAGACCTAATGGGATGACTGACCTATAAAGCATTTAATTTGTTGTTAGCATTTCATTTAATTGTCTTTCAGTTCCTCTAGGAATAAAACTTTTAATTGTAAAAACTTCCAAATGACATAATGGTTGATTTCTCTTTCTGTAACTAACAGGTTCTTTCTCATAGCAAAAATAGCTTGCTGTGATTTCCAACTGTAATTTTTAAATTCTGGTATAATTCTGGTGCAAAAGTTTGGATGCTAGACTTCAGCTGACAAGCCTCTATTAGAAGAATGTTATTCTAGAAATGTTAATGAGGCATCTTGAAGAAAGACTATATATCTTGATATACAGGTATAGAACAGATGATCAATTTTTCTCACTTTTGACCTTTGAGTGGTAGACTCGGGATCCATAGTCCTAACAGGATTGATTATTGTGTGAAGGTTACATACAACAGGGGGTAAATAGGCTATATCAATAAATCTTCATTTTCTTTGGCCAGCTATTAAAGGAGATTTAAAATCCTCACAAAAAAAATAAAATAAAATAAAAATCCAATGGCATGTAGTATTAATTATCAAGTGTAAGTAAAGGGACTTTATAAATAGCATATTCTGAGATGCATTGCCTTTTTCAACAAAAGCCTTCTTTACAAAGATAAATTGGATTTTTTTCTCACAGGGGAGGAAATGTTGCATCTCCAAAGGCAGGCCTGGAGGCATCTTGGAGGATAAGTGAAAGTAAGATGTCATTCCTGTTGGGAATTTGGTTTTAGTTAGGGATTTTTTGGAATGATGAACATGACCAGAAAGGATGTTCACAGCACCTTGGGTTACATAGGCAAGAGAAAAGCCACAAAACCAGGGAATGTGATCATTCCAACCCTTTTGACACTTGTCAGGCAGTTCCTGGGATGCTTTGTCTAGCTCTGATCCCCAGTTTCAAGGAGAAAATAAAACATGGAAAAGGTGTAGCAGAGAGAACCAAGAAAATCAGATTTTAGGAGGGTTTGGCATGTGAAGGGAGGATGAAGGCAGAGAAATCCCAGGGAAAACCCAATCCCAAAATTCCAGGACAGTAATTTCCCGACTATAAGGCACACCAGATTATAAGGTGCACTGGACCAAAATGACGCACTTTATTTCTTTTTGCAGCAAGGATCTGCGCACAACAAAGTAACGAGTTAGCAACGGAATGGCGTGATCGCGGGGTTTACTGGCAGCTGCTCAATTTGCAAACATTTTTCACGGATCGGCGCAGCCTTTAAACACAGCCCCAGGCGCCCTCCCCGTGCCGTGGGCCCCGGCACTCCCGCCCGCCGTTCTCCCACACCCTGCAGCCGCCCCCGGGCTGCTTGCAGCGGCTCTCACGGCTCTCGCCTGCTCACGGTCATTTGATTGCGAGCTTCATGTTTGTTGCTGCGCAATGTGAAACAGAAATTGTTTTGAGATCCCTTCAATTCTCAAACTTTGTCCATATATAAGGCGCACTGGATTATAAGGCGCACTTCCGGGTTTCGACCAAAATTTTAATCAAAAGGGTGCACCTTATAGTCGTGAAATTACTGTACCTGCAGAAGAGATAACTGCAGAAGGGATGCAGGAGAAGGGAATGGATTTCAGCTGCTCTGGGGAAATATTGGTCTGGGATAGGAAACCATTCATTGCAAATAACAACAGCAGTCCTGGAATAAGTGACAAAGAGGTGGTGGAGGGCTCCTTGCTGGGAATATTCCTGCCTCAGCCTGACAGGGATAACCTTTCAGCAGAAGGTTGGACCAGATGGGCTCCAGAGATGCCTCCCCACCCACATTTTTCTCTCATTCTAAAAATGCCTGGTGTTCTGCTCTGACATTTCTTCCTACCCAGCCTTTTTTAAAGCATAAATTCTTGTCTGAAATTTATAATTCATTTCAGACTTGTGCTGTTTGTTAATTTGATTATTTAAAGAAACCACCCTTCCACAAATTTAACATATTTGTTAGCCCTCAAACATTTGTAAGCTAATTCTACTGATTGAGATGTGACAAAGACCAGAACTGTTTGGCAAGGATTTTGATGGATATATTTTAGATTAATGGATATATTTTAGTTATTGCTCCGGAGAATATGAAATCTAAACATAAACATAAACATAAACATATTTTAAAAGGTCAGAGCAAAAGGTTCTAATGCTAACCTCAAGCAAGGAAAAAAACCCCAATGGTATTTTTTAAAGGCTTTTCCTAATTCTAAAATAATGATATAAAATTGGAAAGAAATACACACTAACTTTATTAAAAAAAAAAAAAAAAGCTTTTAGCATTCTGTTGGCATTCTTTTCTAGAAAGCTGTGAAACTCATGCATTTTCATTTAGATGCTTCCATCTTAACCTTTCCTCGTGTCATTGAACCCTTAAGCAAAAGTTTCTAGTGTATATTATTTTAGCCATTAATTTCCCATTTCTAGTGTTACTGTACCTCAAAATTACTCACTGTGGCCAATTCTTAAACATTTTGTGCAGCATTATATCAGGTTCAACAAGCAATTCAATCAAAGAAAAAATGAAAAGGATTCAACTCCAGAAACATCACAACTTTATCAACTCACTCCTTTCTAATTATATGAAAAAAAATTGGAATAAAACAAATGAAAAGAAAACCAAATAGCACTTTTAAAAAATCTACAACCTTATCCACATTTTGGAATTAATCCACATTTCTGAAAGCAAGGCTAAGCCACATACATTGCTTTTTTAAAATCTAATTTAAAAAACTAATTTAAGGAAGAGAAACTAACTTAAATGAAAAGGAAGAGACACTGAACTGATAATGCTGAGAATAAATGTACAGTTCCCAGAAATGGGTGAAAAGAATAGTAAAATTTCTTGGAAATTCTACCAAAAACACGAACAGGTCTCAAATTATACCAAATGCAAGTGCAAATTCTTGTAACTCTTCTGGGCTTCCAGTGCTGAGAACAGTGACAGTTGTTATTTTGTTAGAAACTGAACTAGAAAGCAGAGGCAAATTTAGGATTTGTAACATGGCTGAAGAGTGGAAAAATAGAAATGCATAATTTCTTTTTTTGTATATGACTTTCAGCATTGAACAATGGAGATAATTTTATCAGAAATTGTTGTTTCTCTAGAATTTTACAATAAATGGTGTTTAAGGGTGTTAATTTTAATTAAAAATCTCTCAAATTGTGCTTGTGGCCTTGTGAACACAGAGGTTTATGAGGCAGTGAAGGGTGACCACTGCTGATGCGATTTCAATCACCACATTAATACAATATATTTCTATTTATTGCATTCACAGAAAAGGAAACAATTGGCTGATTAAGCAAATAATGGAGAATTAGAAGAGATTTTTATCATAACCAGTTGTATCCAGTTGGAATGTACTGAATCAATGCTATCCACACACAGATTTAACTTTAGCAAAGATAACTTCCTCCTGGAACTGTTTTTGTTATACAACCTTATGCAATTCACAGCGGAATGAGTGGAAAATCACATTTGTTTAACTTCTCTAATTCAGAAGTTTTTCTTCAGAATAAAACCACGCTCAGCTCTGCACAGATTAATGCTCCTACACTGATTTATATTCCAGTCCCTCAGTGAAGCATCTGTTACATTTCTCCATATCATATGTGTGTTAGGCAGAGAGCCTCAGGGCTTTTAACTATAACAAATCCAAACTTGATTTTCCAAACCTCTTGCTGCTGAGGCAGTTTTCCATTCCACAACAACTTCCTCTTAGATTTATGTCCTTTAAAATGTATTTGCCCTCTACTAATCAAGGATGTTTGGAAATCTCTCTGATTGCTTTCCCCATGATCATCATCTCGGCTGTCCCCTCAGATAACCCTGTTTAGTCCAAGTGTCTCAGACATTCAGGGGAAAATAAGGCTCAGTTTTGCCACAAAGAGTCTGCACACTCCCAACTCTGCTTTCACAGCTTTAAACAAGTGATTTTTTTCGAGTTAGTATCACTTCTGTTCAAGCAAAGGAAAGGACGGAGAGATTGAGAACTAAGCACCTTTCCAGGTCACTGCTGGAATTATTTCCACAGCTGGATGTTTTAGTCTGTGTATTATTTGTCAGAAGTTAACCAGAATGAATATTTTACAGCACTGTGTATGACAGCCAAGGTGTCAGAACTAGATGGCATTTTTTTATGTGTGAGGCAACAGATCTCTGGTGTAGGAGCTGTAAAAGCTCCTTCACCAAGGCACCTCTCTTAGGAGCTGATTTGAGACAGGGTAACGAACTTCTGTGGAACTCCAGGGCATACAAAATCAATCCCCAGCTCCAAATGTGGGACATTGTTCTTTGGGATTTGCACTGCAAGATCAACACACAATTTTCCTGTGAAAAGAACCAAAAATACACTAATTGATAAATGTCACCCACGGTTCCTAACCTAGAACTAGAATGGATCACTCAATATTAGGGTGAACAGCATGTAAAAAAACCCCCAAATTATATTTGAGTTTCCAATAAATTTCAATGTTTTTTTCTTATTATATTTTCTTGATTTCTTGTGTTACAAATATTCAGTCATGGCTGTTTCATAAATACATTTGGAACTAACACTGCAAACAAACAGTGAACTAACTAATATACACAGTGAAACAACGCCCCAGTCGAAGCACAGGCAGGTCGTGCTCCACCATACAATATTTGGGTTAGGATTGCACCTCTTGAAAGTTTATGTACAAACTGCAATCAAGCCTCATTCCTTCCACTGGATCATTTTTCACATCTTCCTCTGAGCAGCCTTGGATTCCTGCCAGACACCCACGGTGTTTTCTGTGTAAGTACAGATGCAGAGTTTCAGTCATGATCTTGAAACTTATTGCAAAATAAGAGTTTACAAAGGGAAAGGATTGCAGCACCAGTCCTGCAGGTTTTATTTAAATTTACAGGCTCCAGCAGATGTTTAGGCTGCAACCTTTCAGATATGTATGGTTCTCTCATGAATTATTCTGTGATCAAGCAAAGACTTCTTGAGACATGAATATGAGAAGAGCTATCACAATCACAGAAATCCACAAATCTGAAAAACACTTACTGAGAAGTGCTGTCATTATTACAATAAACTCTTCCTTCTTCTATCCTGTTACTTGTGATTATTCCATTTTGAAAGCAAGGGACAGACATTCTCAACAGGCTGAGTATTCCACTTGCAGGAGATAGAGACACTTGGTGAAAAGATGTCTGTGAGTTATTTAAAGGATGGATGGATGGATGGATGGATGGATGGATGGATGGATGGATGGATGGATGGAAGGAGATTGCATTAATGGCAAACAAAAGTTTAGATTTATATGGTCAGGATAACAGGTTAGCAAAAAAGTCAAATGACTTGGCAGAAATTTACATTTAATTTTACTGGCATCCATTACAATTCACATACAAATTATGCAAAAATAGATGTAAAATTAAGATGAAAAGTCAGTCTTTAGAATGAATATTTTTAGAATCTGCTTATCATGGGTTAAAGTCTAAGGTGAAATTTCTGCGATTCTACAAAAAATTCATCTGATTCTGAGCTGTAGCCAATATGCATAACACTATTAAGGGCCCATAAAATGAATCACAAAATTTATTTTCTTTATTAAAAGAATGTAAAATGAAAAGTTGACTTTCAGCCTTTTTCCTATTAACTCAGTGCATGGAAGAATAATCAAACAGCACATAAGAACAAGAACTTCCTCACCATATTTTGCTGGCAAGAAAGGAAAACTAATAGTAAGAGGGAAAATGCTAAAATACAAATACTGTTTTAATAGTCTGAAGATGAAAGATTTAATATATTTCCCTGTTTCTTCAGGTGTGTTTTAGCACTTAGAGGAGAGTAACAAATTCTTTATAGCTCAGGCTGGAACTTCATACCCTATGAGTGCAGTTAATGATAGAAATTAATAAACTGAATATAGACCAAAAATTTTGAAATCTGGTCATGTTTGAGCTGCAAAGAAATTTGCAAGACTAAACTTTGGGTTATTTTTTTAAGTATTCCTATTCCCACGTTTCAGTGAAAAGATAAAGCCTTGTATTCTAATCACAAATTTGGACTAAAGGTTTTTTAGATTGTGGCCCCTCTCTGAAGTGTCCTCTGCAGACAAGCTGTGACCATCCTCACGTGGTAAATCAGCCACCAACAGCTCCAGAACCTGGGAGACAGGACATGGACCATGCACAAACGTTGCTGTGTCCACCTCCAGAAACTGATTTTTATTAATCACACAGGATTTAATATGGCAAAGCTACAGAGAAAGGCAGAGTGGCACTTGCTGGCTACAAAGAAAACAAGGAAGAACATCAGAAGTTAAAGAAAACTTCTAAACGTGACCTTCAGTGCCCTTGTGTGAGCTTGGATGTGCCCATCACTCACATGGCACTACTAAAAATGTAAAAGCTATATTGGGATGAGGCTAGAAGGGTGAAATATTAGCTGAGAAAATGACAATGTTCTTTGTTGGTGATTTATTCTAGCTTCAGTTAATGTGTTTTCTTAAGCTTTTGGATCGTGTCATCTTCATTCTCAATTTTTAAGTTTCAGACACGCAGCTATATTATTAAAAATTCCTTTTGATAGAATTAGACTATCATTACCAGGTAATGAGAAGAACATTACTGACTTTGTGAGGAATTATGTCTTCCAGGATTTTCATCTAAATTAAACTTTGGTCTGACTTAAAAGAATAAATTGTCTGTGAAGTCTACCGTTTCCTTGGTGATATTTTTTATTCTTGTGTCATAATGCAAGCAGAAGAAACATTTGAAACTTTGGTTAGATTACTTCCTGAGACTGCAAACATGGGAAGATCACACAAAAATTGAATGATGCCAAATGAATGGAGTGGAGACTGTGCAATTATGGTTAAGGTAGGATTAAATTAGTAAAGGTTAAGTGCAAGCATGACATGATAGAGCAGGGAAAAAAGGAAAGGAAAAATTTCCCTGTGCTTCTTTCCATAACTCATACATGTGAGTTCTCCAAGTCATAGATAATTTATAAAGATTATATATATCAGCTATGAAAGTGCACAGAGAACTAAATGACTGTGCTTAAATGACAGAAACTAATAATAACACACATGGAAGAAAGGCAGAAATGTTTTTTCCATACTATATACAATATTATAAAATCTGATTGTGTTACACATGTGGGTAGAAGGGTAAATGGAAATATCATAGAATAAGTTTGGGAGTCCAACAAAGATATCTATCAATTCCTCTTTTTTAAAAAATCCAACTATTTTCTTTGAACTTCTATCGTTATCTGGAATTTGTAATAAATAAAACAACTACAGTCACTACCTTGTAGAAAATCCATACACCAAAAGACCTCATGAAGGGAATAAACTATCCCACACTAAGAAATCCAATCCAAAGAACTTCACATACTCGGTACCTGTTCAAAGGGGATAAAAAGTGTAAAAATCTGATAATTTTTCAGAGAGAAGAAAGAAATCAGGAAGTGCCCAGAATACATTTCATTACATTAAAAAAATCTGCTGTGAGTAGAGCGCTTTCAAAACAGGCAAATCTGAGAAAAATCAATACCTTTAAAGAAAGACCTCATTTCAATATTTATACTGACAAATATCAGTGGGGAGAACCTCATGGCTGTGAGAATGCTCAGTGCACCCTTGGCATCCTGAGGGATTTCCAGAAGCAGCAATGTTGAAAACACAGATTTATTGCTGTTTTTTCAGGTCAGTTTATCTGGTTGTGTCACCCATCTGTATCAGCCAAGTCTTTAAGGATCCTTGTGTAGAACCACTCTTTCCCAGATGAGTCCCCATCACATCCTCGTTATTTTATGATGATGAGCTACAATTTCAGGCAGGAAAGGTCAGAGCTGGCACAGGCAGAGCAGTGAGTGATTATTCAGAGGGAGACAGCACTGCAGCCCATAAAGAACTCAGTGCTACCGTTAATACAAAACCTACAGTCAGAGAAGCAGCAGCCCCACAGTCCTGGGGTGTTCAACTCCTGCCCCAGCAGGAGTGGGAGAATAATCCCATTTTCAAAATCTACAGTTCTGTGCCTTTTTATTATTTCCTAATTAAAGCAAGAAATACAGTAACTTCACGCCTATAAGGCTCAGCAGAGTATAAGGCGCACTTCTGGGTTGCTGGCAAGTCCACATATAAGGCGTGCTTTTTTTTTGCAGCAAGGAGCTGCGCGCAACAAAGTAATGAATTCGTAACAGAATCGCGCG
The DNA here is from genome assembly GCA_009812075.1 of Sialia sialis. Lineage (NCBI taxonomy): Eukaryota > Metazoa > Chordata > Aves > Passeriformes > Turdidae > Sialia > Sialia sialis. Next base: position 20,178,832 of record VRYO01002184.1, read on the forward strand.
ATCGCGGGATTTACTGGCAGGTGCTAAAATGTGCCCTCCCCGTGCCGTGGGCCACAGCATTCGCTCTGCGCATCGCGGATCCCCATGCTGTACTGGGAGAGCCTGAGCCGCAAACTGCGCGGGGAGGTGGGTGAGTGGCACCAGGGGCGGCTCCGCACAGGAGAGAGCGGCGCTGAGGGACACCCCTGAACCGGGAGAGAGCGGCACTGAGGGACAGACCCGAACCAGGGCAGGTGGCCATGGCGAGCCGTGCGAAGGGCAGCCCCTCCAGCTTTGAGTGAAGAAGAGTCACAGCTGCCCTCGCAGTGGCTGCCCTCGCAGTGGCTCGCTCTTCCGGGTTGGCAAATTTCCGAACTTTGTCCATCTATAAAGCGCACCGGCGTATAAGGCGCATTTCTGGGTTTGGATCAACATTTCAGTCAAAAAGACGTGCCTTATAAGCGTGAAATTACTGTAATCATTTGATTAATAATAGCTAAAGCCACTGTTCAACATCGATTTTTTTCCCACTATAGACTAATATTCTTTCAAATACTAATGAAATATGAATTAAAGAGATTTTTTATTTTTAGACCAGGACAGAGAGACTGAAAATTAGCCAAACATGCAATTATTATTCTGCAAACATGAACAACAACACCCTACATTTTAACTTTTATGTGTCAAGAAATCTGAGAAGACAGATAATCCTTAATAAATCAACCTTTTACAGAAAAGGAGCTCAATCAATATTCTAATAAAAATATTCACCTGGCTGGAAATATTTGCACTAAATTTGGAGGCCATGGGCTGCTGGCTTCTGTCAGGACTCAAGACAATTTTCTAGATGAAACATTAATTTCTTTCAGAAGAGATGACAAAAAAATCTCCACTTAGTTGTTGGGATCTGATTTGTCCACAGTCAAATATTTACCTGGGCTTTGCATCTATTCCAGCAGGGAAAGGGATCCACAGAAGAACAACAGGAAATAATTTAAAAGGATGCTGGAAATAAGAATGGAAGTTCTTGGTTGTCTTTACCTCATCATCCCAAAGTATTTCCCCAAATAGCAGGGGCTGTTTAATAATTTCCTGCTTATTCTGCCCGTGCAATATACACTTCATTGAAATGGGAGTGATTTTGCTGAATGATTTGCTGAATTCTAAGCTGTGGTTTCCCACTTAAAATTGTACCTTAATAACATCTTTTATTCTTGTGTATAAACTACTTTAAAAATCTTCTGCAATGGGAAAAATTCTTCATATTTCTTGAAAGCCTTCAATTAGTGGAATACATTCTTTTCATAGAATGCATTAAAAAACATTATCTTTCAATTTTTTCAGCATCATTAGCACGTTTCTTAAATTCAGTGTCCATCTTCATTAACAGAATTATCATAACTGTTTAGCAGAAATATCATTTTATAAAGAAGACAGCCCTAGTTAAGAAAATCAAGCATGAAAAATACTTAAATTTCTTCCAAATTCCATTTGGGGAGCAAAGAGCCAGAATGATTTTATTTATTCCTGAGAAGTAGGAAAAAGAAACAAATAAGGAAGGATTTCTCTGCAGTTATCTGGTGCCTGGAGAATTTGGGACCACTGAAGATGTCAAGATAAGATCTGAGGCTTTAAAAGATTCCTGTGGAGCACAGAGGACTGAATCACCTCAGGTAAACCAAGTCTCTATAGAGTCAACACATCCTCATAAAATTTCAGGATCAGAAACTAATTTACTCACCAATTCCACTGTGGAAAATTGAGTTACAGGTGCCTCTTGTAATTCAGGCTTTCGCATTTTTCTTAAATTATTAAATAAAATCTTCCAACACGTCTGGACTATATAATAATAATAATAATAATAATAATAATAATAATAGTAATAATTACTGCCTGAATATGCTGAAAAACACAGTTAAGTAAGTCCAGAAAGAGCATCTGTGCCAAAACTGGAGAGGAATGGTTGCATCTGAATCTAAATTGCAGCATCAGAGTCCTTTACCTTGCTGGAGAATTCCTTGGATTTAACCACATTATGGTTTCTCCAGCTAATCACTGGGTAGATTTTTTTATTTTCCTTTTAAATAGAAGTTTCTTTGGAAGGACTCAAGGCTTTTGGTGATGTCTGAGCTCTGGAGCAGAAGGGGTTTGCCAGCATGAGCTGCAGTATTTGGGAATTCAGAAGCAATGGAAGAAAAGGCACAAATTTCATAAATCTGAGTGCTTTAAATAACCTCATATACTGCTCTAAAATATCAAAAATTCAAATTATCAACGATTCCTCTTGTACCTGATGCACGAGGATGTTTCACAAGTTTCCATGGGGGCTGCAATGACAGCTGCTCTGAATTTCTGATCCTGACAACTCCACTGCTCTGGCTGTAAATCTGGGGAAAATGCACCCCTAAAAACCAGCTGGTTACATCAGGGAGAGTCCACAAAAGTGCGGAAAGATACTAAAATAGATGCTAAAAGCTCAGTTTTATGATGAAGATACATATGCCAAAATAGATATTACTCACTACATGTTGTAAAGACAAGGTAAGTAGGATATGAATTCACATCCTATGTTAAAACACAGAATTTATGGTTAAGCTGCCTTATTTCTAACATGGTAACTTCAAGATCCATAAAACTTTACACTTATGGAGATACCTGAGGAAATTTAAGGAATGGGACCCTCTGAAAGAAAGACTTGTTAAAATGTTTAAATGATCGAGAGGTAAACAAAAAAAAACAATCTTATTGTCACTGTGGATCTACAAAGCACATCATGAATCTCTCCAACAGCTGTTCTTTTACTGTAAAAATAATCTGAAGAAATATTTGAATTTGTTTTGTTTGCTCTGGCTTCCCAGGAGTTTATTTTTCTGAATGTTGCAACTCTACATTTACGGGAGGCAGAAAGACAAACTTAATGCTGTTCTGAGGCCAAAAAGGCACAGATCACTCAATCCTGCCACTAACATGCCTTGGATAGCCTCATTATTCTCACTGAAATTAGGTTCAAAGCATAACAATTTGGGTGCTACCTTTGGAAAACCATATTTATGAAAAAAATCTGCTTTATCCGACTAATTTCTTTCATTGTACTTTTCATGGCTGATTTCCCCTAACCAAAATGTCCCTTGCATAGCACAATCAGAGGTGATTTTGTGGGAGGACTATCTCACTTTCCCCAGTCTAAGCAAGACCTCTCTGAAAATGAGCTCCACCTTCGGCTGCCTGCTCTCTCCTACATCATTTGGGTTTTAAGCAAATGTTGAAGAGCCGCTTCCATTTCCTGAGAATTGCTGCCTCCGTGTTTGTGGTGCACTCCAAACAGATTTTGAAGCCTTGACTCCAGATTCCAAAGCTCCTTCACACTTAGTCCCCTGGCACTTCAATCACGTTGACTCCACTAATTAGTTTCCGTAATTTCTCCGTCTGCTCTTTTGGAATTAGAAACCTTGAGCCGCCAACCTGGTGTTGTTTTTCCTTCTATTTAACTGGAAATGCATTGTGCTGATTCACTCCCAGGTTGTTCTCTCTGACCTGCTGATGTTTCACCCTCCTGCTGGTCCAGTCGCTGCCCAGTGAGGGAATGTGATGCAGAATTCCCAAATTTTCTGGCAGGAGGAGCAGCTGCCAACGCCAGCTGTAATGACACAGAGCCTGCTAGAATTCCTCTCCCCATAACATTAACAATCCATTCAAATCTGTCCATGGAAAGTGGAGCAGAACAAAATGCTGGCTTAGAGAATGCTCCTTCACAATCTTTCCCCACCATTGGTTTTCTGATTCCTACCTCTGTTGGGCTGGGCTTTTTCTAAACCACCCTGACAATGGATATTTCTTCCTTTAGAACCCAACTGCTTAAAAAGCAAGGACTCTTCAATCCCCCTGTTCCAGTTTTGATACCTCTCAAACAATGCTTTAATTATTTTCCAGATTATCTTCATAAAACTAAAAATTATTTGACAATGGGGAAAAAAGTAACAACCCCAAACTGTTTGATTCAGATATTTCTGCCCAGGAACATGAACTCATTTTCACTCATTCAGTATGGCATTCAGACTGTTCTGTGGCTTGAGTTTTTTAATATTAGTAAAAATATTCCCCAAATTTTTTAGATTTAAAACCATTTTTGAAGGACTTGTGCAGTTCTCCTGTGCTGGTGCAAACAGGAGAAGGGGTGTGTGCCCCCCACCCCACATCACAAATATATTTATGGCATATACCAGGCTCTGGAGATTTATTTGAGGAACTTTCTTGTATATCTGTGCAAATGTGTGAGAAACCTGAAAAGAATATAATTTAAATGCATTTAGATTTTTTTTTCTGGTTTATGAACAGAAAGGAGAATGAATCCTCCAAACTGTCCAACCATTAAATGTGTTTTTTAAAGCCTCATTTTAACTATAATATTAATTATCTATGTTTCACAACTCCATCTTCTACTCCACCTATTTCTATTTTTTTTGCAAGTTTCTGCTTTGAAAAGTGAAAACGTTATTCAATCTGTGTTCTGCTTTAATATATAACAAAGGGAATAAGCCTTTGTTATTCCTCACATCATTTTCTTTGTATTTATATTCAACACACAACTGTGCTTTTTTCCCCTAGTCTTTTGTTTGATTCACCACCAGATTAATTCTTCCTTCTAAATAAATCTCGTATTAATTTTATTCATAGATAGGCCATATAAAAGTTGTCTCAATGTTATTTAAAGCACATTAATGGTGCAATATATATTAACATAGATTATGTTACATTTGTTTCCTTTTGGGGTTTTAAATCTAGCTAGCAACTGATAAAATAATGAAAAACCATTTTGCAAAGAACTATTTTTGGCATTCTGACTTATTCTGTGCCAAGATTTTTTCATCTCAGACCTCCATGCTGGCTCCAGGATAGGTTACAGTCCATCTGAGATAAATTATCAATTGAGAGAGTTTAGCATGGACATCACAGTTTAAAATATTTTCGTTTCAGCCTATCTTATCCTTTTGCATTTTAATATTGACCCAAACTTACCTCAAGTAATTGATCAATAAATATCTCAGGATGAAACAGTCAATTTAATGGGAAGCAATTTAAGATTTTCTTTTCAATAAATTAAAAAATCCTGCACAGCCTCTTTAACCTGTAAGTCTTTCTTATTGTCTTAATTCAAGTAACTTCTTTACAAAAAAAAAGAAAAATTAGAAATCAAGCTTTGTGCAAGTTCACAGTTTGGCAGCAGAAAGTAATGGTGAAACTGCCTTCATTAATTCTATTATACAGCTCTATTGATTCTGAAACGGGGTGAAGGACTGTGCAGAATATCAAGGGGACACAGAGCTGAAGAAACCATAAAAATATGAAGAATTCACTCTTCAAGGTAATTTTTTTGGCAAAATAGAACTTGTTATTGAGAAGATTTAGAATCAAATATACTGTAAGAATTGTCACAGCTGTGGAAGAAGACAAAGTTGGAAACCATGGAAAAAGAATTATCCTGCAATGAGCTCTGGTCAGAATGAGCAAATCCTTGAGTGGGATTGTGTCTGCACAAACAAAGACACTGGGGACCTGGGCTTGACTTTGATTGCTCAGCTCCTTTTCAACTCGAAATGAATTCTCAAACAATTGCTGAGATTGAGCTCCCATCCAATGGCAAGCATGTCATTGCAATTAATTTCATTTTAATGGCAGTTTCAGACAAAGAAAAAATCACTTTAAAAAAATCAAAATTAGCCCTTTTAAGCAGCCCTGCAGAACATCAGCTGGTTGTTAATTTATTGAATCACATCTATGCAACCCTTCACAAAACCAAAGACGTGGCTTCCACCATGGCAGCCATTTCATTCTCAGTTCTCAACTATGAGACAAACTTACAAACTCTCTGAAGGGCTGGGACTGCCCTTGCTGTGTTCTCCATCTTCCAGACTGCTACTCCTGCCTTCTGTTTTCTCTTTTCCTCTTTTCTACTTAACAATTTTAACAGGGCTTAACTCTGTTGCTCGCACTAACAAAATCCCACCTTAATATTCTTTAAAAATTTGAAATTTTATTTATACGTGACAGGGAAAAGAGTGATAAAAGAGGTGCAAGGAATTTGAGAAAACTGTCATTGATACATTTGCTTTTATATTAAAAGCCTCCAGCACTCTGGAATATGCTTGTGTACAGTCTCTATGAAAAGACTCAAAATAGTATGGATATGCTCATAGAACATTTATAACAGAAAACAAGTCTAAAGACAAAAATCTCTGCTAGAAGCAAGAAAGTTGATGTGGATTACCTTTGACTTCTCTTTCACTTCATTGGCAATACATGATAGCATACGGTTTTGACAGGAAAATAAAAGGAATTAACAAAGTGGTAACTGAAGACATGCTCCAACTTTAGATTCCAATTATAGCCCAGATTGCTCAAAGCCAGGAAATGTGCAAACATCTAACACGGATGAAGGAGAGAGATCTGATGGAAAAGACAACATGACACGAGAACACCGAAGCAGAAGCAGCTAATTAAACCCATACAACTGCAAAGTAGATGAATTATTAAGAGAGGCAGAAGTTAGTGATAAGCTTGCAGTGCTTTTATGCTGAAAGATTTAAAATTAAACAACCTGTAAGCACAAGTTATATGTAGGGTTTAGGATGCAGTAGTTATCATTGTATTTATTTTTTCTGCTGTAACCTACTATGCCATCCAAGATACATATCAAAGACTTTAGCCCAGGTTTGCCTGTGGGCTGAAGGGTTTTGATAAAAAGCTATGTAATGCACACTGGGAAATGTTTCATTCTTTGGAAATAATCCTCTGACCACAGTTGTTATTAACAGCAACAGAGCACCAGTGTATTTCAAAATGTTCATTTTGCTCACCGTGAAAGATTATTCTGTGATTAAAATATTCTGCAAAACTTCCTGCTTGACACTCAGGGATCGGATCTACAACAAAAGCAGTTTGTACAGCAAAATGAACTCTGGGAGTTTAGGGATCTGGCACGGGCAATGAATATTACTTGACCCCAATGAAGAAATATGGAAATAAGATTACCTTAATTTCACAACTATAAGGCACAACTTTTTGACAAAAATTTTGATCGAAATCCTGAAGTGCGCCTTATAAACCGGTGCACCTTAGATATATGGACAAATTTCGGAAATTTGCCAACCCAGAAGTGCGAGCCACGAGGCGAGCCGTGACAGCTACACCAGCAGGCACTGGGGACGGGCAGGAGTGCCAGGGCCCGCGGCACGGGGAGGGCACCTGGGGCTGCATTTAAAGGCTGCACTGATCCATGAAAAATGTTTGCAAATTGAGCAGCTGCCAGTAAACCCCGCGATGTCACCATTCCGTTACTAATTTGTTACTTTGTTGTGCGCGGATCCTCGCTGCAAAAAAAAACAAAACACCGCCTTATAATCCGGTGTGCCTTACAGTTGTGAAATTACCGTAATTTAAACCTGGAAGGATCCAAGGCCAGGTTGGACAAGGCTTGGAGCAATCTTGTCTAGTGGAAGGTGTTCTTTTCCATGAGGATTTGGAACTTTGGAATTTAAAGATGATCTTTAAAGTCCTTTCCAATCCAAACCATTCCAGGAACTCTAGAGGCAGCATCTGCCAAAAGGGGTGACCAAGGGGCCTTGCTCAGGTGTGAGCAGGAGGATCCACAGCTCCAAGCAGAACAGGGATCTGGAACACAGACCTGTGTGGGACAAAAGGAGCAGCTCTTACCTCTGGTTCTGTAATCCAGGAAGGGAAATGTGTGGGGGGAGACTGAGTTAGGATATCACCACCTCCCCAGACCCTCTAGGAGTCCTTTTCAGAGCATTTCTGTGCCATGTGCATCTACTTGTTCCCCTCTATTTTTGAAAATAGACCTGAAAATCTACATTTGTGATTTTTACAATCTTGCTGTTAATTTTTTTTAAAATGTGCTGTAAAGTGTTTGAAGAGTAATGCATACTTGCTTTTAGAACTTCCTACAGAGAAAGCTTTACATGTGAAATAAATGAACATTTGTCCAATATCAAGGAGGTTTTCACAATGATGCTGAATAAATTGTTCATCCCAATCTGAAGAGTTAGATGCAATTACTGTAGGAACAGATGCTTCAGTTGTTTCCCAGTGATCGCTGTCTCTGACCTAAATTACTTAGTTCTTTACTTCTGATCAAGGTTACTACAGGAATTGTCAAGTACTTTTAAATTAAGACCCTGAAAACATCAAAATAGCCCTTAAAGCATTCCCCATATCCTTGAAAAAGTCACGTGTGAAAGATTTTTTATCATAAGTTTCTTCCTACACTAACTTTGCAGGGTGTTTGGTTTCCCCAGTATCCCTGAACATCTGCATGCTCTAAACATAAAAAAGAAATCCATTTACAAAACAGATAGAGCAGGAATAAAACTGCCAAATATCAGCAGAGTGCGTTTTTACAGCAGAGAATAATTTGGGTTTACATTACCAGCACTTTTAAGCCTAAAATTTGTGAGCAGCACTTTTAAAAGTACAAAGTCCTAATTTAAGAGAATGTAAAAACCAAAGTTACTCAGTTTCTGCTGGGGAGCTCTGTGCAGTTCTGGGCTCCCCAACAAAGGAGAGACAGGGACCAGGAAGGGATTAAGGGGATGGAGCATCTCCCATAACAGTTAAGAGAGTTGGAACTGATGGAGGGCAGACAGAATGAAGGGAATAAAATAATTTCTATTTATTGAAGGGCCTTCAGGTACATTTGGGGCAGATGGAGCTCACCCAGGGGCTGGACCCAAAAAATGGACAATGGGTCACAGGATTTCACACTTTTATAAGTTTGGTCCATTGGCATTTTGGGGATTAATCTTCCAATTACAACTCCAGATAATGAACTCATTTACCCCAAGTTTGCTCCCCAACTCACTTTTGTTTCCATTTCTGAGGCAGTGGGGTGCCCTTGATTCCCAGCCTGGAGAGGAATTTTTGTGTCTACCCAAAATGGGAGAGCAGCAGCTCACACTAGATATGGAGTTTAGAGTTCTACACTAAAGAATTACAGCATTAAAAATAGATTAAAAATATAAAAGCTAAAATCCTAAGGCATCAGAGCTACTCATCCCCAAGGAGTCAGGGCTCAGGGTGGGTCATGGAGTTTGCAACAACACCTGGTGAGAGCAGCCTCAGCCAGACTCCCTTCAGTGGTTCCCAGAATCAGGACAAGAGGGAGCAGGTGCAGATTTAAACACAGCAAATTGCACATAAGGAAAAGGGGTTTTTGTTTTAATTTGCTGTGTTTTGGTTTCTGTGAGAGTGGAAAAACAGGTGGCCTGGAAAGCTGTGGAGTTGCCATCCTCCAAAATCTGCTCAATCTAAATGGACACAACCCTAAACAACCTGCTCTGGGTGAGATCATCTTGATGTTGGACTAGACCCCCCAGGGATCCTTTAGCATTCAACTATTCTATTTCAATTCTTGATTATCTGGTTGATCATTTTTTTAGCCTCTGACATTGTGGCTCTCTTTTCACAAAAAGAATACATTATGAACAATTTTATTAATAATTTTTTTCAGGACCAACTTTGTTTCTCCTCAATGTAGTAAAAGATTTTGCAATTAAAGAGAACTACGAAATTGTCACTTGTTTTATAATCAGTAATATTTATAATTAATTTTTAATTCTGTTATTAGACATGACCCAGACACAAAAACCCCACGTAACAGCTGAACAGTATCAAATTAACTTTCATTATTAGGCAGATTCTCATGAATTTTCCTGAATTAAAAAAAATAAGCAGAACATTTTATATTCCTCTACATCCATCTAACATTATTGCCAACCGGAGCTGTTGCAATGATTCTTTTAATAAGTTATACTTAATTATCTTTTTAGATTTTTGGATAAAGACTGAAGAAAAACTTCCAGTACCTGAAACACAAGTAAGTGTTACAATGATCACATTTCACTGAAGGTGGAACAGCCTTGAGGTTAATGGAAAGGTGTAAATATTTGAGAATACTCACAGGCACTGCCATTCTCTAGCGGGAAACTGGGAAATGCTGTGCTGTGCTGGGTTCCAGTATGAAAGAGATTCCAAAGTGGGGAATTCACTAAAGAGTCATGGGAAGGGTTCATGGGAGAGTTGGGAAGTTGGGATGGATGCCATGGGAATCATGGATCAGCTCAGCAGCTGTAGGAGAGATGGTGGGCAGGACAGATGGAGAGATCTCTAAAGCCAGGTCTGGAACCTGTGGTTTATTGCAAAGGGCCCTGCCTGGAGCTGCCCCAGCTCTGAGCAGGGCAGTGAGAGAGTGAGGGGTGAGAGAGCAAGGGGGGAGGGAAAGAGCTCAGAGAGTGAGGTTCCCATTACAATACAATAAATCTTCTTCCGTGTTGAATATTCTAATTTTCACTGACCAATCTAATACAAATCCTACAGCATTTACTGTATTTTTACGACCATAAGGTGCACTGGATTACAAGACACACTTTTTTTTTGCAATGCTGGTCCGCGCAACTTTCTCAACTTTTTTAGCGTAAAGTTGGGAGGGACGGACCCGAGGGATGTGTGCGCACCTGCTCACAGTCATTCCAGTGCGAGCTTCATGTTTGTTGCTAAGCAATGTGAAACAGAAATTGTTCTGAGATCCCCTCCATACTCCTCAAGGTTCACATATAAGGCGCACCGGATTATAAGGCGCACTTCTGGGTTTTGATAAAATTTTAGGATTTTCAGTGCACCTTATAGTCGTGAAAATAAGGTACATACAGCCTGTAAGAATCATTACATTCCCATTCTGTGTTACACTTTAAACCCTAAAAACTCCTCTTTGGAGCCCTTCTGCCAAGCCAGCAGGGTCTTCTCTGACCCTTGGACCTGTCTGCAAGCAGAGGGAATTGTTCAGTCAAGAGGGGATCACTTTCAGCTGGCCATCCTGTTGTTTTCTAGTTATTTAGTAACTAAGGTTTGGTATCTCAAAGATGGCTTTCATTGCAATGTCGCTGATGGTTTCCATATTCTCAGAATCTTTTGCCAGGCAATCATATTTATAAGGTTTTCCTGTTCCATCCTCACCAACAAACAGCCTTGGGAGCTTGTGCACCAGCAGCTCTTCCCCCTACCTGGAGGAGGCCATGGCCAACCCAAATTTACGCCCAAAATTTTATTGATATAACTTGACTGAGCATACTTTTAGCTGAATTAATCTTAGCCCTGGCTTGAGGAGGAGATGAAATGAGGGATCTCTATAACTCATCCCAAGCTCATTTTTCCTCCAGTTCCAGCTACATGATGCTCTCTATTGTATTTCTCAAATATTGATGCCTGTGCTATATTTGAGATTTTATGGCTCACTTCCTTTTTTGGGGGGCATTTTCACTGAAATTAATGCACATCTTACATTCTTTTTAAGATATATTTTTCCACACCACATCTCACCAGGCCATTATACTTTAACAGAGCAATTTTTTCCCAAACTTTTTAAAAAATATCACACTTACTTCTTTAAGATTTCTCCTCCTCTATTCATTTATTCTTGAGGAAATGAGCAAGAATTATAATTTCAGGTCTTTTTATTTTACTTTTCAAGGTGTAATGCATCATTTAAAAAGGAAATATAGCTCTAAAAGTTGCTGTTAAGGATCATGAAGCAGAAAAAGAATATGTAGTTCCTTTGCAAGGTTTTTATCTTAACAGCATTACTAACTGTGACATTTATCCTGCTTAACCTCACCAAATGTACCCTAGGGAAATGTCAACAGAATCTTATGGTTTCAATACAAATGAATTATCAAAGAGTTTGAATAATGTAATCATCTTAATGTATTCAGTTTTTATAATGAACATCTGTTATGGGCAGAGAGAGGCAAAATGACTGGTTAATGCAACAATTAAATAAACAATTAAACTCCAAAATTATAAAAACCCGATTTTACAAATTTAACTGTTTAGAGCAACAAGCTGAAGAAGCTGCCACTGAATGTTCCTCCAACCCCTCATTTCTGTAGGATGCATTTTTCCTCTGATGGCATTCATATCCATTTTTCAGCCACTTGTTCTGGGTATAATCCTGTTTACAAAGACAGCTTGTTCCCCGGATAGAAATCTTCTCCCTTGAGTGATGCAGATTTGTGTTCTTCAAGTTGCTGCCAAGTCTCTTATTTTCCATGCCTCTGCCAGTAATCCTTTTGCAGTGTATTTTCTGTCAACTCTATTTATTAAGAGGGTTGTTTTCAAACATCCTGCTCGCATACATTACTGGGATTCTGCTCTCTTGGGAGTGCATCCTCTAATTATTGAGATGGTCTAACAAATGTCTCTGATATTTACTGCTATTATATTTTATTCTGGCATTGCACTTTCCGACCTAAATAAAATATCTGGAAAATTGGCATGAATGATACATAATTTTGCAGTCTATACTCTTTCGAGCTCCCCATTATGAGTAATTCCAAGAAATCATGAATATTTTGTTAAGGAAATCGTGCTGTCATTTACTATTCAGAAAATAAACATCCTGTTTTATCCCAGCTCCTGAATGACATTCCTCCCCATCTCCACGCTCTGAACCTTGTTCAGACACTGTAATCAGTTTGTTCTTTTGCTCCTGAAATGCTGTAATTTGAATATACTTTAGGAGCACTTGTCAGCTTTCCTTTGCACAGCCACACAGACAGAACAGTTTAAGTCCTGAGTATGCAAAGCTGCTAGATTGAAACTATGCTCTCAGAATCCCTTGCCAGGTTGGTTCAAGGCTGGATTCATCTGCTTCTGCCTGGTGGCTATTTGCTGTTCACAATTTGTTAAATAGGGATAATTCAAACTGCATTCAGAATAATATTTCAGTTGAAGTGAAGGCTATCACACCATTAAAGGTCCTAATTAGTCTTAGATTAACCCCAGGATGACCAGGACAGAAAATTCCTGACTTTGGCCATGACCACAACCTAACTGGAGTCTAATGTACAGTAGTTTCACGATTATAAACCGCACCTGAATATAAGCCGCACTTCCGGGTAGCTGGGAAGACCACGGGATTTGTCCATATATAAGCCGCACCCGAATATAAGCCGCGGTTTTTCTTTTTTTTTTTTTTGTTTTTTTGTTTTACTCCACACGGCAGAGGGGCGGGGCGCTCCGGCCCAGCCCCACACAGCCCGGCTTCCCAGCGGCAGGGGCCGGGCCGCCGATGCGCAGCCCCCATCCCCGGCCGTCCCACAGTCCCAGCGCCTCCCCGTGGCACAGGGGCCGGGCCGCACACTTGCAGCCCCCGTTCCGGGAAGTCTCATGCTCCCGGCGGCTCCCACTTGCCACTCTGCTTGGCCGGCTCTCACTTCCGGGTTGGCATTTTGCTGGGATTTGTCCATAGATAAGCTGCACCTGAATATAAGCCGCACCACTGGGGTAGGCTGGATTCTTTAATGAAAAAGGTGCAGCTTATATTCGTGAAACTACTGTACTATTTTTTTTTTAACTCAAATTTATTTCTCACTGAAAAACACATCCTCAATGTCAATAACTGTGTCTAGAGGGGTTACATGGCTCCAAAATGGTATTTACAGCTTCTGGTGTATTGGCAAAAACACAAAATGGTTCTCGCTGAATGAAGGGAAGCGGGTCTGCATCGCTGAGGCCTTCAAGGAGTTCCTGACAGGATTCACAATTTATAACCAGCACTAGAGTCATTTTCCCTCTCTTTATTTAGAAAGAATGATTATGGTAATATACCTGAGAAATTCTAAGTACGATAATGGTGTTTTCTTTCTATATAGAACATTCTAGTCATAACACATTAGATAGAGCAGGTTCAAAGCTGGTTTAAAGTACATTTCTGCCACCCTCTAAAAACCTTCTTGTTTGAAAGAATGACACAAGACAATGAAGATCTCAGAAATCACAATTAGGCAGATATGATAATTATTTCTGAAAATGAGTGGCGGGGGAGTGAGGACTCCTGGCTCTGCTGCTCACCCTTTCCTCACCAGGGATAACTGAGTGTCACACATGCCAGCTCTGAAACCCGGGCACACAGGCAGCTCTTCTCACAGGCAGGATCCGTCAGGAGCTAATGGGGGAGTTGCTGCTGTCAAAATCACACGAACATGCATAATTTTCATTCTTGTACTCTCAGCCATCCTTGCTGAGGAGGCTCAGAGAGCAGCAAAGCAGAGGCCTCTGGCTCTGAGCAGAGCTCATCCCTTCCCTCCCTGCCTCTGATTCCCTGGTTGACAAAGCCCTCACCTGATTATGGTTTTTCTTTCCTTCCATGCCTGGTTACCACATCCAACCCTGAATTTTGCTGTATTCCATGCTCCTTTACTCATCCCCCTATTAGTCCCCATTATTTTGAAACCACTGAATCATCTAAATTCTTTCATCCTGACCAGGAAAAAAACAAAATGCTTTTCTTAGGATCTACACAGTTTTCTGTGTATAATATTTTATATCCCTATAGTAAGATTAGGCTGAATCATTTTAGGAGTGTTACTTCGGTCATCCACAGATCCATATCTATTTTTTGGATGCAGGGAACTCTTGGTGTCAGGAATGGTGTGAGCACAGCTGCTCTCTTTGGAGCAGGAGAGACCTGGAATAACAGAGATCTCACCGAGGGCAAGGCGTGGAACTGAGACCAAGCTGGGATACAGGAGAAGCAATTCTGTGCATGAAAACAGACCAGGATTTGGATAAATCTTCCTGCAGCTCTTGGAAGCCCTGGCTGATTCTGTCTCTTCACATTCAGTCAGAAATTTGAGTGATTACACTTCTTGACACTAAATGTCTGTATTCTGCCCCAGTTATACTTTAAATGTCTTTTGTAAACTAAGCCTGGGTCTTTTAAAATTAATTATCTTTAATTACCAGGTTCACTCCTCTGTCCTCAGAAAATCGTCACTTCATTTTCTTTGTTCTAATATTTGCTTACCTTCCCAGTTAAACGTGACTTTGCAGAAGGAAATTCTCAGTTGTACAGCAGGGTATTTCTGGCTAATTTCCTCAATACCCAAAGGGTGCTCATAATCTGGACTTTCAGAAATGAGTATTAATTTCTTTTCTGTATATTCCTTCCTTTGATCTTAGTTATTTTACAAGGTCAGTTCTAGGCACAACTTCATAAATTTTCAGACACCTCCTCCAATTTCATTTTCTGTGTCCTTCAGCATTAGCAGTCACAGGTAAATGAGACCCCGGCTTTTTTTCCAGTGCATTCTTTTCCTCTTCTCAAAGATTTCACTCCTTTTTTTCCCCTGGAAGTTCATTTGGCACATTAAAAACCAAGATTCCTTTGGCATAATGCTACCCATCCAAATCTCACCTTTGCATGGCTCCTTGAGTTACTCATTTCCATTAATATTCCATTTATATGATCCAGCACATCAGATTCCAGTAATGCACTGAAAATCACAATTGGTGTCACCTCCTTTGCTGCTGCAGTCTCTCATTTCTGTTTGTTTCCTCTCTTCCCATTTTAATCCATTTACAAGTTTCTTCGAATCTGATTTCTGTCTCAAATAAAGCAGTTCTGAATAAACTGAAATTGCCTGGCACATTTTAGCTCAAGTGCCACTCAGACTTCATCCGCCCCTCTCACCCAGAACCAGTCTTGAAGGCATTATTGTTCATGCAGACCATGAAATAAATTTCTGTTCAGAGGGAATTTATTGCTGAAAGTGATAATTCCTTGTCCAGGGGAGTTTGTGTGCTTTGCTTTTCAGTGAGTTCTTTAAAGGCAGGGGGGAAAGGATCACCAAGATTTTGACAAGTGTATCAGTTAAAGATAAATGTAATTATTTCGATGCTTGAAAATTAAAATAATCCAAATTTTTTTAGGTTCTATTAAAAAATAATAACTTGAATGTAATATTTCGTGCAATGGCTCATGAGATATACACTGGAAAATGGCAGAAAACCCAAGGAGTTGATCGGTGATAATGGGTTTGTAACTTTAATTGACATTCAAATCTTGTTTAAACATTGGCCTGTTGAACTATAAGTCTCTCTATTTAATTGAGTTTAGGCTAAAATAGAAAAGATGATGTAATTTTTAACTGTGGCCACTAAAAACACCTAAAGTCATAAAATCTGGAATCTCAAGGTAATTAGAACCAAGGAGTTTTTTTTATTTCAGCAAAACTGACCTTACACCCTTAAAACTGGCCTAGTGTCTTTGAGGACCTGATTATCTCCATATGATTTTCACTCATATTTTGAATTTTTTAGCTATATCTTGTTCTCTTTCCTTCCTTGGAAGCAAAATTGAATTAACTTTCCAAAATCTTATAAAAGGTTGACATAATTGCTCACAAATATTACAAAGTAATTTCCTGTAGTGCTGCCAAGCCTAAGAAACGAGGGAATATTTGAGCACAGACCTTTTACCCTTCTTCCAAAGCAGAGAAAATGATGAAGATTTGGCAGGAGAAACAACTTAATCTTTGCAAAATGTTTGACTTGCAAACCTGGATTTTATTTATGTATTTATTTATTTATTTCAGTATTTTTTCCTATAAAAATATTCACTCTTCTCCAAATCATTCTGTTGAATACAAAGACTCAGACTCCTGGGTTCTGGTCCCTTTTTTTTTGTTTTCCTACAGCATTTCCTGAGATATGTGTGAAGCAGCACAGAAATTTTTCTTCCAGCTGAAATTGCTCTCTTCCCTCTGTTTTATCCCATACCTTTTTTATTCCATATCTATGTTTTATTCTATAATTCTGGTTTTTTCCATATCTTTGTTTCATTCCATATCTGTTTTATTCCATATCTCTGTTTTATTCTATTATTATGGTTTTTTCCATATCTGTGTTTTATTCCACACCTATGTTTTATTCAATACCTCTGTTTTATTCCATATCTGTTTTATTCCACACCTCCATGTTATTCCATATCTCTGTTTTATTCTATATTTCTGTTTGATTCCACACCTCTATTTTATTCCACATGTTTCCTGGACAAACCTCTCCACTCTGTCACCCACAACAGCAAGTTTGGATGCTGAGGGATTTTCTCTACTTGGTCTAGCAAGTATTTCAGGTTTTTTATCTTTTTCTCCACAGGTTTGTTTGGATTTTAATTTTTTTAAATAATTATTCAACACATTTTGTTCACAGGTTGGAAATTCTACCCAAACTCTCTGTTTGCCAAAGTCTTTGTTCACCAGTTTGTCCTGACATCCCACACAATTGGGAAGGTTAAAACAGAGATTAACCTCTGGGTTCTGGCTCTTCTTCCATAATGGAAATCTTTCAGAAATAAACTGATTTGATTTTTTTTAATTGCACTTGAAAGATACGGAACAGACTGGTGTGAAATCTGGTCTCTCAACTCTTTCATGGCTCGATTTTAGTGGGAAAATTTAGTATCAGTTAGGGAGCAGAGAACTGCAAATCTCCAATAACACTGGAAAATTTTGCAATAAATTACTGCATTTTTGTCCACACTGCGCCGTTCACTCACCAAAAAGCATTAAAAAAAGAAATAAAATAAATAAATAAGTAAATAAATAAAATAAATAAATCCCAACACCTCTTGGATTCAGTAGCATTGACTATGAGCATGAGAAGGATGAAATAAAACCTTCCACACATCACCAAGAGGCTTAGCTTGCTGAGGGAAGAATTGGTCACAGCTTCATCAAGAAATTGATTTATGATACACAGACAAACACATAAAGCTTCTGTCCATTTCAGAGCCTCCTTTTTGAGAGCAAATTGGATACTGGAAACAGCAGTAACTCCAAACAAACTCTCTTCTGACCACCACTAAAATCAGGCAAAATTAAATGTTAATAATTTAAAAAAAGACAAAATTACATTAAATAGTAAATTAGAGACTAGATAATGAATGCATTTTGCTCTCAATACCAGATGTTCTTTACTTCTGAAAGCCTAAAATTTATCAGTAAAAAGGAAAAAAAAATCTAAATTGCTGATAAACAGATAATTAGAAGCAAACTAAGCTTGAAATTAGATTATATATTTTTACAAGAGGCTGTATACCTAAAGAACCATAAAATAATTGCAGGGAAAGAAAGGTAGGCTTTAATTTGTTGAAGCACAGGATGAGGCAAACTTTGAGAGACTGAGCTTGAAATGAGAGCCTTTTGTAGTACAAAAACACGATGAGACAGCCTTTCATAGCATTTCAAGCTTTTCCATAATATATTGTCATTGCAGCCAAAGAACCCGTCATATATGATAATTTTCACACAGTTTTGAATAAAAAACTTCAAATGGATCAAAAGAAAACTTTCAAGTTGCTTTGTGGTCTGTAAATATATTTAGAAATTGCTTTGTATCACAAACAATGGCACTCTAAGCACTTCAAAAAGAAAGCTGTTAGTTATGTTACCTAACAAAAAAAAACATTATTTCCTGAGAATAGTTTACAACACTTACAGTGGATAGAAACATTTATGTAAACAGCAAAATAGTGGAATGGCTCAGTAAAGCATATTGTTCAACAACAGGCACATTGATTAAAGTCACTGCTGAATTTCCTGTTTTATTGCTTTTAGTTCTCTTCCTCTCCTGGAGAAAATGATTGAATTCTCTCAGCCCCAAAAATGTGTCACTTGTTAAATATTTGAAAATATGGAAGTATCAGACTGCACAAACCCAGCAATTTCCTTTGATAAATAACCTATGGGAAAACAGCTAATACTCATTATCCTCAGCACGTTGCAGTAAACTCCATGGGCAGTAAAATATATCACAATATCTCACCTGCTGACAGTAAAATATACATCTTAAATAAGCTGTAGACCTCTAAAATATGTCACATGTCATAAAATACCAAAGACAAAGCCCAGGCTGACCTCAAGGGAGGTAGCACCATATAAAAATAATACATATTGCCAAAAATAACCTGGTGAAGGAAGTTATTTATGTCTCTATCTGCTCAGCACAGAGCAGTGAATTTCACAGTGATTTTCCTAGTCCAGTTCCTCCTTTAGCTCAGCACTTCTTGGCCAGGCTGTGCCCATGGCCCTGCCCTGACTAACAGCAGAGTGCTCCCCAAAAAGTGCCAGTAACTGCTGAAGAAATTTGGAGCTAGATAGAAAAACTGAAATTTGGAAGATGAACATCAAGGGTAATTTTTTTTTTCAGTGTAACATTTCTGTTTTCTCGGGAAAATGTGAGCACCTTGTGTTGAGACAAATGCTCAACATAAAACATTTAGGGTATATGGGCAAGAGCACAAAAAGCTTTTCTTTATTAAAAATTTTATAGAAGCTGATTTTTTTTTCCATTATGATCAGATCCAAATCTTTATTTCATTTCATGACAAATGTTAGAAGAATTTACACTCTGAGATTCCCCTAAATGCTGGATGTTGAAAGATACAGTGCCAGCCATGTAATCTTTATCACGGCTGTACAGGGAGGTTTTATTCCTTTTAAATCATACAGATCCCAAAACAATAATCCAAAAGGCAGACTTAACTGAGTTCCCTTGGAAGCACACCACTCAGATTATTTTCTCTAAATCTCTAAGGCCATTAGCAGAAACCTGATAAATGAGAAATAGTGCTGGGTAAAAAGAATGTTACTGCAAGGCTATAATTTCATTTTATAGAATTTTTCTAATATTTTAAGCTTTTAATAGTGCTAAGATTAACTGAGTCATACTTCATTACATTACTTGGCTTCAAATATTTTGCCTCTTGATTTCATCAATGGAAAGTAGTGTCTTTTTGTGGACACAGTTTTTGCTTTGTTTTTAAGGTATTTCTAATAATGAAAACAAGCAAAACCCCCTGATACATATAACCTGAAAAATAAAATTGCTTACAAAATACTTACACATTCCTTTTGTGCCAGAACACCAGCAATTAAGAGTTGGACAGCATTTAATTATCTTGTCAAGTCTAACTACAAGCTCCTACATGTACTTTTTTCCCTTCAAAAGAATTGCATCAAAATTTTACACTCTGCCTCTTCACAGACTGAACCTTCCTCCTGAAAACAAATGATTTTATTCCTCCTGGAAATGTGAATTGTGTACTAAATCCCATGCCATATAAATAATACCTCCTGGACACAGACAGATCAAACATAAAAGTCTAAGCCTTAATCCTCATCCCCAGACAATGCAAGCAACTTTGGAAAGCAAATATATCATGTGTGTGAAAAAGGCTGATTCTGCTCCAAAGTCAGCAGGACACAAACCCCAGCGAGCCCCTCTGTGCCTTCCATGCAATTTATCCCTCCTTCCCCAAAAGGATCCTGGAGCTGCCCAGCAATGCTGGGTTCTAACAGCACTGCAAGTCCTTTATAAACAGAATTTCCTTGGAGCTGTCAAACTAAACTGAGGAAGTGCTGGGTTTGCATTTTCCTTCTTTGTTGTTTGGGGATGCCCACAAATGCTTGAGTGGAGATTCACAGGATCCACCCAGGATCCACGTTCACCATCAATTTGTGTCCTCAAGTGCCACATCCACGTGTTTGGGACACCTCCAGGGACGGGGACTCCATCAGTGCCAATGTTTGACCACCTTCCCATGAAGGAATTTTCCTTAATTTCCTTAATTTCCAATCTACACCACCCCTGGCCCAGCCTGAGGCCTTCTCCTCCTGTCTGTGTTCCCTGGGGTCAGATCTCAAATCCACCTGGCTGTCCCTTCTGTTCAGGGAGTTGTGCAGAGCCACAAAGTCCCCCTGATCCCCCTTTTCTCCAGGCTGAGCCCCTTCCCCAGCTCCCTCAGCCCCTCCTGGAGCTCCAGCCCCTTCCCAGCTCCCTTCCCTGGACTGGCTCCAGCCCCTCCATGTCCCTCTTGTCCCGAGGGTCCCAGAGCTGTCCCCAGCACTGGGGGTGTCCCTGATCCCCCTGGACACCATTCCTGATCCCAGCCAGGTGCCTTTGGCCTCTTGCCCACCTGGGCTCGTGTTCAGCCAACGTCCACCAGTCTCATTGGCCACATCATCCTTTGGGGCAGAACACTCTGCAAAGACGCTTTGAGCAGCAAAGATTTCAACTTCCAGGAAATTTCAGCAGCTTAAACACTTTATTAAAAAAGCAGAAACGATTCCTGACTAACAGCATGCTGCAGAGGAAGGATATGAGTGCTCTGAGGTGCATTAATCTTGTGCAGCATCTTCAGGAAAGCTCAGTGCAGTTGTTTTGCTGGAGAATCATTTTTGGCATGCCAGTGCTCCATTCCACATCGTGTTCTTCAATAAGATAATGAATAATCCTCACCTGAAGAGCAATTACAGATCCATAATTTCAAGTCTTTCACTTCCCTTAATGAGAGAAAGCACCAAGGACAGAAAATATGGGCAGCCCCCACCTGGCATTAACAATAAATGAGATTTGCAGAAGTAACTTATTTGAAACCTGAATCTCTGTATTTATCTGTTACAGAATTAGTTCATATGTCTTTATAGGTGTCAATATTCTCCTGTTTCTCCATAGGTGAAATGTCTTTGCCTCTTTAGGGACCACAAAAAAAGCTCACAGACACCCATCAAGCATTTCTTGTGGTTCTGCTCTCCTCAGGAGAAAAGCTGATCCAGCCAAAATTTGCAGGACCCATTTCATGCTGTGTCCAGCTCAGACCCTCGATATAAATCCTGATTTTTTGCCAGAGGTAATGCTCTGAATCTACATCAGAAAAGCACAGGATGAACCCCTAGATCCTCAGTTCAGTAAAGGAACTTTCCTTGGCAGCCAAGGTTCCTTTGTAATCCACACAATCACTTTTTACCTTCCCAGCAACTTTAATTTTGCTTAGAATGAATTTTCATATGCTAATTTTATACATAATAGTTTTCAGAATACAGCATGACATATGGGAACAGCAGCTTAACAAATTTCATAAATGTAAATGCTTATCTCAAACAATGTCACAGAGCTTTGAATCTGGTGACTTTGTTTTCTCCCTTGTTAACTGGCAATGCACCTCTGAAAGCATAAAAAACTAAACTGAAAAGTTTAAATTTTTCCCTTTTCTTTATTTAGGATCATTAATAGAATGTGACTCCATATGGGACCACATGAGGTAAAACATTATTTCAAGGGATTTTTCATACAGACTAAAGCAAATCCAGTTATTGGCAGAAATTTTTTTCCCCACACCCTTAAAAAGACTTGTTAATTTTCTGAGAAAATCTGAAGCCATACCTCAATGCTTTAATTTTTCTTATTGCAGAAAACAAAAGGATGGGAAGATACATTTTCAGAAGGTTTTCCTTGCAGTAATTTCTTAGCACAGACTGTGGGCGGTAATTCAGTGTCAAGAGTAAAAATGAGATTTTATCTCAAGGACTTTAATAAAACTATCTATGCAGGCCTGTCTGTGCTTCCAAATATTTTTTAAAAGGTAGAAATTAATACTTCTTAACATGCCATCATCTTTAAGTCCCTTACATTTCTTTGTGGTGATTAAGGAAACTTTCTCCAGCAGAAGGAACTGCAGGCTGCCCCCACCTCCTCCCTCCCTCTGAGATAATTATGAAAAGGTTGGATATTAAAGACCCAAATTCTGTCATATCACAGGTGCTGAAAGCACAAACTTTTCAGATCACCTCGAAATGATGTCCCTGCCCATGGCAGAACAGATCATCCCCATCTCAGACCAAGCCCAGAAGTGGAATAAGAGACCACAATGTGAATATTCTGGGGGGATTTTTGGGGAAAATGAGCCAAATTGTCAGTAATTTATTTTAATGAGTATATAAAGGTACAACTAGAAGGCAAAGGGCAAAAGAGTGAAGGAAAACAAAAATTTTCCTGCCTTTGTTTTTATAAAATTTATTATAAAGAACATTTTTTTATCAATGTGAAAAGCCCCTTGGATTTTTTTCTTAGCCTGTTTTTTCACAGTGTTTTTCTGGTATCTAATTTCTCTATCTGTAATATCATAAATCTGTCAGTCAGGCTGGAGAGAAAAATGAACAAACACAGAAAACCTCCTGATAATATCAGAACATAATTGCTAACTGGGAAAATAGATCAGATTTTGGTGGAAGCTCTGAATACAAATCTGCTCTGAACGCTCTACCTTTGGGCCACTGTTACAAGCAGCAAAGCAAACTGCAAACATAAATCCAGCAGCACAGCTTTTCATTTGCTACACCTGTTATCTTGCAGTGGGTTAAGTTACAGCTATTCCCATTTCATAAAAATCAAATTCTAAATTTATATTACAATATGTCAATTTTACAAAGAAAAAGAAATAGCTGCCTCCTTCAGATGTTATTTGTTCCCACTCCCCTTTTATACAGGAAAAATAAAAATGCACTGACTTCTTACAAGCATATTTTGGAAAGGAATGAAAATCAATTTCTGTTTCTAAAAAAAAATCAAGGCAAATCATGTGCAGAGCTGCTCTTCCTCCTTTGATGCTTCCCAAGTCTCCTCGTGCATGAAAAAAGCATTGCTGGGGTGTCCCAGAGCTGCTCACACCCGCCTGCTCCATCCCTCATTAAAGGATTTCTGAGCTGGACACGCCGTGGAGCTGCCTCAGCTAAAGGAGGAACAAAGTTCCTTTGGAAAATTGATCAGAGTTTCTGCTCTTTAGATCCCCAGCCCTCACGTGGAGCTCATTTGGAAACTCCTGCATCTCTCCCGAACCAAAATTCTGCAGCAGCACTGCCCTGGTAGGTCTGGAGTACAGTCCAGCAAAAGAGAAATAATATTCCTTTTGTGGCTGCAATATTCTCCTAAAGCACAGGAGTCACATCTTGCTTTGTTATTTTTTGGTGCTTCTTTTTTGTCTTTGTGATATTGTTTTATATACATATATATATATTTATATGAAAAATATTTTATATATATGCATTATATATAATATATATATTATATTATATTATATTATATTATATTATATTATATATAAATAATATATATAATATACAATATATTATATATATTATATGATAAGGTAACTAGTCAAAGGAATGTTATTTTTGTTTCCTGAATGATGCTCGCTACTACTGCTATCTCAAATTGGAAATAAATTTTAAAAACCCTTTGTATTTACATCAGCAAGATAGAAATATTAATTCCACTACCCGGTGGAATTTGTATTAATGTTTTATATGAAACCTCTCTCATATATTCAATTAATTCTATTAAAGAATTATAGAACTACAAAAATCCCCCAAGTTAGAACCTTTTCTTACTAATAATATTTACTTAAAGAATGACAGCCAGGCACATGGGGATGCTGAAAGTTGATAATTAAGGTGTGCACAAGCAGTGGGTGGCATCCCACACTATTTATTTTATATAAATTTATATATATTTTATATATGGTGTATTTATAGATGGTGTATTCACATGGCAGGAAGTGCCCCATGTCCCACACCTTATTTATCAGATCTGCATCATATTCATGGACAAATTCACACCTCAGGAAGAGGCAGCAGAATGGAGTTTTAATTTCTATAATTTCCTTACTTTAGGCCATGGGATATTTCACCAGCTACTGCACACCTTATTTTTATTCTGGTTTTATCACAATTTTAAGCAGAATGGGTGACAGCCCTTCTGCCCTTCAAAATTTTCAGCTAAACCCTGAGTCTCCAAATACTTTCCAGTAGATATGATCACAGATACGATGAGAAAATTTTTGTCTAGACCACAATTATGATTATTTATGTAGTTAGAATTCCCAAGAGTGTTGCAGCAATTAATTAGCAGGACACATGAGCAATTAATTACCCTGAGAAGGGTCAACAGCTATGGGACGTCCATCCTTACACTTCTAAGATACCTGATCGCTTTTATTTGTTATTCAAGGTGAGGCAAAGAGGTTTTGATTTTGCTTTTTCCCAGTTAAAAAGTGTTAATTGCATGTCTGATCTCAGGCCATTAACACAAAAATTATTTTAAATTGCTTTTTGAAAGAAAGAATCAAAATAAACCACCCAAACGTCCTGTTTCAGACATGGTCAGCATTTATTCTGCCAAAGAAACAGGACAGGATAAACCCTGGGGACTGGAATTTCTTAGGTGAGATTAATGTCAGAAAACAACTCTGTTGTGTTTAAAAACACAACAAAATTAAGGCACTGAAACAAGACGAGCTGATCATATTATCCGAATGTGTTTGACACCAATTTCTAGCATAAATAATGCAAGGGGAAAAAAAAGCTGAATTCTCCAAACTCTTCTGACACCCTGCAAACTTCCCAAAGCTCATTTCACGGAGAGCAAAGGAACAAAGAGAAATGGAGCTGTTGATAGCTCAGGTAGCTTGGCAGGAGCTCCCATGGGTCAGATAAAGAGTTTTTATCAAGAGTGGAGGTCTGGGTCCCTGCAGGGAGCAGGAATCCCCCAGGGCAGGGAGGCTCCATCCACACAGACCTGGCAAGGGGCTGTGCCGCACAGGCTGAGGAAATTCTGAAATCAAAGGCAGAGTGAAACAGATTTTCTGTCAGATTTCTGTCTCAGAAATGACAGAGCCCCTCGCTTTTCACAGATTAAAACGTGGTTGGAGCCCAGAGCCTTGGATCACAAAGCAGCTGCCATCCCTACTCTGAGTGCTCTTATCCTTACTCTGTGTTCCCATCGCTACTCTGAGTGTTCTTATCCCAACTCTGAGTATTCCCATTCTTACTTTGAGTGTTCCCACCCTACTCCAAGTGTTCCCATCCCTACTCTGAGTATTGCCATCCCTACTCCAAGTGTTCCCATCCCTACTCTGTGTTCCCATCCCTACTCTGAGTGTTTCCATTCCTACTCTGAGTGTTCCCATCACTACTCTGTATTCCCATCCCTACTCTGAGTGTTCTTATCCCTACTCTGGATCTTCCCACCCCTACTCTGAGTGCTCTCATCCCTGTTCTGAGTGCTCCCATCCCTACTCTGAGTGTTCCCAGCCCTTCTCCCAGTGCAGGATGCCCACAAGAAGTGCAGTAACTCCTCATGGCAGCACAAACACTGCTCAGGAAGCAGGCACCATCTGTATCCAGAGTTAAAAAATACTGTCCTTTTCAATAATTCTTATAGGAACTAGAACACAGAGGAATGGCTCTGGGACAGCAATTCAGATATTCAGCATATTCAGATTTGTCTCTGTATTTTAATGTCCCTTTGCCTGCCCTTGTTTGAGTTTTCTGGTTCCTTGTCCAGCTATCTGGCTTTACTTGCTCTTGCCTTTCTCTCCTCAGTCTATGCACTATTATTTGCACTGTTATTTACTTATTTATCTTTATCTTTATCTTATTTTCAGAACCTCAATAAATGTGAAATTAAGGCAAAGCAAAACCAGAGGTGAAGAAGTAATGAAATATGTATTCTTTTATTTCTGTGAACATCTCCTAATTCCTCCACTACCTCCTCTGTTTTATCATTACTGCTGTGGAGATCTCTTTAAAAACCACAAGCTTTAAAAACCCAGGGAAGAAATATGCAATGTAGAAGTCAGAAACATGATGCCCTCAGGCAGAATATTAAATATTTCTTTTCCTTTTCTTTTTCTTTAGAAATATCATTTATTCATAGGCAAAGCCACTTAAATAGATATTTCTTAACAGAAGCTTTTATTTCCCTTCTGTGAGAAGGAAAACCATGCATCCTGCTTGCAAAGCTGTCACATAATGTTTCAGCCAAGTCAAAGGAAATTTGGGTATTTAAGGAACTCTTCCAGGCAGGGAATAGAAGGCACTGAGAGTGAGAGTTACTAAGTGGCTCCTGTTTGGGTGACAAGCTTCTCATGACAAAGTGCCCCAGAGGACAGCTCAGAGAGGGTTATCAGATCTCTGTGACAAAATGCTGAGAGGAGGGGGAAGGACAAGAGGAGCATTCCCTCTGCATCCCAAAGGCAAAGCTTCCTCAGCTGGACAAAGCTTCCAGTGCAGCGATTTCAGCGCTGCTGCTGCTCAGACCAGCAGTGCCAAGCACAGCCTCTGGTCACCAATAAAATATCACAAAATCAATAAAATATTATATTTAATTCTGCAAACCCAGGGGAATTGGGATCCACGAAGTGGAGCCAGTCCTGGTGGTGTCTCTGGGGAGGATTCAGGTGTTGATATTTATTTTTCTAATAGTTTATTTATTTTTCTAATTAGTTCTACAGAACTCATTTGTTCTTCTCACAGAACCACTGAGGTTGGGAGAGACCTCCAGGACCAGCCTGGAACCAATCCCCACCCTGTCCCCAGCCCAGAGCTCTGAGTGCCACCTGCGGGTGACACCTGCAGGGATGGGCACTGCAAACCTCCCTGGGCAGTTCCAATCCCTGAGCTCCCTTTCCATGGAGAAATTCCTGCTGCTGTCCTCCCTGAACCTCCCCAGCCCAGCCTGAGGCCGTTCCCTCTCCTCCTGTCCCTGTTCCCGGCTGTCCTCTCCTGTCAGGGACTTGTGCAGAGCCACAGGGTCCCTCTGATCCCCTTTTCTCCAGGCTGAGCCCCTTCCCCAGCTCCCCCAGCCCTTCCCCATCAGACTTTCCCCATTCCCCACATCCCATGGAAGTTGCCTGATCCTCCCCTAATATTTGTAATTGTGCAGCTGAGGTCCCAGAACTGGGACAGGGGTGGAAAATCATTTCAACATCAACTGCTGAACACGAAATAACAGTTTCATGCAAGGCAGTATGAGAAGGCCGTGGGGAGCAAGAATGAATTGGGGGGTCTGGCCTCTGAAAAACTCAGGATGGAGTCCTCAGACACAAAATGCTAAGAAGTCAAACCATTAGGAAGAGAGAAACAGGAAAGAGAAGCTATTCAGGAAGATGGAAAGAGATACAGGCAGAGCTGTTGGGATTTCTGCATTCATCATCTTACATTGCAAAATATCCAGAAATATTTTAAAGCAAAAAAATGATAAATCAAGGTGCCAGTGTCTTCTTTAAAAGAAGCGAATGGTAGGTGATTATTTAAATTTGGCGAATAAAATCTGAGTGTCTAATTACCTACTCAATTCTAATTGTGTGTGCTTGCAGTGACAGTCAGCCAGGGATCAGTTTGCATCCCCTGAAGAGCTGCCTTGAACCAACAGCCTGAGATGTGAATAAACCAATATTCTGTCAACTTTCAGACCTTCAACACATCTAACAGATAGACAGTGCAGAGTTTGGAAAGCTTCCCAGAAGGTTTCTGAAATTTATATCAATGCAGTTAAATGTAGTAAAATTTGAATTAAGAAGAAACTGGGGTTTTACAGATTCAACAGCAGAGGCTCCTCCAAATGAGCACTTTTAAGTGTGAAAAAATTGATTCACTTTCCTGAAAGATGATTGAGAGGTCCATGTCTGGTGAGAAAAGAGATGCTTATAAATAGAAACCAAATAAATCTGTGTATCCCCTTTCCCATTGAAATACTGAAATTATGTGAGAGAAACATTTAGCTTCCTGCGAATTTATTCCAACTGGTCCCCAAATCTTGTTATCAAATATAACAGAGGGAAAATTTTGATGTTTGAAAGACTTTAAATTGGATCAAAAAATTAGCAAGATTTTCCACGGATATTGAAGTTTTTCCCTTAATTATACTATGATTTCTTTTTAATAGTATGGATTTTATAACTACATCTAGATTAGGCCGTGCTACATAGTGAAAAGAAATCTAAATTCACATTTTGAAAGGATTAACAATGAATGTTACATACAGTTCATATCTAAGTTTGTAAAGCAGAAGGGGCACATAGCTCTTGGTGTGGAAACTCCTGATTTTCTGGGAATAGGGTAGCCCTTGTAGCAAGCTGGACAGGAATGGGTACAAGACGCATCTGTTGTGTTTGAAAATGCAAGGACTGAAGGTGTCTAATTCCCTTGATGTTTACTCAATCCTTTTGTTTCCTTAAAGGAATAAGGAATTCTTAATAAGAGTTAATTTCTGCTGCCACTGTGATTTCTTTTAGTCTTGTGTCTGCAATCTTTATGTTAGGGCCAGGATCTGGAAAACAGAAACATCAGTGAGTATTCCTGCATGAGGACCTCCTGAGACTTCCAGGTGATAAAGACAAGTTGTGCAGTTTTAGTTTTCTGTGAAATTCAGTCTATTAGAAGACTTCAAGGACAGCAGAATGCTGGTTTAAGGATTTATTGCATCCCCAGGAGACGAAGATGTTTCTGAAATGTTTCAGAAACATGAATTGCAAGATTTAAAAAATAAATAAATAAAATAAAACTCTTCTCCAGTGAAAGAATCAGTATCACCCATAACTGCACTAGAGCTTCTTTGATTTTTGATGAATTCATGGAATTTGGAAACTGCTTAGATTGCAGTGGCTTCTGATGTTAAATCCTGTTAAAGCGACCTCTGACCTGGGGTTGTGCAGGGTTTCTGAGCTGCATTTATCTCTGACAGAGCTAATCCAGGTCTTATTATCATCTCAGAGTCCTTCAAGTTCTTGGAAAAGAGTCAGCCAGGTAAGCTTCCCTAAGGGACTGAAGTTATTTGGGGAGTTTCTGCTCTCTGAATCTGCCAGGATCAAAGGTTCTTCCATTCAGTTTTCCTTCCAAGTCGTCTCCAGTGCTTTGAGCCTCAGCACTGAGCTGGTGTGTCCCTGTGCAAGCATGGCTAAAATGATGCCGTTTAAATTCCTAAAATATATTAAATAGGGAGATTGCCAAAGATTATTACCTAAAGCACATCAGACTTGGAATAAAACTTTCCTGTTCTAATACCCATGCAATCTACAGGCTGATTTCTTCTTCTTTCTGAATTTATCTGTGTTCCTTGGGTTGTGCCCACCTCACCTGGAAGTGCTTTGCTCATTCAATAGCAGTGTGGGGTTTTAGATGCAGGCTGCAGCAGGTAAACCTGCCCTTCAATCCATTAAAGAGAAAGATCCATTGATAAGACACAAAATCTGAAGCCCAAAAGAAAACATTTAGCTTTTCATTCACTGTTGCACCTGTGCAGATGTTATCCACTCTACAGAGCAAAAATTCTCCCAAATGATTATTGCAGTGCTGCAGCTGTAGCCAGTTCAGGTCAGGAGAAATGTCCCACCACTGTAGACGATTTATGGCACAGAATCACACAGAATTTATGCCATAAAGTGAAAAAATAATACTGTTTAACTTATAGAAAGTCAATTTGAGCTCAGCATATTCTGAGACAATAATTTTATTTCACCTATTAAGAATAAGCTTTGCGATTCTATTAAATCGTTGGAGACAGCTGATCACTTTTATCAAGATTGTATAAGGAAATGGTTTAGGTTTTCCTCTTGATGCTAATAATTAATATTTAATTGATCAGTTTTGTTGAGGACAGAGCAGAAATGTTGCTCCAGATCATCCCTGCTGCCAGGTGTGGTGGCAGCTGGGGTGGTTTTTGTGCTCTTGGCTCTCCCCTCTCTCCTGGGGCACTCTGCTGTGTGTTCCAGGAGGAGAACACACTGAACACATTTCCTCTTCCTCTCCGCAATCCCCTGCATCGCCCCTCCCCGGGAGCAGATCTGTCACGAGTTAGACACCTCAATTTCTCAATGAGTTTGAATTTCCACGTGTAAAAGGACATCAGTAATTTTCTCACATTTTCCTAATCTCCCCTGATGGATTCAGGCCATGCTTTTCATTTACTCCAGATGCGATAACCAAACTGTCAGCTACGTTTCAGCTTTTCCTTTAATCTTCCCTGGAGCCAATAATAAAAGATTAGTAATTGACAGTGGTTACCAGGCTAAGGGTAATGCTTATTTTAAACATGGGAAGCAGGAGCTGTATTCTTTGAAGGGATAATTTGTGGGAGGCCAGAAAATTGGATTACTTTGTTATCTGTTGTGTAAATGACAAAAATATTCAGTGTCCTTAAAATGTCAAGGCAAGTTTAATTAAAAATTTACTACCTAATTTGAGGATGGGAGAAGAGAAAAGAAGACAGGAAGCACAGTGAAGTTTACAGGTGATTTAGAAACTTCACCAGGAAACATATAATAACAAAAGTTATTAAAAATATAAGAATGATATTGATAGTTTGCTACATAAACTAATTTTGAAACATGCAGACTTTTTTTTAAAGAAAAAAGCATTCACTCGTATAAGAAGATAAACATGTGTAACATGCCATGAAAATATTACCAATATTTTAAAAATACAGGGTTGGGAATGAGAGAAATGTCAAGAAACATCCAGAAAAATGATCTTCCTTAAAAAGAAATTCTCCAACCACATCAACACTTCCTGAAAGTTGCTTGCAAGAAGTGAATTTCACTTTACCTGTGCAATCACTCAAGTCTTCAGCATCACCACACCAGGTAAGAGTCTTTTTCCTGCATTACATGCACAGCACATTTTTGTTTTCCCTTCCAAAGGGAGGGAAATTGCATGGAAAACATGAATGCTTAGGGACAGATTCTGCTTCAGGCTGCCCATCTGAGCTCAGCCCTGCTGCTGCATGTAGACATTCATGAACTAATCAAACAGGGCATGGGAAACTCAAATTTAAACTCAGGTAAAATTATGTGGATGGGGCTTTTACTGAGAAATGCTGCGGCTGGAATGTCACAAAAACGACAACAAAACTTTTGCTGAAATAAGGTGCACAGTTTGAATAAAGACAACAAATTTTGGAATTAAAAATACATCTTTTTTTTTTTTTTCTTAAGTGTTAACATTCACTAAATGACCATACACCACTAAACTGCTATTATTTGTTCTCAATAACATATCTCAACTTTTCCCCCTGCTTATTAAGCTGGTTATTTTCAGTTATTTAGGTATTATTTATAAGTCAGGTGTAAGGAAAGATAAGTGTGCCACATCCAAGGCTCAGCTGCCTCTCCAGCTGATGCTGAGCTTTGGTGGCAGCAGGAGCAGGAGTCACCCTCAGCCCAGGGACAGAGCTGCAGCACTCATCCTGCATCCCAGAGCACATCCTGCATCCCAGAGCACATCCCAGAGTACATCCTGCATCCCAGAGCACATTCTGCATCCCAGAGCTCACCCTTAATCACAGAGCACATCCCAGAGCACATCCTGCATTGCAGAGCACATCCCAGAGCACATCCTGCATCCCAGAGCACATCCTGCATTGCAGAGCACATCCCAGAGCACATCCCAGCACTGCAGTAACCCCAGCACTCTCCTTGTCACTGGTCTATCCAGAAAAACCTGGATTTGTAAATGATTTCTCTTCTAACAAGTTTCAAGCCTAATCTTGGTTACACACTACATCTCTTCAAACTCGGGGAGTTTTTGCAGCAAAATTCACAAAAAGCAGGGTGCAATCCAACACTGAGCTCCTTCACAGGCAGGAGAGATGACAAGCACCATGGTAGAGCTGAACAAAACATGAACAGGGAAACTAGAAAAGCAAAAAAGGTCAAGGTGGCTTGGAAATTTCCAGCCT